>CANTAL010000093.1:600000-1004355 GCA_947650365.1 Chamaelirium japonicum | reverse complement strand
ACGATCCATTCTAATCCATTCGTACGATCCATTCTAATTCATTCGCATGAATTTAACCATTCTAATTCATTCATGTGATCCATTCTAATTCATTCGTACGATCCATTCTAATTCATTCGTCCGATCCATTCTAATTCATTCGCACGAATGTATCCATTCTAATTCATTCATACGATCCATTCTAATTCATTCGTACGGTCCATTCTAATTCATTCGCATAATCCATTCTAATTCATTCGTACGATCCATTCTTTTTCATTCTAATTCTTTCACACGTTCCATTCTAATCCATTCTAATTCTTTCACACGATCCATTCTAATTCATTCGTACGTTCCATTATAATTCATTAGCACGATCCATGCTAATTCATTCGTTCGATCAATTCTAATTCATTAGCACTATCCATTCTAATTCATTCGTACGATCCATTCTAATTCATTCGTACGATCCATTCTAATTCATTCGCACGATCCATTATAATTCATTCATAGGATCCATTCTAATTCATTCATACGATCTATTCTAATTCTTTCGCACGAATGTATCCATTCTAATTCATTCGCACGAATGTATCCATTCTAATTCATTCGTACGATCCATTCTAATTCATTCGTACGATCCATTCTAATTCATTCATACGATCTATTCTAATTCATTCGTACGATCTATTCTAATTCATTCGGACGAATGTATCCATTCTAATTTATTCGTACGATCCATTCAAATTCATTCGTAGGATCCATTCTAATTCATTCGTCCGATCCATTCTAATTCATTCGCACGAATGTATCCATTCTAATTCATTCGTACGATCCATTCTAATTCATTCGTACAATCCATTATAATTCATTCGTAAGATCCATTCTAATTCATTCGTACGATCCATTCTAATTCATTCGTACGATCCATTCTAATTCATTCGCACGAATGTATCCATTCTAGTTCATTCGTACGATCTATTCTAATTCATTCGCATGGATCGTGCATTTGTACGATCCATTCTAATTCATTCGTAAGATCCATTCTAATTCATTCGTAGGATCCATTCTAATTCATTCGTACGATCTATTGTAATTCATTCACATGAATGTATCCATTCTAGTTCATTCGTACGATCCATTCTAATTCATTCGTACGATCCATTCTAATTCATTCGCACGATCCATTCTAATTCATTCGTACGATCCATTCTAATTCATTCATACGATCCATTCTAATTCATTCGTACGATCCATTCTAATTCATTCGTACAATCTATTCTAATTCATTCGTACGAATGGATACATTCGTGTGAATGAATTAGAATGGATCGTACGAATGAGTAAGAATGGATCTTACGAATGAAATAGAATGGATTGCACGAATGAATTAGAATGGATCGTACGAATGAATTAGAATGGATCGTGTGAAAGAATTAGAATGGATTGTATGAATGAATTAGAATGGATCGTTCGAAGGAATTAGAATGGATCGTACGAATGAATTAGAATGGATCGTACGAATGAATTAGAATGGATCGTACGAATGAATTAGAATGGATCGTGTGAAAGAATTAGAATGGATCGTATGAATGAATTAGAATGGATCGTGCGAATGAATTAGAATGGATCGTACGAATGAATTAGAATGGATCGTGCTAATGAATTAGAATTGATCGAACGAATGAATTAGCATGGATCGTGCATTCGTACGATCCATTCTAATTCATTCGTAAGATCCATTCTAATTCATTCGTACGATCCATTCTAATTCATTCGTACGATCCATTCTAATTCATTCGCACGAATGTATCCATTCTAGTTCATTCGTACGATCCATTCTAATTCATTCGTACGATCCATTCTAATTCATTCATACGATCTATTCTAATTCATTCATACAATCCATTCTAATTCTTTCACACGATCCATTCTAATTCATTCGTACGATCCATTCTAATTCATTCGCACAATCCATTCTATTTCATTCGTACGATCCATTCTTACTCATTGGTACGATCCATTCTAATTCATTCGCACGAATATATCCATTCTAATTCATTCGTACGAATCCATTCTAATTCATTCGTACAATCTATTCTATTTCATTCGTACGATCCATTCTTACTCATTCGTATGATCCATTCTAATTCATTCGGACGAATGTATCTATTTTAATTTATTTGTACGATCCATTCTAATTCATTCGTCCGATCCATTCTAATTCATTCGTCCGATCCATTCTAATTCATTCGCACGAATGTATCCATTCTAATTCATTCATACGATCCATTCTAATTCATTTGCACGAATATATCCATTCTAATTCATTCGTATGATCCATTCTAATTCCTTCGTACGATCCATTCTAATTCATTCGTACGATCTATTCTAATTCATTCGTACGATCCATTCTAATTCATTCGTACGATCCATTCTAATTCCTTCATACGATCCATTCTAATTCATTCGCACGAATGTATCCATTCTAGTTCATTCGTACGATCCATTCTAATTCATTCGTACGATCCATTCTAATTCATTCATACGATCTATTCTTATTCATTCATACAATCCATTCTAATTCTTTCACACGATCCATTCTAATTCATTCATATGATCCATTCTAATTCATTTGTACGATCCATTCTAATTCATTTGTACGATCCATTCTAATTCATTCGTACAATCCATTCTATTTCATTCGTACGATCCATTCTTACTCATTCGTATGATCCATTCTAATTCATTCACACGAATGTATCCATTCTAATTCATTCATACAATCCATTCTAATCCATTCTAATTCTTTCACAAAATCTATTCTAATTCATTCATACGATCCATTCTAATTCACTCACACGAATGTATCCATTCTAATTCATTCATACGATCCATTCTATTCATTCGTACGATCCATTCTTACTCATTGGTACGATCCATTCTAATTCATTCGCATGAATGTAACCATTCTAATTCATTCATTTGATCCATTCTAATTCATTCGTCCGATCCATTCTAATTAATTCGCACGATCAGTTCTTATTCATTCGCACAATCCATTCTAATTCATTCGCACGAATGTATCCATTCTAATTCATTCGTACGATCCATTCTAATTCTTTCGTACGATCCATTCTAATTCATTCGTATGATCCATTCTAATTAATTCGTATGATCCATTCTAATTCATTCGTATGATCCATTCTAATTCATTCGTACGATTCATTCTAATTCATTCGTACGATCCATTCTAATCCATTCTAGTTCATTCATACGATCCATTCTAATTCCTTCGTACGATCCATTCTAATTAATTCGTACGATCCATTCTAATTCATTCGTACGTTCCATTCTAATTCATTAGCACGATCCATGCTAATTCATTCGTTCGATCAATTCTAATTCATTAGCACGATCCATTCTAATTCATTCGTACGATCCATTCTAATTCTTTCGCACGATCCATTCTATTTCATTCTAATTCGTTTGCATGAATATATCCATTCTAATTCATTCGTACGATCCATTCTAATTCCTTCGTACGATCCATTCTAATTCATTCGTACGATCTATTCTAATTCATTCGTCCGATCCATTCTAATTCATTCGCACGAATGTATCCATTCTAATTCATTCGTACGATCCATTCTAATTCATTCGTACGATCCATTCTAATTAATTCGTATGATCCATTCTAATTCATTCGTACGATCCATTCTAATTCATTCATACAATCCATTCTAATTCATTCGCATGAATGTATCCATTCTAATTAATTCGTACGATCCATTCTAATTCATTCGTATGATCTATTCTTATTCATTCGCACGATCCAGTCTAATTGATTCGCACGATCCATTCTAATTCATTCGCACGAATGTATCCATTCTAATTCATTCGTACGATCCATTCTAATTCATTAATATGATCCATTCAAATTCATTCGTACGATCCATTCTAATTCATATGCACAAAGGTATCCATTCTAATTCATTCGTACGATCCATTCTAATTCAGGATCGTACGAATGAATTAGAATGGATACATTCGTGCGAATGAATTAGAATTGATCATACGAATGAATTATAATGGATCGTGCGAATGAATTAGAATGGATCGTACGAATGAATTAGAATGGATCGTACGAATGAACTAGAATGGATACATTCGTGCGAATGAATTAGAACGGATCGTACGAATGAATTAGAATGGATCGTACGAATGAATTAGAATGGATACAATCGTGCAAATAAATTAGAATGGATCGGACGAATGAATTAGAATGGATCGTACGAATGAATTAGAATGGATCAAATGAATGAATTAGAATGGATCGTACGAATGAATTAGAATGGATCGTACGAATGAATTAGAATGGATACATTCGTGCGAATGAATTAGAATGGATTGGACGAATGAATTAGAATAGATCGTACGAATGAATTAGAATGGATCGTACGAAGGAATTGGAATGGATCGTACGAATGAATTAGAATGGATATATTCGTGCAAATGAATTAGAATGGATCGTATGAATGTATTAGAATGGATCGTATGAGTGAATTAGAATGGATCGTACGAATGAATTAGAATGGATCGTATGAACGAATTAGAATGGATACTTTCGTGTGAATGAATTAGAATGGATCGTATAAATGAATTAGAATAGATTTTGTGAATGAATTAGAACTGATCGTACGAATGAATTAGAATGGATACATTCGTGCGAATGAATTAGAATGGATTGTATGAATGAATTAGAATGGATCGTACGAATGAATTAGAATGGATCGTATGAGTGAATTAGAATGGATACGAAGGAATTATAATGGATCGTACGAAGGAATTAGAATGGATCATACGAATGAAATAGAATGGATCGTACGAAGGACTTAGAATGGATCATACGAAGAAATTAGAATGGATCGTACGAATGAATTAGAATGGATCGTACGAATGAATTAGAATGGATATATTCGTGCAAATGAATTTGAATGGATCGTATGAATGAATTAGAATGGATACATTCGTACGAATGAATTAGAATGGATCGTACGAATGAATTAAAATGGATCGTACGAATGAATTAGAATGGATCTTACGAATGAATTAGAATGGATCGTACGAATGAATTAGAATGGATCGTACGAATGAATTAGAATGGATACATTCATACGAATGAATTAGAATGGATCAAATGAATGAATTAGAATGGTTACATTCATGCGAATGAGTTAGAATGGATCGTACGAATGGATTAGAATGGATCGTACGAATGGATTAGAATGGATCCTACGAATGGATTAGAATGGATACCTTTGTGCATATGAATTAGAATTGATCGTACGAATGAATTAGAATGGATCGTACGAATGAGTTAGAATGGATCGTGCTAATGAATTAGAATTGATCGAACGAATGAATTAGCATGGATCGTGCTAATGAATTAGAATGGAACGTACGAATGAATTAGAATTGATCGTGTGAAAGAATTAGAATGGATTGGATGAATAAATTAGAATGAATTAGTACGATCCATTCGAATTCATTCGCACGATCCATTCTAACTCATTTATACGATCCATTCTAATTCATTCATACAATCCATTCTAATTCATTCATACGATCTATTCTAATTTATTCGCACGAATGTATCCATTTTAATTCATTCGCACGAATGTATCCATTCTAATTTATTCGTACGATCCATTCTAATTCATTCGCACGATCCATTCTAATTCATTCGTACGATCAATTCTAATTCATTCGCACGAATGTATCCATTCTAATTCATTCGTACGATCTATTCTAATTCATTCATAGGATCCATTCTAATTCATTCATACTATCCATTCTAATTCATTCGCACGAATGTATCCATTCTAATTCATTCGTACGATCAGTTCTAATTCATTCACAAAATCTATTCTAATTCATTCATACGATCCATTCTAATTCATTCGTACGATCTATTCTAATTCACTCATACGATCCATTCTAATACATTCATACGATCCATTCTAATTCATTTGCACGAATATATCCATTCTAATTCATTCGTACGATCCATTCTAATTCTTCGTACGATCCATTCTAATTCATTCGTACGATCTATTCTATTTCATTTGTATGATCCATTCTTACTCATTCGTACGATCCATTCTAATTCATTCGTATGATCCATTCTAATTCATTCGCACGATCCATTCTAATTCATTCGTTTGATCCATTCTAATTCATTCAAACGATCCATTCTAATTCATTCATACGATCCATTATAATTCATTCGCACAAATATATCCATTCTAATTCATTCGTACGATCCATTCTAATTCATTGGCACGATCCATTCTAATTCATTCGTATGATCCTTTCTAATTCATTCGTACGATCCATTCTAATTCATTCGTATGATCCATTCTAATTAATTCGTATGATCCATTCTAATTCATTCGTATATTCCATTCTAATTCATTCGCACGATCCATTCATTCTTACGATCCATTCTAATTCAGGATCGTACGAATGAATTAGAATGGATACATTCGTGCGAATGAATTAGAATTGATCGTACGAATGAATTAGAATGGATCGTGCGAATGAATTAGAATGGATCGTACGAATGAATTAGAATGGATCGTACGAATGAACTAGAATGGATATATTCGTGCGAATGAATTTGAATGGATCGTACGAATGAATTAGAATGGATCGTACGAATGAATTAGATTGGATCTTACGAATGAATTAGAAAGGATCGTACAAATGAATTAGAATGGATCGTACGAATGAATTAGAATGGATACATTCGTGCGAATGAATTAGAATGGATCGGATGAATGAATTAGAATGGATCGTACGAATGAATTAGAATGGATCAAATGAATGAATTAGAATGGATCGTACGAATGAATTAGAATGCATCGTACGAAAGAATTAGAATAGATATATTCGTGCGAATGAATTAGAATGGATCGTACGAATGAATTAGACTGGATCGTACGAATGAATTTGAATGGATACATTTGTGCGAATGAATCTAAATGGATTGTATGAATGAATTACAATGGATCGTACAAATGAATTAGAATGGATCGTACGAATGAATTAGAATAGCTCATACGAATGAATTAGAATGAATCGTATGAATGAATTAGAATGGTTACATTCGTGCGAATGAATTAGAATAGATCGTACGAATGAATTAGAATGGATCGTACGAATAAATTAGAATGGATCGTGGGAATGAATTAGAATGGATCGTACGAATGAATTAGAATGGATCCACCGAATGAGTTAGAATGGATCATACGAATGAATTAGAATAGATTGTACGAATGAATTAGAATGGATTGTGCGAATGAATTAGAATGGGTCGTATGAATGAATAAGAATGGATCGTACGAATAAATTAGAATGGATCGTGCGAATTAATTAGCATGAATCGTACGAATGTATTAGAATGGATCGTATGAATGAATTAGAATGAATCGTACGATCCATTCTAATATATTCGTATGATCCATTCTAATTCATTCGCACGAATGTATCCATTCTAGTTCATTCGTACGATCCATTCTAGTTCATTCGTACGATCCATTCTAATTCATTCGTACGATCCATTCTAATTCATTCGTATGATCCATTCTAATTAATTCGTATGATCCATTCTAAATCATTCGTACGATCCATTCTAATTCATTCATACAATCCATTCTAATTCATTCGCACGAATGTATCCATTCTAATTAATTCGTACGATCCATTCTAATTCATTCGTATGATCCATTCTTATTCATTCGCACGATCCAGTCTAATGGATTCGCACGATCCATTCTAATTCATTCGCACGAATGTATCCATTCTAATTCATACGATCGTGTGAATGAATTAGAATGGTTACATTTATGCGAATGAATTAGAATGGATTGTACGAATAGATTAGAATGGATCGTACGAATGGATTAAAATGGATACATTCGTGCGAATGAATTAGAATGGATTGTATGAATGAATTAGAATGGATCATACGATCCATTCGAATTCATTCGTACGATCTATTCTAATTCATTCGTACGATCCATTCCAATTCATTCGTACGAATGTATCCATTCTAATTCATTTGCACGATCCATTCTAATTCATTCCTATGATCTATTCTAATTCATTTGTACGATCCATTCTAATTCATTCTAATTCATTCGAACGATCCATTCTACGATCCATTCTAATTCATTCGTATATTCCATTCTAATTCATTTGCATGATCCATGCTAATGAATAAAAATGGATCGTACGATCCAATCTAATTCATTCATACGATCCAATCTTACTCATTCGTATGATCCATTCTAATTCAATCGTACGATCCATTCTAATTCATTCGTACGATCCATTCTAATTCCTTCGTACGATCCATTCTAATTCCTTCGTACGATCCATTCTAATTCATTCGTACGATCCATTCTAATTCATTCGTACGATCCATTCTAATTCATTCATACAATCTATTCTAATTTATTCGCACGAATGTATCCATTCTAATTCATTCGTACGATCCATTCTAATTCATTCGCACAATCTATTCTAATTCATTCATATGATCCATTCTAATTCATTCGCACGAATGTATCCATTCTAATTCATTCATACGATCCATTCTACTTCATTCATACTATCCGTTCTAATTCACTCATACGATCCATTCTAATTCATTCATACGATCCATTCTAATTCATTTGCACGAATATATCCATTCTAATTCATTCGTACGATCCATTCTAATTCCTTCGTACGATCCATTCTAATTCCTTCGTACGATCCATTCTATTTCATTCGTATGATCCATTCTAATTCCTTCGTACGATCCATTCTAATTCTTTCGTATCCATTCTAATTTACTCATACGATCCATTCTAATTCATTCGTATGATCCGTTCTAATTCATTCATACAAGCCATTCTAATTCATTCGCACGAATGTATCCATTTAAATTCATTCGTACGATCAGTTCTAATTCATTCACAAAATCTATTCTAATTCATTCATACGATCTATTCTAATTCATTCACACGAATGTATCCATTCTAATTCATTCATACGATCCATTCTAATTCATTTGTACGATCCATTCTAATTCACTCATACGATCCATTCTAATGCATTCATATGATCCATTGTAATTCATTTGCACGAATATATCCATTCTAATTCATTCGTACGATCTATTCTAATTCCTTCGTACGATCCATTCTAATTCATTCGTACGATCTATTCTATTTCATTCGTACGATCCATTCTTACTCATTCGTACGATCCATTCTAATTCATTCATCCGATCCATTCTAATTCATTCGCACGAATGTATCCATTCTAATTCATTCGTTCGATCAATTCTAATTCATTAGCACGATCCATTCTAATTCATTCGTACGATCCATTCTGATTCATTCGCACGATCCATTCTAATTCATTCATAGGATCCATTCTAATTCATTCATACAATCTATTCTAATTCTTTCGCACGAATGTATCCATTCTAATTCATTCGCATGAATGTATCCATTCTAATTCATTCGTACGATCCATTCTAATTCATTCATAGGATCCATTCTAATTCATTCTTACGATCCATTGTAATTCATTCATACGATCCATTCTAATTCATTCGTACGATCCATTCTAATTCATTCGCACGAATGTATCCATTCTAGTTCATTCGTATGATCTATTCTAATTCAGTTGCATGGATCGTGCATTCGTACGATCCATTCTAATTCATTCGTAAGATCCATTCTAATTCATTCGTACGATCCATTCTAATTCATTCGTACGATCCATTCTAATTCATTCGCACGAATTTATCCATTCTAGTTCATTCGTACGATCCATTCTAATTCATTCGTACGATCCATTCTGATTCATTCATACGATCTATTCTAATTCATTCATACAATCCATTCTAATTCTTTTACACGATCCATTCTAATTCATTTGTACGATCCATTCTAATTCATTCGCACAATCCGTTCTATTTCATTTGTACGATCCATTCTTACTCATTCGTATGATCCATTCTAATTCATTCGCACGAATGTATCCATAATGGATCATACGAATGAGTAAGAATGGATCGTACGAATAAAATAGAATGGATTGTGCGAATGAATTAGAATGGACCGTACGAATGAATTAGAATGGATACATTCGTGCGAATGAATTAGAATGGATCGGACGAATGAATTAGAATGGATCGTACGAATGAATTAGAATGGATCGTACGAATAAATTAGAATAGATACATTCGTCCGAATGAATTAGAATGGATCATACGAATGAGTAAGAATGGATCGTACGAATGAAATAGAATAGATTGTACGAATGAATTAGAATGGATCCTACGAATGAATTAGAATAGATCGTGTGAAAGAATTAGAATGGATTGTTGAATGAATTAGAATGAATTCGTACGAGCCATTCGAATGAATTCGCACGATCCATTCTAATTCATTCATACGATCCATTCTAATTCATTCATACAATCCATTCTAATTCTTTCACACGATCCATTCTAATTCTTTCGTAGGATCCATTCTAATTCATTCGTATAATCTATTCTATTTCATTCGTACGATCCATTCTTACTCATTCGTTACATTCTATTTCATTCGGACGAATGTATCCATTCTAATTTATTCGTACGATCCATTCTAATTCATTCGTACGATCCATTCTAATTCATTCGTACGATCCATTCTAATTCATTCGTCCGATCCATTCTAATTCATTCGCACGAATGTATCCATTCTAATTCGTTCGTACGATCCATTCTAATTCATTCGTACGATCCATTCTAATTCATTCGTAAGATCCATTCTAATTCATTCGTACGATCCATTCTAATTCATTCGTACGATCCATTCTAATTCATTCGCACGAATGTATCCATTCTAGTTCATTCGTACGATCCATTCTAATTCATTCGTACGATCCATTCTAATTCATTCGCACGATCCATTCTAATTCATTCGTACGATCCATTCTAATTCATTCATATGATCCATTCTAATTCATTCGTACGATCCATTCTAATTCATTCGCACAAATGTATCCATTCTAATTTATTCGTATGATCCATTCTAATTCATTCGCACGATCCATTCTAATTCATTCGTACGATCCATTCTAATTCATTCGCACGATCTGTTCTTATTCATTCGCACAATCCATTCTAATTCATTCACACGAATGTATCCATTCTAATTCATTCGTACGATCCATTCTAATTCATTCGTACGATCCATTCTAATTCATTCGTATGATCCATTCTAATTAATTCGTATGATCCATTCTAATTCATTCGTACGATCCATTCTAATTCATTCATACAATCCATTCTAATTCATTCGCACGAATGTATCCATTCTAATTAATTCGTACGATCCATTCTAATTCATTCGTATGATCCATTCTAATTCATTCGCACAATCCATTCTATTTCATTCGTACGATCCATTCTTACTCATTGGTACGATCCATTCTAATTGATTCGCACGAATGTATCCATTCTAATTCATTCGTACGAATCCATTCTAATTCATTCGTACAATCTATTCTATTTCATTCGTACGATCCATTCTTACTCATTCGTATGATCCATTCTAATTCATTCGGACGAATGTATCCATTCTAATTCATTCGTACGATCCATTCTAATTCATTCGTACGATCCATTCTAATTCATTCGTCCGATCCATTCTAATTCATTCGCACGAATGTATCCATTCTAATTCATTCATACGATCCATTCTAATTCATTCGTAGGATCCATTCTAATTCATTCGTAAGATCCATTCTAATTCATTCGTACGATCCATTCTAAATCATTCGCATTAATGTATCCATTCTAGTTCATTCGTACGATCTATTATAATTCATTCGCATGGATCGTGCATTCGTACGATCCATTCTAATTCATTCGTAAGATCCATTCAAATTCATTCGTACGATCTATTATAATTCATTCGCATGGATCGTGCATTCGTACGATCCATTCTAATTCATTCGTAAGATCCATTCTAATTCATTCGTACGATCCATTCTAATTCATTCGTACGATCCATTCTAATTCATTCGCACGAATGTATCCATTCTAGTTCATTCGTACGATCCATTCTAATTCATTCGTACGAACCATTCTAATTCATTCATACGATCTATTCTAATTCATTCATACAATCCATTCTAATTCTTTCACACGATCCATTCTAATTCATTCGTACGATCCATTCTAATTCATTCGCACAATCCATTCTATTTCATTCGTACGATCCATTCTTACTCATTCATATGATCCATTCTAATTCATTTGCACGAATGTATCCATAATGGATCATACGAATGAGTAAGAATGGATCGTACGAATGAAATAGAATGGATTGTGCGAATGAATTAGAATGGACCGTACGAATGAATTAGAATGGATACATTCGTGCGAATGAATTAGAATGGATCGGACAAATTAATTAGAAAGGATCGTACGAATGAATTAGAATGGATTGTACGAATGAATTAGAATGGATCGTACGAATAAATTAGAATGGATACATTTGTCCGAATGAATTAGAATGGATCATACGAATGAGTAAGAATGGATCGTACGAATGAAATAGAATAGATTGTACGAATGAATTAGAATGGATCCTACGAATGAATTAGAATAGATCGTGTGAAAGAATTAGAATGGATTGTATGAATGAATTAGAATGAATTCGTACGATCCATTCGAATTCATTCGCACGATCCATTCTAATTCATTCATACGATCCATTCTAATTCATTCATACAATCCATTCTAATTCTTTCACACGATCCATTCTAATTCATTCATAGGATCCATTCTAATTCATTCGTACAATCTATTCTATTTCATTCGTACGATCCATTCTTACTCATTCGTATGATCCATTCTAATTCATTCGGACGAATGTATCCATTCGAATTCATTCGTACGATCCATTCTAATTCATTCGTCCAATCCATTCTAATTCCTTCGCACGAATGTATCCATTCTAATTCATTCGTACGATCCATTCTAATTCATTCGTACGATCCATTCTAATTCATTCGTAAGATCCATTCTAATTTATTCGTACGATCCATTCTAATTCATTCGTACGATCCATTCTAATTCATTCGCACGAATGTATCCATTCTAGTTCATTCGTACGATCCATTCTAATTCATTCGTACGATCCATTCTAATTCATTCGCACGATCCATTCTAATTCATTCGTATGATCCATTCTAATTCATTCATACGATCCATTCTAATTCATTCATACAATCCATTCTAATTAATTCGCACGAATGTATCCATTCTAATTCATTCGTACGATCAGTTCTAATTCATTCACAAAATCTATTCTAATTCATTCATATGATCCATTCGGATTCATTCACACGAATGTATCCATTCTAATTCATTCATACGATCCATTCTAATTCATTCGTACGATCCATTCTAATTCACTCATACGATCCATTCTAATACATTCATACGATCCATTCTAATTCATTTGCACGAATATATCCATTCTAATTCATTCATACGATCGATTCTAATTCCTTCGTACGATCCATTCTAATTCATTCGTACGATCTATTCTATTTCATTCGTACGATCCATTCTTACTCATTCGTACGATCCATTCTAATTCATTCGTCTGATCCATTCTAATTCATTCGCACAAATGTATCCATTCTAGTTCATTCGTTCGATCAATTCTAATTCATTAGCACGATCCATTCTAAATCATTCGTACGATCCATTCTAATTCATTCGCACGATCCATTCTAATTCATTCATAGGATCCATTCTAATTCATTCATACAATCTATTCTAATTCTTTCGCACGAATGTATCCATTCTAATTCATTCGCACGAATGTATCCATTCTAATTCATTCGTACGATCCATTCTAATTCATTCGTACGATCCATTCGAATTCATTCGTACGATCCATTCTAATTCATTCATACGATCCATTCTAATTCATTCGTACGATCCATTCTAATTCATTCGCCCGAATGTATCCATTCTAGTTCATTCGTACGATCTATTCTAATTCATTCGCATGGATCGTGCATTCGTACGATCCATTCTAATTCATTTGCAAGATCCATTCTAATTCATTCGTACGATCCATTCTAATTCTTTCGTACGATCCATTCTAATTCATTCGCACGAATGTATCCATTCTAGTTCATTCGTACGATCCATTCTAATTCATTCGTACGATCCATTCTAATTCATTCATACGATCTATTCTAATTCATTCATACAATCCATTCTAATTCTTTCACACGATCCATTCTAATTCATTCGTACGATCCATTTTAATTCATTCGCACAATCCATTCTATTTTATTCGTACGATCCATTCTTACTCATTCGTATGATCCATTCTAATTCATTCGTACGAATGTATCCATAATGGATCATACGAATGAGTAAGAATGGATCATACGAATGAAATAGAATGGATTGTGTGAATGAATTAGAATGGACCGTACGAATGAATTAGAATGGATACATTCGTGCGAATGAATTAGAATGGATCGGACGAATGAATTAGAATGGATCGTACGAATGAATTAGAATGGATCGTACGAATAAATTAGAATGGATACATTCTTCCGAATGAATTAGAATGGATCATACGAATGAGTAAGAATGGATCGTACGAATGAAATAGAATAGATTGTACGAATGAATTAGAATGGATCCTACGAATGAATTAGAATAGATCGTGTAAAAGAATTAGAATGGATTGTATGAACGAATTAGAATGAATTCGTGCGATCCATTTGAATTCATTCGCACGATAATTCTAATTCATTCATACGATCCATTCTAATTCATTCATACAATCCATTCTAATTCTTTCACACGATCCATTCTAATTCATTCGTAGGATCCATTCTAATTCATTCGTACAATCTATTCAATTTCATTCGTACGATCCATTCTTACTCATTCGTATGATCCATTCTAATTCATTCGGACGAATGTATCCATTCTAATTTATTCGTACGATCCATTCTAATTCATTCGTACGATCCATTCTAATTCATTCGTCCGATCCATTCTAATTCATTCGCACGAATGTATCCATTCTAATTCATTCGTACGATCCATTCTAATTCATTCGTAAGATCCATTCTAATTCATTCGTACGATCCATTCTAATTCATTCGTACAATCCATTCTAATTCATTCGCACGAATGTATCCATCCTAGTTCATTCGTACGATCCAATCTAATTCATTCATACGATCCATTCTAATTCATTCGCACGATCCATTCTAATTCATTCGTATGATCCATTCTAATTCATTCATACGATCCATTCTAATTCATTCATACAATCCATTCTAATTCATTCGCACGATTGTATCCATTTTAATTCATTCGTACGATCAGTTCTAATTCATTCACAAAATCTATTCTAATTCATTCATACGATCCATTCTAATTCATTCACACGAATGTATCCATTCTAATTCATTCATACGATCCATTCTAATTCATTCGTACGATCCATTCTAATTCACTCATACGATCCATTCTAATACATTCATACGATCCATTCTAATTCATTTGCACGAATATATCCATTCTAATTCATTCATACGATCCATTCTAATTCCTTCGTACGATCCATTCTAATTCATTCGTACGATCTATTCTATTTCATTCGTACGATCCATTCTTACTCATTCGTACGATCCATTCTAATTCATTCGTCCGATCCATTCTAATTCATTCGCACGAATGTATCCATTCTAATTCATTCGTTCGATCAATTCTAATTCATTAGCACGATCCATTCTAATTCATTCGTACGATCCATTCTAATTCATTCGCACGATCCATTCTAATTCATTTATAGGATCCATTCTAATTCATTCATACGATCTATTCTAATTCTTTCGCACGAATGTATCCATTCTAATTCATTCGCACGAATGTATCCATTCTAATTCATTCGTACGATCCATTCTAATTCATTCATACGATCCATTCTAATTCATTCACACGAATGTATCCATTCTAGTTCATTCGTACGATCTATTCTAATTCATTTACATGGATCGTGCATTCGTACGATCCATTCTAATTTATTCGTAAGATCCATTCTAATTCATTCGTACGATCCATTCTAATTCATTCGTACGATCCATTCTAATTCATTCGCACGAATGTATCCATTCTAGTTCATTCGTACGATCCATTCTAATTCATTCGTACGATCCATTCTAATTCATTCATACGATCAATTCTAATTCATTCATACAATCCATTCTAATTCTAACACACGATCCATTCTAATTCATTCGTACGATCCATTCTAATTCATTCGCACAATCCATTCTATTTCATTCGTACGATCCATTCTTACTCATTCGTATGATCCATTCTAATTCATTCGCACGAATGTATCCATAATGGATCATACGAATGAGTAAGAATGGATCGTACGAATGAAATAAAATGGATTGTGCGAATGAATTAGAATGGACCGTACGAATGAATTAGAATGGATACATTCGTGCGAATGAATTAGAATGGATCGGACAAATGAATTAGAATGAATCGTACGAATGAATTAGAATGGATCGTACGAATGAATTAGAATAGATCGTGTGAAAGAATTAGAATGGATTGTATGAATTAGAATGGATCGTGTGAATGAATTAGAATGGATCGTACGAATGAATTAGAACAGATCGTACGAATGAATTAGAATGGATCGTACGAATGAATTAGAATGGATAGTACGAATGAACTAGAATGGATACATTCGTGCGAATGAATTAGAATGGATCGTACGAATAAATTAGAATGGATCGTACGAATGAATTAGAATGGATCTTACGAATGAATTAGAATGGATCGTACGAATGCACGATCCATGCGAATGAATTAGAATAGATCGTATGAATGAACTAGAATGGATACATTCGTGCGAATGAATTAGAATGGATCGTACGAATGAATTAGAATGGATCGTATGAATGAATTAGAATAGATCGTACGAATGAATTAGAATGGATCGTACGAATGAATTAGAATGGATACATTCGTGCGAATGAATTAGAATGGATACATTCGTGCCAAAGAATTAGAATAGATCGTATGAATGAATTAGAATGGATCCTATGAATGAATTAGAATGGATCGTGCGAATGAATTAGAATGGATCGTACGAAAGAATTAGAATGGATCGTGCTAATGAATTAGAATGGATCATACAATCCATTCTAATTCTTTCACACGATCCATTCTAATTCATTCGTACGATCCATTCTAATTCATTCGTACGATCCATTCTAATTCATTCGCTCGAATGTATCCATTCTAATCCATTTGTACGATCCATTCTAATACATTCGTACGATCCATTCTAATTCATTCGCATGAATGTTACCATTCTAATTCATTCATTTGATCCATTCTAATTCATTCGTACGATCCATTCAAATTCATTAGCACGATCCATGCTAATTCATTCGTTCGATCAATTCTAATTCATTAGCACGATCCATTCTAATTCATTCGTACGATCCATTCTAATTCATTCGCACGATCCATTCTAATTCATTCATAGGATCCATTCTAATTCATTCATACGATCTATTCTAATTCTTTCGCACGAATGTATCCATTCTAATTCATTCGCACAAATGTATCCATTCTAATTCATTCGTACGATCCATTCTAATTCATTCACATGATCCATTCTAATTCATTCGTACGATCAATTCTAATTCATTCGCACGAATGTATCCATTCTAATTCATTCGTACGATCCATTCTAATTCATTCATAGGATCCATTCTAATTCATTCATACAATCCATTCTAATTCATTCGCACGAATGTATCCATACTAATTCATTCGTACGATCAGTTCTAATTCATTCACAAAATCTATTCTAATTCATTCATACGATCCATTCTAATTCATTCACACGAATGTATCCATTCTAATTCATTCATACGATCCATTCTAATTCATTTGTACGATACATTCTAATTCACTCATACGATCAATTCTAATACATTCATACGATCCATTCTAATTCATTTGCACGAATATATCCATTCTAATTCATTCGTACGATCCATTCTACTTCCTTCGTACGATCCATTCTAATTCATTCGTACGATCTATTCTAATTCATTCGTACGATCCATTCTAATTCATTCGTACGATCCATTCTAATTCCTTCGTACGATCCATTCTAATTCATTCGTACGATCCATTCTAATTCATTCGTACAATCTATTCTAATTCATTCGTACGAATGGATACATTCGTGTGAATGAATTAGAATGGATCGTACGAATGAGTAAGAATGGATCTGACGAATGAAATAGAATGGATTGCACGAATGAATTAGAATGGATCGTACGAATGAATTAGAATGGATCGTGTGAAAGAATTAGAATGGATTGTATGAATGAATTAGAATGGATCGTACGAAGGAATTAGAATGGTTCGTACGAAAGAATTAGAATGGATCGTACGAATGAATTAGAATAGATCGTACGAATGAATTAGAATGGATCGTACGAAGGAATTAGAATGGATCGTACAAATGATTAGAATGGATATATTCGTGCAAATGAAGTAGAATGGATCGTATGAATGTATTAGAATGGATCGTATGAGTGAATTTGAATGGATCGTACGAATGAATTAGAATGGATCGTATGAATGAATTAGAATGGATACATTCGTGTGAATGAATTAGAATGGATCGTATGAATGAATTAGAATAGATTTTGTGAATGAATTAGAACTGATCGTACGAATGAATTAGAATGGATACATTCGAGCGAATGAATTAGAATGGATTGTATGAATGAATTAGAATGGATCGTACGAATGAACTAGAATGGATACATTCGTGCAAATGAATTAGAATGGATCGTACGAATGAATTAGAATGGATCGTACGAATGAATTAGAATGGATCGTACGAATGACTTAGAATGGATCTTACGAATGAATTAGAATGGATCGTATGAATGAATTAGAATGGATCGTACGAATGAATTAGAATGGATACATTCGTGCGAATGAATTAGATTGGATCGTATGAATGAATTAGAATGGATCGTACGAATGAATTAGAATGGATCATATGAATGAATTAGAATGGATCGTACAAATCAATTAGAATGGATCGTACGAATGAATTAGAATGGATCGTACGAATGAATTAGAATGGATCGTACGAATGAATTAGAATGGATACATTCGTGCGAATGAATTAGAATGGATCGGACGAATGAATTAGAATGGATCGTACGAATGAATTAGAATGGATCGTACGAATGAATTAGAATGGATCGTATGAATAAATTAGAATGGATACATTCGTCCGAATGAATTAGAATGGATCATACGAATGAGTAAGAATGGATCGTACGAATGAAATAGAATAGATTGTACGAATGAATTAGAATGGATTCTTACGAATGAATTAGAATGGATACATTCGTGCGAATGAATTAGAATGGATCGTACCAATGAGTAAGAATGGATCGTACGAATGAAATAGAATGGATTGTGCGAATGAATTAGAATAGATCGTACGAATGAATTAGAATGGATCGTACGAATGAATTTGAATGGATCCTATGAATGAATTAGAATGGATCGTGCGAATGAATTAGAATGGATCGTACGAATGAATAAGAATGGATCGTGCTAATAAATTAGAATTGATCGAACAAATGAATTAGAATGGATACATTCGTGCGAATGAATTAGAATGGATCGGACGAATGAATTAGAATGGATCGTACGAATGAGTAAGAATGGATCGTACGAATGAAATAGAATAGATCGTACGAATGAATTAGAATGGATCGTACGAAGGAATTAGAATGGATCGTACGAATGAATTAGAATGGATATATTCGTGCAAATGAATTAGAATGGATCATATGAATGTATTAGAATGGATCGTGTGAGTGAATTAGAATGGATCGTACGAATGAATTAGAATGGATCGTATGAATGAATTAGAATGGATACATTCGTGTGAATGAATTAGACTGGATCGTATGAATGAATTAGAATAGATTTTGTGAATGAATTAGAACTGATCGTACGAATGAATTAGAATGGATACATTCGTGCGAATGAATTAGAATGGATTGTATGAATGAATTAGAATGGATCCTATGAATGAATTAGAATGGATCGTGCGAATGAATTAGAATGGATCGTACGAATGAATTAGAATGGATCGTGCTAATGAATTAGAATTGATCGAATGAATGAATTAGCATGGATCGTGCTAATGAATTAGAATGGAACGTACGAATGAATTAGAATGGATCGTGTGAAAGAATTAGAATGGATTGTATAAATGAATTAGAATGAATTCGTACGATCCATTCGAATTCATTCGCATGATCCATTCTAATCCATTCATACGATCCATTCTAATTCATTCATACAATCCATTCTAATTCTTTCACACGATCCATTCTAATTCATTCGTTGGATCCATTCTAATTCATTCGTACAATCTATTCTATTTCATTCGTACGATCCATTCTTACTCATTCATATGATCCATTCTAATTCATTCGGACGAATGTATCCATTCTAATTTATTCGTACGATCCATTCAAATTCATTCGTACGATCCATTCTAATTCATTCGTACGATCCATTCTAATTCATTCGTCCGATCTATTCTAATTCATTCGCACGAATGTATCCATTCTAATTCATTCGTACGATCCATTCTAATTCATTCGTATGATCCATTCTAATTCATTCGTAAGATCCATTCTAATTCATTCGTACGATTCATTCTAATTCATTCGTACGATCCATTCTAATTCATTCGCACGAATGTATCTATTCTAGTTCATTCGTACGATCCATTCTAATTCATTCATACAATCCATTCTAATTCATTCGCACGAATGTATCCATTCTAATTCATTCGTACGATCCATTCTAATTCATTCACAAAATCTATTCTAATTCATTCATACGATCCAGTCTAATTCATTCACAAGAATGTATCCATTCTAATTCATTCAAACGATCCATTCTAATTCATTCGTACGATCCATTTACGAATGAATTAGAAAGGATCGTAGAATGGATCATACGAATGAATTAGAATAGATCATACGAATGAGTAAGAATGGATCGTACGATTGAATTAGAATGGATTAGAATGGATTAGAATGGATCGTACGAATGAAATAGAATAGATTGTACGAATGAATTAGAATGGATTCGTACGCATGTATTAGAATGGATACATTCGTGCGAATGAATTAGAATGGATCGTACCAATGAGTAAGAATGGATCGTACGAATGAAATAGAATGGATTGTGCGAATGAATTAGAATGGATCGTACGAATGAATTAGAATGGATCGTGTGAAAGAATTAGAATGGATTGTATGAATGAATTAGAATAGATCGTATGAATGAATTAGAATGGATCATACGAATGAATTAGAATGAATGGTGCGAATGAATTAGAATGGATCGTACGAATGAATTAGAATGGATACATTCGTGCGAATGAATTAGAATGGATCGCACGAATGAATTAGAATGGATCGTACGAATGAATTAGAATGGATCAAATGAATGAATTAGAATGGATCGTACGAATGAATTAGAATGCATCGTACGAAAAAATTAGAATGGATATATTCGTGCGAATGAATTAGAATGGATCGTATGAATGAATTAGAATGGATCGTATGAGTGAATTAGAACGGATAGTACGATTGAAGTAGAATGGATCGTATGAATGAATTAGAATAGATCGTATGAATGAATTAGAATGGATCGTACGAATGAATTAGAATGGATCGTGCGAATGAATTAGAATGGATCGTACGAATGAATTAGAATGGATACATTCGTACGAATGGATTAGAATGGATCGGTCGAATGAGTTAGAATGGATTGTACGAATGAATTAGAATGGATCAAATGAATGAATTAGAATGGAACGTACGAATGAATTAGAATGCATCGTACGAAAGAATTAGAATGGATATATTCGTGCGAATGAATTAGAATGGATCGTATGAATGAATTAGAATGGATCGTATGAGTGAATTAGAACGGATAGTACGAATGAAGTAGAATGGATCGTATGAATGAATTAGAATGGATACATTCGTGTGAATGAATTAGAATGGATCGTATGAATGAATTAGAATAGATTGTGTGAATGAATTAGAATGGATCGTATGAATGAATTAGAATGGATACATTCGTGCGAATAAATTAGAATGGATTGTATGAATGAATGAGAATGGATCGTACGAATGAATTAGAATGGATCGTACGAATGAATTAGAATAGATTGCACGAATGAATTATAATGGATCGTGCGAATGAAATAGAATGGATACAAATGAATTAGAATGGATCATACGAATGAATTAGAATGACGATCCATTCTTACTCATTCGTATGATCCATTCTAATTTATTCGCATGAATGTATCCATTCTAATTCATTCGTACGTCTAATTCATTCATACGGTCCATTCTAATTCATTCGCACAATTCATTCTATTTCATTCGTACGATCCATTCTTACTCATTCGTATGATCCATTATGCATACATTCGAGCGAATGAATTAGAATGGATCATACGAATGAGTAAGAATGGATCGTACGAATGAAATAGAATGGATTGTGCGAATGAATTAGAATGGATCGTACGAATGAATTAGAATGGATCGTGTGAAAGAATTAGAATGGATTGTATGAATGAATTAGAATAGATCGTATGAATGAATTAGAATGGATCGTAGGAATGAATTAGAATGGATCGTACGAATGAATTAGAATGGATCGTACGAATGAATTAGAATGGATACATTCGTGCGAATGAATTAGAATGGATACATTCGTGCGAAAGAATTAGAATAGATCGTATGAATGAATTAGAATGGATCCTATGAATGAATTAGAATGGATCGTGCGAATGAATTAGAATGGATCGTACGAATGAATTAGAATGGATCGTGCTAATGAATTAGAATTGATCGAACGAATGAATTAGCATGGATCGTGCTAATGAATTAGAATGGAACGTACGAATGAATTAGAATGGATCGTGTGAAACAATTAGAATGGATTGTATGAATGAATTAGAATGAATTCGTACGATCCATTCGAATTCATTCGCACGATCCATTCTAATTCATTCATACGATCCATTCTAATTCATTCATACAATCCATTCTAATTCTTTCACACGATCCATTCTAATTCATTCGTAGGATCCTTTCTAATTCATTCGTACAATCTATTCTATTTCATTCGTACGATCCATTCTTACTCATTCGTATGATCCATTCTAATTCATTCGGACGAATGTATCCATTCTAATTTATTCGTACGATCCATTCTAATTCATTCGTACGATCCATTCTAATTCATTCGTACGATCCATTCTTACTCATTCGTATGATCCATTCTAATTCATTCGTACGATCCATTCTAAATCATTTGTACGATCGATTATAATTCATTCGCACTATCCATTCTAATTCATTCGTACGATCCATTCTAATTCATTCGTATGATCCATTCTAATTTATTCGTTCAAATGTATTCATTCGTACGATCAATTCTAATTCATTCGCACGAATGTATCCATTCTAATTCATTCGTACGATCCTGAATTAGAATGGATCGTACGAATGAATTAGAATGGATACCTTTGTGCATATGAATTAGAATGGATCGTACGAATGAATTAGAATGGAACAGATTAATGAATTAGAATGGATCGTACGAATGAATTAGAATGGATACATTCGTGCGAATGAATTAGAATGGATCGTGCATGAATGTATCCATTCTAATTCATTCGTACGATCCATTCTAATTCATTAATATGATCCATTCTAATTCATTCGTACGATCCATTCTAATTCATATGCACAAAGGTATCCATTCTAATCCATTCGTAGGATCCATTCTAATCCATTCGTTCGATCCATTCTAATTCATTCGTACGATCCATTCTAATTCATTCGCTCGAATGTATCCATTCTAACCCATTCATACGATCCATTCTAATCCATTCATACGATCCATTCTAATTCATTCGCATGAATGTAACCATTCTAATTCATTCATTTGATCCATTCTAATTCATTCGTACGATCCATTCTAATTCATTCGTCCGATCCATTCTAATTCATTTGCACGAATGTATCCATTCTAATTCATTCGTACGATCCATTCTAATTCATTCGTACGATCCATTCTAATTCATTCGTACGATCCATTCTAATTCATTCGTACGATCCATTCTAATTCATTCGTACGAATGTATCCATTCTAGTTCATTCGTATGATCCATTCTAATTCATTCGTACGATCCATTCTAATTCATTCGCACAATCCATTCTAATTCATTCGTACTATCAATTCTAATTCATTCGCACGAATGTATCTATTCTAATTCATTCATACGATCCATTCTAATTCATTCGTACGATCCATTCTAATTCATTCGTACGATCCATTCTAATTCATTCGTCCGATCCATTCTAATTCATTCGCACGAATGTATCCATTCTAATTCATTCGTACGATCCATTCTAATTCATTCGTACGATCTATTCTAATTCATTCGCACGAATGTATCCATTCTAGTTCATTCGTACGATCCATTCTAATTCATTCGTACGATCTATTCTAATTCATTCGCACGATCCATTCTAATTCATTCGTACGATCAATTCTAATTCATTCGTACGATCCATTCTAATTCACTCATACGATCTATTCTAATACATTCATACGATCCATTCTAATTCATTTGCATGAATATATCCATTCGAATTCATTCGTACGATCCATTCTAATTCATTCGCACGATCCTTTCTTACTCATTCGTATGATCCATTCTAATTCATTCGGACGAATGTATCCATTCTATATAATTCGCATGATCCATTCTAATTCATTCGTAGGATCCATTATAATTCATTCGTACAATCTATTCTATTTCATTCGTACGATCCATTCTTACTCATTCGTATGATCCATTCTAATTCATTCGGACGAATGTATCCATTCTAATTTATTCGTTCGATCCATTCTAATTCATTCGTACGATCCATTCTAGTTCATTCGTACGATCCATTCTAATTCATTCGTACGATCCATTCTAATTCCTTCGTATGATCCATTCTAATTCATTCATACAATCCATTCTAATTCATTCGTACGATCCATTCTAATTCATTCGCACGATCCTTTCTTACTCATTCGTATGATCCATTCTAATTCATTCGGACGAATGTATCCATTCTATATAATTCGCATGATCCATTCTAATTCATTCGTATGATCCATTATAATTCATTCGTACAATCTATTCTATTTCATTCGTACGATCCATTCTTACTCATTCGTATGATCCATTCTAATTCATTCGGACGAATGTATCCATTCTAATTTATTCGTACGATCCATTCTAATTCATTCGTACGATCCATTCTAGTTCATTCGTACGATCCATTCTAATTCATTCGTACGATCCATTCTAATTCCTTCATATGATCCATTCTAATTCATTCATACTATCCATTCTAATTCATTCGTACGATCCATTCTAATTCATTCGTACGATCCATTCTAATTCATTCGTACAATCTATTCTAATTCATTCGTACGAATGGATACATTCGTGTGAATGAATTAGAATGGATCGTACGAATGAGTAAGAATGGATCGTACGAATGAAATAGAATGGATTGCACGAATGAATTAGAATAGATCGTACGAATGAATTAGAATGGATCGTGTGAAAGAATTAGAATGGATTGTATGAATGAATTAGAATGGATCATACGAATGAATTAGAATGGATCGTATGAAGGAATTAGAATGGATCGTACGAATGAATTAGAATGGATCGTACGAATGAATTAGAATAGATCGTACGAATGAATTAGAATGGATCGTACGAAGGAATTAGAATGGATCGTACGAATAAATTAGAATGGATATATTCTTGTAAATGAATTAGAATGGATCGTTTGAATGTATTAGAATGGATCGTATGAGTGAATTAGAATGGATTGTACGAATGAATTAGAATGGATCGTATGAATGAATTAGAATGGATACATTCGTGTGAATGAATTAGAATGGATCGTATGAATGAATTAGAATAAATTTTGTGAATGAATTAGAACTGATCGTACAAATGAATTAGAATGGATACATTCGTGCGAATGAATTAGAATGGATTGTATGAATGAATTAGAATGGATCGTACGAATGAACTAGAATGGATACATTCGTGCGAATGAATTAGAATGGATCGTACGAATGAATTAGAATGGATCGTATGAATGAATTAGAATGGATCTTACGAATGAATTAGAATGGATCGTACGAATGAATTAGAATGGATCGTACGAATGAATTAGAATGGATACATTCGTGCGAATGAATTAGAATGGATCGGACGAATAAATTAGAATGGATCGTACGAATGAATTAGAATGGATCGTACGAATGAATTAGAATAGATCGTACGAATAAATTAGAATGGATACATTCGTCCGAATGAATTATAATGGATCATACAAATGAGTAAGAATGGATCGTACGAATGAAATAGAATAGATTGTACGAATGAATTAGAATGGATCCTACGAATGAATTAGAATGGATCGTGTGAAAGAATTAGAATGGATTGTATGAATGAATTAGAATGGATCGTATCAATGAATTAGAATGGATCGTGCGAATGAATTCGAATGGATCATACGAATTCATTCTAATTCATTCATACAATCCAGTGTAATTCTTTCACACGATCCATTCTAATTCATTCGTACGTTCCATTCTAATTCATTAGCACGATCCATGCTAATTCATTCGTTCGATCAATTCTAATTCATTAGCACAATCCATTCTAATTCATTCGTACGATCCATTCTAATTCATTCGCACGATCCATTCTAATTCATTCATAGGATCCATTCTAATTCATTCATACAATCCATTCTAAATCATTCGCACGAATGTATCCATTCTAATTCATTCGTACGATCAGTTCTAATTTATTCACAAAATCTATTCTAATTTATTCATACGATCCATTCTAATTCATTCACACGAATGTATCCATTCTAATTCATTCATACGATCCATTCTAATTCATTCGTACGATCCATTCTAATTCACTCATACGATCCATTCTAATACATTCATACGATCAATTCTAATTCATTTGCACGAATATATACATTCTAATTCATTCGTACGATCCATTCTAATTCCTTCGTACGATCCATTCTAATTTATTCGTACGATCTATTCTATTTCATTCGTACGATCCATTCTTACTCATTCGTACGATCCATTCTAATTCATTCGTCCGATCCATTCTAATTCATTCGCACGAATGTATCCATTTTAATTCATTCGTTCGATCAATTCTAATTCATTAGCACGATCCATTCTAATTCATTCGTACGATCCATTCTAATTCATTCGCACGATCTACTCTAATTCATTCATAGGATCCATTCTAATTCATTCGTACGATCCTTTCTAATTTATTCGTACGATCCATTCTAATTCATTCGCACAATCCATTCTATTTCATTCGTACGATCCATTCTTACTCATTGGTACGATCCATTCTAATTCATTCGCACGAATGTATCCATTCTAATTCATTCACACAATCCATTCTATTTCATTCGTACGATCCAATCTTACTCATTCGTATGATCCATTCTAATTCATTCGTATGATCCATTCTAATTCATTCGTACGATCCATTCTAATTCATTCATACGATCCATTCTAATTCATTCGCACGATCCATTCTAATTCATTCATACGATCCATTCTAATTCATTCATACGATCCATTCTAATTCATTCGCCCGATCCATTCTAATTCATTCATACGATCCATTTTATTCGAAAGGATCATGCGATCCATTTGAATTCATTCGCACGATCCATTCTAATTCATTCATACGATCCATTCTAATTCATTCATACAATGCATTCTAATTCTTTCACACGATCCATTCTAATTCATTCGTACGATCCATTCTAATTCATTCGTACAATCCATTCTTACTCATTCGTCTGATCCATTCTAATTTATTCGTACGATCCATTCTAATTCATTTGTACGATCCATTCTAATTCATTCGTACAATCCATTCTATTTCATTCGTACGATCCATTCTTACTTATTCGTATGATCCATTCTAATTCATTTGCACGAATGTATCCATTCTAATTCATTCATACAATCCATTCTAATTCATTCCGTATGATCCATTCTAATTCATTCGTACGATCGTACGAATGAATTAGAATGGATCGTACGAATGAATTAGAATAGATTGTGCGAATGAATTAGAATGGATCGTACGAATGAATTAGAATGTATCGTACGAATGAATTAGAATGGATCATACAAATGAGTAAGAATGGATCGTACGAATGAATTAGAATGGATCGTACGAATAAATTAGAATGGATACATTCGTCCTAATGAATTAGAATGGATCATACGAATGAGTAAAAATGGATCGTACGAATGAATTAGAATAGATTGTACGAATGAATTAGAATGGATCCTACGAATGAATTAGAATGGATCGTGTGAAAGAATTAGAATGGATTGTATGAATGAATTAGAATGGATCGTATGAATGAATTAGAATGGATCGTGCGAATGAATTTGAATGTATCATACGAATTCATTCTAATTCATTCATACAATCCATTCTAATTCTTTCACACGATCCATTCTAATTCATTCGTACGTTCCATTCTAATTCATTAGCACGATCCATGCTAATTAATTCGTTCGATCAATTCTAATTCATTAGCACGATACATTCTAATTCATTCATACGATCCATTCTAATTCATTCGCACGATCCATTCTAATTCATTCTTAGGATCCATTCTAATTCATTCATACGATCTATTCTAATTCTTTCGCACAAATGTATCCATTCTAATTCATTCGCACGAATGTACTCATTCTAATTCATTCGCACGATCCATTCTAATTCATTCGTACGTTCCATTCGAATTCATTCGCACGATCCATTCTAATTCATTAATAGGATCCATTCTAATTCATTCATACAATCCATTCTAATTCTTTCACACGATCCATTCTAATTCATTCGTACGATCCATTCTAATTCATTCGTACAATCCATTCTATTTCATTCGTACGATCCATTCTTACTCATTCGTATGATCCATTCTAATTCATTCGTATGATCCATTCTAATTCATTCGTACGATCCATTCTAATTCATTCGTACGATCCATTCTAATTCATTCGTACGATCCATTCTAATTCATTCGTACAAATGTATCCATTCTAATTCATTTGCACGGTCCATTCTAATTCATTCCTATGATCTATTCTAATTCATTCGTACGATCCATTCCAATTCATTCTAATTCATTCGTACGATCCATTCTACAATCCATTCTAATTCATTCATACGATCCATTCTAATTCATTTGCACAAAGGTATCCATTCTAATCCATTCGTAGGATCCATTCTAATCCATTCGTACGATCCATTCTAATTCATTCGTACGAGCCATTCTAATTCATTCGCTCGAATGTATCCATTCTAATCCATTCGTACGATCCATTCTAATCCATTCATACGATCCATTCTAATTCATTCGCATGAATGTAACCATTCTAATGAATTCATATGATCCATTCTAATTCATTCGTACGATCCATTCTAATTCATTCGTCCGATCCATTCTAATTCATTCGCACGAATGTATCCATTCTAATTCATTCGTACGATCCATTCTAATTCATTCGTACGATCCATTCTAATTCATTCGTAAGATCCATTCTAATTCATTCGCACGATCCATTCTAATTCATTCGTACGATCGTACGAATGAATTAGAATGGATCGTACGGAACGAATTAGAATGGATCGTACGAATGAATTAGAATGGATCGTACGAATGAACTAGAATGGATACATTCGTGCGAATGAATTAGAATGGATCGTACGAATGAATTAGAATGGATTGTACGAATGAATTAGAATGGATCTTACGAATGAATTAGAATGGATCGTACAAATGAATTAGAATGGATCGTACGAATGAATTAGAATGGATACATTTGTGCGAATGAATTAGAATGGATCGGACGAATGAATTAGAATGGATCGTACGAATGAATTAGAATAGATCAAATGAATGAATTAGAATGGATCGTACGAATGAATTAGAATGCATCGTACGAAAGAATTAGAATGGATATATTCGTGCGAATTAATTAGAATGGATCGTACGAATGAATTAGACTGGATCGTACGAATGAATTTCAATGGATACCTTTGTGCGAATGAATCTAAATGGATTGTATGAATGAATTACAATGGATCGTATGAATGAATTAGAATGGATCGTATGAATGAATTAGAATAGCTCATACGAATGAATTAGAATGAATCGTATGAATGAATTAGAATGGTTACATTCGTGCGAATGAATTAGAATAGATCTTACGAATGAATTAGAATGGATCGTACGAATAAATTAGAATGGATCGTGGGAATGAATTAGAATGGATCGTACGAATGAATTAGAATGGATCCACTGAATGAGTTAGAATGGATCATACGAATGAACTAGAATGGATTGTACGTATAAATTAGAATGGATTGTGCGAATGAATTAGAATGGATCGTATGAATGAATAAGAATGGATCGTACGAATGAATTAGAATGGATCGTGCGAATGAATTAGCATGAATCGTACGAATGTATTAGAATGGATCGTACGAATGAATTAGAATGAATCGTACGATCCATTCTAATTCATTCATACGATCCATTCTAATTCATTCGCACGAATGTATCCATTCTAGTTCATTCGTACGATCCATTCTAATTCATTCGTACGATCCATTCTAATTCATTCGTACGATCCATTCTAATTCATTCATTTGATCCATTCTAATTCATTCGTACGATCCATTCTAATTCATTCGTATGATCCATTCTAATTCATTCGTACGATCTATTCTAATTCATTCGTAAGATCCATTCTAATTCATTCATACGATCCATTCTAATTCATTCGTACGATCCATTCTAATTCATTCGCACGAATGTATCCATTCTAGAATGAATTAGAATGGATCGTATGAATGAATTAGAATGGATCGTACGAATGAATTAGAATGGATCGTGCGAATGAATTAGAATGGATCGTACGAATGAATTAGAATGGATCGTACGAACGAACTAGAATGGATACATTCGTGCAAATGAATTAGAATGGATTGTACGAATGAATTAGAATGGATCGTACGAATGAATTAGAATGGACCGTACGAATGGATTAGAATGGGTCATACGAATGAATTAGAATGGATCGTGCGAATGAATTAGAATGGATCGAACGAATGAATTAGAATGGATATATTCGAGTGAATGAATTAGAATAGATCGTAGGAATGAATTAGAATGGGTCATACGAATGAATTACAATGGATCGTACGAATGAATTAGAATGGATCGTACGAATGAATTAGAATGGATCGTGTGAAAGAATTGGAATGGATTGTATGAATGAATTAGAATAGATCATATGAATGATTTAGAATGGATATATTCGTGCGAATGAATTAGAATGGATTGTACAAATTAATTAGAATGGATCGTACGATTCATTCTAATTCATTCGTACGATCCATTCAAATACATTCGTACGATTCATGCTATTCATTCGCATGATCCATTCTAATTCATTCGTACGATCCATTCTTATTCATTCATACGATCCATTCTAATTCATTCGTATGATCCATTCTAACTCATTCGGTGGATCCATTCTAATTCATTCAGACGATCCATTCTAATTCATTCCCACGATCCATTCTAATTTTTTCGTACGATCCATTCTAATTCATTCGTACGATCTATTCTAATTCATTCGCATGAATGTAACCATTCTAATTCATTCATACGATTCATTCTAATTCATTCGTATGAGCTATTATAATTCATTCGTGCGATCCATTCTAATTCATTCGTACGATCCATTGTAATTCATTCGTACAATCCATTTAGATTCATTCGCACAAATGTATCGATTCAAATTCCTTCGTACGATCCAGTCCAATTCATTCGTACGATCCATTCTAATTCATTCGCACGAATATATCCATTCTAATTCTTTCGTACGATGCATTCTAATTCATTCGTACGATCCATTCTAATTCATTCATACGATCCATTCTAATTCATTCGTACGATCCATTCTAATTCATTCGCACGAATGTATCCATTCTAATTCATTCGTACAATCCATTCTATTTCATTCATACGATCCATTCTTACTCATTCGTATGTTCCATTCTAATTCATTCGTATGATCCATTCTAATTCATTCGTACGATCCATTCTAATTCATTCGTACGATCCATTCTAATTCATTCGCACGATCCATTCTAATTCATTCATACAATCCATTCTAATTCTTTCACACGATCCATTCTAATTCATTCGTACGATCCATTCTAATTCATTCGTACAATCCATTCTATTTTATTCGTACGATCCATTCTTACTCATTCGTATGATCCATTCTAATTCATTCGTTTGATCCATTCTAATTCATTCGTATAATCCATTCTAATTCATTCGTACGATCCATTCTAATTCATTCGTACGATCCATTCTAATTCATTCGTACGATCCATTCTAATTCATTCGCACGATCCATTCTAATTCATTCATAGGATCCATTTTAATTCATTCATACGATATATTCTAATTCTTTCGCACGAATGTATCCATTCTAATTCATTTGTACGATCCATTCTAATTCATTCGTACGATCCATTCTAATTCATTCGTACGATCCATTCAGATTCATTCGCACGATCCATTCTAATTCATTCGTACAATCCATTCTATTTCATTCGTACGATCCATTCTTACTCATTCGTATGATCCATTCTAATTCATTCGCACGAATGTATCCATTCTAATCCATTCGTACGATCCTTTCTAATCCATTCGTACGATCCATTCTAATTCATTAGCATGAATGTAACCATTCTAATTCATTCATTTGATCCATTCTAATTCATTCGTACGATCCATTCTAATTCATTCGTCCGATCCATTCTAATTCATTCGCACGAATGTATCCATTCTAAACCATTCATACGATCCATTCTAATTTATTCGTACGATCCATTCTAATTCATTCGTAAGATCCATTCTAATTCATTCGTACAATCCATTCTAATCCATTCTAATTCATTCGTACGATCCGTTCTAATTCCTTCGTACGATCCATTCTAATTCCTTTGTACGATCCATTCTATTTCATTTGTATGATCCATTCTAATTAATTCGTACGATCCATTCAAATTCATTCGTATGATCCATTCTAATTCATTCGTACGATCCATTCTTACTCATTCGTACGATCCATTCTAATTCATTCATACAATCCATTCTAATTCATTCGTACGATCCATTCTTACTCATTCGTATGATCCATTCTAATTCATTCGTACGATCCATTCTAATTCATTCGAACGAATGTATCCATTCCATTCGTACGATCCATTCATACGATCCATTCTAATTCATTCATACGATCCATTCTAATTCATTCGTACGATCTATTCTAATTCATTAGTATGGATCGTGCTAATGAATTAGAATGGAATATACGAATGAATTAGAATGGATCGTAGAATGGATCGTACGAATGAATTAGAATGAATTAGAATGGATCGTACGAATTCATTCGTAAGATCCATTCTAATTCATTCGTACGATCCATTCTAATCCATTCTAATTCATTCGTACGATCCATTCTAATTCCTTCGTACGATCCATTCTATTTCATTCGTATGATCCATTTTAATTAATTCGTACGATCCATTCTAATTCATTCGTATGATCCATTCTAATTCATTCGTACGATCCATTCTTACTCATTCGTACGATCCGTTCTAATTCATTCATACAATCCATTCTAATTCATTCGTACGATCCATTCTTACTCATTCGTATGATCCATTCTAATTCATTCGTACGATCCATTCTAATTCATTCGAACGAATGTATCCATTCCATTCGTACGATCCATTCATACGATCCATTCTAATTCATTCATACAATCCATTCTAATTCTTTCACACGATCCATTCTAATTCATTCGTACGATCTATTCTAATTCATTAGTATGGATCGTGCTAATGAATTAGAATGGAATATACGAATGAATTAGAATGGATCGTAGAATGGATCGTACGAATGAATTAGAATGAATTAGAATGGATCGTACGAATGAATTAGAATGGATCGTACGAATGCATTAGAATGGATCGTACGAATGGAATGGATACATTCGTGCGAATGAATTAGAATGGATCGTACGAATGAGTTAGAATGGATCATATGAATGAGTAAGAATGGATCGTACGAATGAATTAGAATGGATCGTACGAATGAATTAGAATGGATCGTACGAATAAATTAGAATGGATACATTCGTTCGAATGAATTAGAATGGATCATACTAATGCATTCTAATTCCTTCGTACGATCCATTCTAATTCCTTCGTACGATCCATTCTATTTCATTCGTATGATCCATTCTAACTCCTCCGTACGATCCATTCTAATTCCTTCGTATCCATTCTAATTCACTCATACGATCCATTCTAATCCATTCGTACGATCCATTCTAATTCATTCGCATGAATGTAACCATTCTAATTCATTCATTTGATCCATTCTAATTCATTCGTACGATCCATTATAATTCATTCGTACGATCCATTGTAATTCATTCATACAATCCATTTAGATTCATTCGCACAAATGTATCCATTGAAATTCATTCTTACGATCCAGTCTAATTCATTCGTACGATCCATTCTAATTCATTCGCACGAATATATCCATTCTAATTCTTTCGTACGATGCATTCTAATTCATTCGTACGATCCATTCTAATTCATTCGTACGATCCATTCTAATTCATTCGTATGATCCATTCTAATTCATTCGCACGAATGTATCCATTCTAATTCATTCGTACAATCCATTCTATTTCATTCGTACGATCCATTCTTACTCATTCGTATGATCCATTCTAATTCATTCGTATGATCCATTCTAATTCATTCGTACGATCCATTCTAATTCATTCGTACGATCCATTCTAATTCATTCACACGATCCATTCTAATTCATTCATACGATCCATTCTAATTCATTCCTACAATCCATTCTAATTCATTGGCCCGATCCATTCTAATTCATTCATACGATCCATTCTATTCGAATGGATCATGCGATCCATTCGAATTCATTCGCACGATCCATTCTAATTCATTCATACGATCCATTCTAATTCATTCATACAATGCATTCTAATTCTTTCACACGATCCATTCTAATTCATTTGTACGATCCATTCTAATTCATTAATATGATCCATTCTAATCATTCGTACGATCCATTCTAATTCATATGCACAAAGGTATCCATTCTAATCCATTCGTAGGATCCATTATAATCCATTCGTACGATCCATTCTAATTCATTCGTACGATCCATTCTAATTCATTCATTCGAATGTATCCATTCTAATCAATTCGTACGATCCATTCTAATCCATTCGTACGATCCATTCTAATTCATTCGCATGAATGTAACCATTCTAATTCATTCATTTGATCCATTCTAATTCATTCGTACGATCCATTCTAATTCATTCGCACGATCCATTCTAATTCATTCATAGGATCCATTCTAATTCATTCGTACAATCCATTCTAATTCTTTCAAACGATCCATTCTAATTCATTCGTACGATCCATTCTAATTCATTCATACAATCCATTCTAATTCATTCGTACGATCCATTCTAATTCATATGCACAAAGGTATCCATTCTAATCCATTCGTAGGATCTATTCTAATCCATTCGTACGATCCATTCTAATTCATTCGTACGATCCATTCTAATTCATTCGCTCGAATGTATCCATTCTAATCCATTCGTACGATCCATTCGTACGATCCATTCTAATTCATTCGCATGAATGTAACCATTCTAATTCAATCATTTGATCCATTCTAATTCATTCGTACGATCCATTCTAATTCATTCGTCCGATCCATTCTAATTCATTCGCATGAATGTATCCATTCTAATTCATTCGTACGATCCATTCTAATTCATTCGTACGATCCATTCTAATTCATTCGTAAGATCCATTCTAATTCATTCGTACGATCCATTCTAATTCATTCGTACGATCCATTCTAATTCATTCGCACGAATGTATCCATTCTAGTTCATTCGTATGATCCCTTCTAATTCATTCGTACGATCCATTCTAATTCATTCGCACGATCCATTCTAATTCATTCGTACGATCAATTCTATTTCATTCGCACGAATGTATCCATTCTAATTCATTCATACGATCCATTCTAATTCATTCGTACGATCCATTCTAATTCATTCGTATGATCCATTCTAATTCATTCGTTCGATCCATTCTAATTCATTCGCACGAATGTATCCATTCTAGTTCATTCGTACGATCCATTCTATTTTATTCGTACGATCCATTCTTACTCATTCGTATGATCCATTCTAATTCATTCGGACAAATGTATCCATTCTAATTTATTCGTACGATCCATTCTAATTCATTCGTATGATCCATTCTAATTCATTCGTATGATCCATTCTAATTCATTCGTCCGATCCATTCTAATTCATTCGCACGAATGTATCCATTCTAATTCATTCGTACGATCCATTCTAATTCATTCGTACGATCCATTCTAATTCATTCGTAAGATCCATTCTAATTCATTCGTAAGATTCATTCTAATTCATTCGTACGATCCATTCTAATTCATTCGCACGAATGTATCCATTCTAGTTCATTCGTACGATCCATTCAAATTCATTCGTACGATCCATTCTTATTCATTCGCACGATCCATTCTAATTCATTCGTACGATCAATTCTAATTCATTGGCACGAATGTATCCATTCTAATTCATTCGTACGATCCATTCTAATTCATTCATACAATCCATTCTAATTCTTTCACACGATCCATTCTAATTCATTCGTAGGATCCATTCTAATTCATTCGTACAATCTATTCTATTTCATTCGTACGATCCATTCTTACTCATTCGTATGATCCATTCTAATTCATTCGCACGAATGTATCCATTCTAATTCATTCGTACGAATCCATTCTAATTCATTCGTACAATCCATTCTATTTCATTCGTACGATCCATTCTTACTCATTTGTACGATCCATTCTAATTCATTCGTAAGATCCATTCTAATTCATTCGTACGATCCATTCTAATTCATTCGCACGATCCATTCTAATTCATTCATACAATCCATTCTAATTCATTCCGTACGATCCATTCTAATTCATTCGCTCGAATGTATCCATTCTAATCCATTTGTACGATCCATTCTAATCCATTCGTACGATCCATTCTAATTCATTCGCATGAATGTAACCATTCTAATTCATTCATTTGATCCATTTAATTCATTCGTACGATCCATTCTAATTCATTAGCACGATCCATGCTAATTCATTCGTTCGATCAATTCTAATTCATTAGCACGATCCATTCTAATTCATTCGTACGATCCATTCTAATTCATTCGCACGATCCATTCTAATTCATTCATAGGATCCATTCTAATTCATTCATACGATCTATTCTAATTCTTTCGCACGAATGTATCCATTCTAATTCATTCGCACGAATGTATCCATTCTAAATCATTCGTACGAATCCATTCTAATTCATTTGTACAATCTATTCTATTTCATTCGTACGATCCATTCTAGTTCATTCGTACGATCCATTCTAATTCATTCGTACGATCCATTCTAATTCATTCGTATGATCCATTCTAATTAATTCGTATGATCCATTCTAATTCATTCGTACGATCCATTCTAATTTATTCATACAATCCATTCTAATTCATTCGCACGAATGTATCCATTCTAATTAATTCGTACGATCCATTCTAATTCATTCGTATGATCCATTCTTATTCATTCGCACGATCCAGTCTAATGGATTCGCACAATCCATTCTAATTCATTCGCACGAATGTATCCATTCTAATTCATTCATACGATCAATTCTAATTCATTCGTACGATCCATTCTAATTCATTCGCACAAATATATCCATTCTAGTTCATTCGTACGATCCATTCTAATTCATTCGCACGATCCATTCTAATTCATTCGTACGATCCATTCTAATTCTTTCACACGATCCATTCTAATTCATTCGTACGATCCATTCTAATTCATTCGCACGATCCATTCTAATTCATTCGTACGATCCATTCTAATTCATTCATACGATCCATTCTAATTCATTCATACGATCCATTCTAATTCATTCGCACAAATGTATCCATTCTAATTCATTCGTACGATCCATTCTAATTCATTCGCACGATCCATTCTAATTCATTCGTACGATCCATTCTAATTCATTCGTACGATCCTATCTAATTAATTCGTATGATCCATTCTAATTCATTCGTACGATCCATTCTAATTCATTCATACAATCCATTCTAATTCATTCGCACGAATGTATCCATTCTAATTAATTCGTACGATCCATTCTAATTCATTCGTATGATCTATTCTTATTCATTCGCACGATCCAGTCTAATTTATTCGCACGATCCATTCTAATTCATATGCACGAATGTATCCATTCTAATTCATTCGTACGATCCATTCTAATTCATTAATATGATCCATTCTAATTCATTCGTACGATCCATTCTAATTCATATGCACAAAGGTATCCATTCTAATTCATTCGCACGAAAGAATTAGAATGGATTGTATGAAAGAATTAGAATGGATTGTATGAATTAATTAGAATGGATTGTATGAATGAATTAGAATGGATCGTATGAATGAATTAGAATGGATCGTGCGAATGAATTCGAATGGATCGTACGAATTCATTCTAATTCATTCATACAATCCATTTTAATTCTTTCACACGATCCATTCTAATTCATTCGTACGTTCCATTCTAATTCATTAGCACGATCCATGCTAATTCATTCGTTCGATCAATTCTAGTTCATTAGCACGATCCATTCTAATTCATTCGTACGATCCATTTTAATTCATTCGCACGATCCATTCTAATTCATTCATAGGATCCATTCTAATTTATTCATACGATCTATTCTAATTCTTTCGCACGAATGTATCCATTCTAATTCATTCGCACGATCTAATTCATTCGTGCAATCCATTCTATTTCATTCGTACGATCAATTCTAATTCATTAGAATGGATCGTACGAATGAAATAGAATGGATCATATTAATGAATTAGAATGGATCGTACGAATGAATTAGAATGGATCGTACGAACGAATTAGAATGGATCGTACGAAGGAATTATAATGGATCGTACGAATGAATTAGAATGGATATATTCGTGCAATTGAATTAGAATGGATCGTATGAATGAATTAGAATGGATCGTACGAATGAATTAGAATGGATATATTCGTGCAAATGAATTAGAATGGATCGTATGAATGTATTAGAATGGATCGTACGAATGAATTAGAATGGATCGTACGAATGAATTAGAATGGATCGTGTGAAAGAATTAAAATGGATTGTATGAATGAATTAGAATGGATCGTACGAATGAATTAGAATGGATCGTACGAATGAACTAGAATGGATACATTCGTGCAAATGAATTAGAATGGATCGTACGAATGAATTAGAATGGATCGTACGAATGAATTAGAATGGATACATTCGTGCGAATAAATTAGAATAGATCGTACGAATGAATTAGAATGGATCGTACGAATGAATTAGAATGGATCTTACGAATGAATTAGAATGGATCGTACGAATGAATTAGAATGGGTACATTCGTGCGAATGAATTAGAATAGATCGGATGAATAAATTAGAATGGATCATACGAATGAATTAGAATGGATCGTATGAGTGAATTAGAATGGATCGTACGAATGAATTAGAATGCATCGTATGAACGAATTAGAATGGATCGTGCGAAAGAATTAGAATGCATTGTATGAATGAATTAGAATGGATCGTACGAATGAATTAGAATGGATCGTGCGAATGAATTCGAATGGATCGCATGATCCATTCGAATAGAATGGATCGTATGAATGAATTAGAATGGATCGTATGAATGAATTAGAATGGATCATGCGAATGAATTAGAATGGATCGTACGAATGAATTAGAATGGATCGTACGAATGAATTAGAATGGATCATACGAATGAGTAAGAATGGATCGTACAAATGAAATAGAATGGATTGTACGAATGAATTAGAATGGATACATTCATGCGAATGAATTAGAATGGATCGGATGATTGAAATATAATGGATCGTACGATTCATTCTAATTCATTCGTACGATCCATTCTAATACATTCGTACGATTCATGCTAATTCATTCGCACGATCCATTCTAATTCATTCGTACGATCCATTCTTATTCATTCATACGATCCATTCTAATTCATTCGCACAATCCATTCTAATTCATTCGTACAATCCATTCTAATTCATTCGTATGATCCATGCTAACTCATTCGGTGGATCCATTCTAATTCATTCGTACGATCCATTCTAATTCATTCCCACGATCCATTCTAATTTATTCGTACGATCCATTCTAATTCATTCGTACGATCTATTCTAATTCATTCGCACGAATGTAACCATTCTAATTCATTCATACGATTCATTCTAATTCATTCGTATGAGCTATTCTAATTCATTCGTATGATCCTTTCAAATTTATTTGTACGATCCATTGTAATTCATTCATACAATCCATTTAGATTCATTCGCACAAATGTATTCATTCAAATTCATTCGTACGATCCATTCGAATTCATTCATACGATCCATTCAAATTCATTCATACGATCTATTCTAATTCATTCATACAATCCATTCTAATTCTTTCACACGATCCATTCTAATTCATTCGTACGATCCATTCTAATTCATTCGTACGATCCATTCTAATACATTCATACGATCCATTCTAATTCATTTGCACGAATATATCCATTCTAATTCATTCGTACGATCCATTCTAATTCATTCATACGATCCATTCTAATTCATTTGCACGAATATATCCATTCTAATTCATTCGTACGATCCATTCTAATTCCTTCGTACGATCCATTCTAATTCGTTCGTACGATCCATTCTAATTCATTCGTACGATCCATTCTAATTCATTAATATGATCCATTCTATTTCATTCGTACGATCCATTCTAATGAATTAGAATTGATCGTACGAATGAAATAGAATGGATTGCACGAATGATATAGAATGGATCGTACGAATGAATTAGAATGGATCGTGTGAAAGAATTAGAATGGATTGTATGAATGAATTAGAATGGATCGTACGAATGAATTAGAATGGATCTTACAAATGAATTAGAATGGATTAGAATGGATTGTGCGAATGAATTAGAATGGATCGTATGAATGAAAAAGAATGGATCGTACGAATGAATTAGAATGGATCGTGCGAATGAATTAGCATAAATCGTATGAATGTATTAGAATGGATCATACGAATGAGTAAGAATGGATCGTACGAATGAAATAGAATGGATTGTACGAATGAATTAGAATGGATACATTCGGGCGAATGAATTAGAATGGATCGTACGAATTAATTAGAATGGATCATACGAATGAATTAGAATGGATCGTACGAATGAATTAGAATGGATCGTACGAATGAATTAGAATGGATCGTGCGAATGAATTAGAATGGATCGTACGAATGAATTAGAATGGATACATTTGTGTGAATGAATTAGAATGGGTCGTACGAATGAATTAGAATGGATCGTATGAATGAATTAGAATGGATCGTACGAATGAATTAGAATGGATCGTGCGAATGAATTAGAATGGATCGTACGAATGAATTAGAATGGATCGTGGGAAAGAATTAGAATGGATCGTACGAATGAATTAGAATGGATCGTGCGAATGAATTAGAATGGATCGTACAAATGAATTAGAATGCATACATTTGTGCGAATGAATTAGAATGGATCGTATGAATGAATTAGAATGGATCGTGCGAATGAATTAGAATGGATCGTATGAATGAATTAGAATGGATCGTACGAATGAACTAGAATTGATACATTCGTGCGAATGAATTAGAATTGATCGTACGAATGAATTAGAATGGATCGTACGAATGAATTAGAATGGATCGTACGAATGAATTAGAATGGATACATTCGTGTGAATGAATTAGAATTGATCGGACGAATGAATTAGAATGGATCGTACGCTCGAATGTATCCATTCTAATCCATTCGTACGATCCATTCTAATCCATTCGTACGATCCATTCTAATTCATTCGCATGAATGTAACCATTCTAATTCATTCATTTGATCCATTCTAATTGATTCGTACGATCCATTCTATTTCATTCATACGATCCAGTCTAATTCATTCGTACGATCCATTCTAATTCATTCGCAAGAATTTAACCATTCTAATTCATTCGTACGATCCATTCTAATTCATTCGTCCGATCCATTCTAATTCATTCGCACGAATGTATGCATTCTAATTCATTCGTACGATCCATTCTAATTCATTCGTAAGATCCATTCTAATTAATTCGTAAGATCCATTCTAATTCATTCGTACGATCCATTCTAATTCATTCGTACGATCCATTCTAATTCATTCGCACGATCCATTCTAATTCATTTGAACGAATATATCCATTCTAATTCATTCGTACGATCCATTCTAATTCCTTCGTACGATCCATTCTAATTCATTCGAACGATCTATTCTAATTCATTCGTACGATCCATTCTAATTTATTCGCACGATCCATTCTAATTCATTCATAGGAGCCATTCTAATTCATTCATACGATCTATTCTAATTCTTTCGCACGAATGTATCCATTCTAATTCATTCGTACGAATCCATTCTAATTCATTCGTACAATCTATTCTATTTTATTCGTAGGATCCATTCTAGTTCATTCGTACGATCCCTTCTAATTCATTCGTACGATCCATTCTTACTCATTCGTATGATCCATTATGGATACATTCGTGCGAATGAATTAGAATGGATCATACGAATGAGTAAGAATGGATCGTACGAATGAAATAGAATGGATTGTGCGAATAAATTAGAATGGATCGTAGAATGGATCAGAATAGATCGTGTGAAAGAATTAGAATGGATTGTATGAATGAATTAGAATGCATTCGTACGATCCATTCGAATTCATTCGCACGATCCATTCTAATTCATTCATACGATCCATTCTAATTCTTTCACACGATCTATTCTGATCCATTCTACGATCCATTCTAATTCATTCGCACAATCCATTCTATTTCATTCGTACGATCCATTCTTACTCATCGTATGATCCATTCTAATTCATTCGCACGAATATATCCATAATGGATCATACGAATGAGTAAGAATGGATCGTACAAATGAAATAGAATGGATTGTACGAATGAATTAGAATGGATCGTGCGAATGAATTAGAATGGATCGTACGAATGAATTAGAATGGATCGTACGAATGAACTAGAATGGATACATTCGTGCGAATGAATTAGAATGGATCGTACGAATGAATTAGAATGGATCATACGAATGAATTAGAATGGATCTTACGAATGAACTAGAATGGATCGTACGAATGAATTAGAATGGATCATACGAATGAATTAGAATGGATTGTACGAATGAATTAGAATGGATCCTACGAATGAATTAGAATGGATCGTGTGAAAGAATTAGAAAGGATTATATGAATGAATTAGAATGGATCGTACGAATGAATTAGAATGGATCGTACGAATGAACTATAATGGATACATTCGTGCGAATGAATTATAATGGATCGTACGAATGAATTAGAATGGATCGTACGAATGAATTAGAATGGATCGTATGAATGAATTAGAACGGTTACATTCATGCGAATGAATTAGAATGGATCGTACGAATGGATAAGAATGGATCGTACGAATGGATTGTTTGAATGAATTAGAATGGATCGTATGAATGAATTAGAATAGATCGTGCGAATGAATTCGAATGGATCGTACGAATTCATTCTAATTCATTCATACAATCCATTCTAATTCTTTCACACGATCCATTCTAATTCATTCGTACGTTCCATTCTAATTCATTAGCACGATCCATGCTAATTCATTCGTTCGATCAATTCTAATTCATTAGCACGATCCATTCTAATTCATTCGTAGGATCCATTCTAATTCATTCGCACGATCCATTCTAATTCATTCATAGGATCCATTCTAATTCATTCATACGATCTATTCTAATTCTTTCGCACGAATGTATCCATTCTAATTCATTCGCACGAATGTATCCATTCTAATTCATTCGTACGATCCATTCTAATTCATTCATACGGTACATTTGAATCTTGTGGCGAACAATGGGAAGTGGGGCAGGTGGCTGACCTGGGCCGGCGTCCGGGCGTGGAGGTGGTGGAGGCGCGGATACATTCGTGCGAATGAATTAGAATGGATTATATGAATGAATTAGAATAGAATTAGAATTAGAATGGATTGTACGAAGGAATTAGAATGGATCGTACGAATGCATTAGAATGGATCATACGAATGATTTAGAATAGATCGTACGAATGAATTAGAATGGATCGTACGAAGGAATTAAAATGGATCGTACGAATGAATTAGAATGGATTGTGCGAATGAATTAGAATGGATCATACGAATGAATTAGAATGGATCGTGTGAAAGAATTAGAATGGATTGTATGAATGAATCAGAATAGATCGTATGAATGAATTAGAATGGATCGTACGAATGAATTAGAATGGATCGTACGAATGAACTAGAATGGATACATTCGTGCGAATGAATTAGAATGGATCGTACGAATGAATTAGAATGGATCGTACGAATGAATAAGAATGGATCTTACGAATGAATTAGAATGGATCGTACGAATGAATTAGAATGGATACATTCGTGCGAATGAATTAGAATAGATCGGATGAATGAATTAGAATGGATCATACGAATGAATTAGAATGGATCGTATGAGTGAATTAGAATGGATCGTACGAATGAATTAGAATGGATCGTATGAACGAATTAGAATGGATCGTGCGAAAGAATTAGAATGCATTGTATGAATGAATTAGAATGGATCGTACGAATGAATTAGAATGGATCGTGCGAATGAATTCGAATGGATCGCATGATCCATTCGAATAGAATGGATCGTATGAATGAATTAGAATGGATCGGGCGAATGAATTATAATGGATTGTAGGAATGAATTAGAATGGATCGTATGAATGAATTAGAATGGATCGTATGAATGAATTAGAATGGATCGTGCGAATGAATTAGAATGGATCGTACGAATGAATTAGAATGGATCGTACGAATGAATTAGAATGGATCATACGAATGAGTAAGAATGGATCGTACAAATGAAATAGAATGGATTGTACGAATGAATTAGAATGGATACATTCATGCGAATGAATTAGAATGGATCGGACGATTGAATTAGAATGGATCGTACGATTCATTCTAATTCATTCGTACGATCCATTCTAATACATTCGTACGATTCCTGCTAATTCATTCGCACGATCCATTCTAATTCATTCGTACGATCTATTCTTATTCATTCATACGATCCATTCAAATTCATTCGCACAATCAATTCTAATTCATTCGTACAATCCATTCTAATTCATTCGTATGATCCATTCTAACTCATTCGGTGGATCCATTCTAATTCATTCGTACGATCCATTCTAATTCATTCCCATGATCCATTCTAATTTATTCGTACGATCCATTCTAATTCATTCGTACGATCTATTCTAATTCATTCGCACGAATGTAACCATTCTAATTCATTCATACGATTCATTCTAATTCATTCGTATGAGCTATTCTAATTCATTCGTACGATCCATTCTAATTCATTCGTACGATCCATTGTAATTCATTCATACAATCCATTTAGATTCATTCGCACAAATGTATCCATTCAAATTCATTCGTACGATCCATCCTAATTCATTCGTACGATCCATTCTAATTCATTCATACGATCTATTCTAATTCATTCATACAATCCATTCGAATTCTTTCACACGATCCATTCTAATTCATTCGTACGATCCATTCTATCTCATTCATACGATCCATTCTAATTCACTCATACGATCCATTCTAATACATTCATACGATCCATTCTAATTCATTTGCACGAATATATCCATTCTAATTCATTCGTACGATCCATTCTAATTCATTCATACGATCCATTCTAATTCATTTGCACGAATATATCCATTCTAATTCCTTTGTTCGATCCATTCTAATTCGTTCGTACGATCCATTCTAATTCATTCGTACGATCCATTCTAATTCATTAATATGATCCATTCTAATTCATTCGTACGATCAATTCTAATGAATTAGAATTGATCGTACGAATGAAATAGAATGGATTGCACGAAGGATTTAGAATGGATCGTACGAATGAATTAGAATGGATCGTGTGAAAGAATTAGAATGGATTGTATGAATGAATTAGAATGGATCGTACGAATGAATTAGAATGGATCTTACAAATGAATTAGAATGGATTAGAATGGATTAGAATGGATTGTGCGAATGAATTAGAATGGATCGTATGAATGAATAAGAATGGATCGTACGAATGAATTAGAATGGATCGTGCGAATGAATTAGCATAAATCGTACGAATGTATTAGAATGGATCATACGAATGAGTAAGAATGGATCGTACGAATGAAATAGAATGGATTGTACGAATGAATTAGAATGGATACATTCGTGCGAATGAATTAGAATGGATTGTACGAATTAATTAGAATGGATCGTACGAATGAATTAGAATGGATCGTACGAATGAATTAGAATGGATCGTGCGAATGAATTAGAATGGATCGTACGAATGAATTAGAATGGATATATTTGTGTGAATGTATTAGAATGGATCGTACGAATGAATTAGAATGGATCGTATGAATGAATTAGAATGGATCGTACGAATGAATTAGAATGGATCGTGCGAATGAATTAGAATGGATCGTACAAATGAATTAGAATGGATCGTGGGAAAGAATTAGAATGGATCGTACGAATGAATTAGAATGGATCGTGCGAATGAATTAGAATGGATCGTACGAATGAATTAGAATGGATACATTTGTGCGAATGAATTAGAATTGATCGTACGAATGAATTAGAATGGATCGTATGAATGAATTAGAATGGATCGTATGAATGAATTAGAATGGATCGTATGAATGAATTAGAATGGATCGTGCGAATGAATTAGAATGGATCGTACGAATGAATTAGAATGGATCGTACGAATGAATTAGAATGGATCGTACGAATGAATTAGAATGGATCTTACGAATGAATTAGAATGGATCGTACGAATGAATTAGAATGGATCGTACGAATGAATTAGAATGGATACATTCGTGCGAATGAATTAGAATGGATCAGACGAATGAATTAGAATGGATCGTACGCTCGAATGTATCCATTCGTACGATCCATTCTAACCCATTCGTACGATCCATTCTAATTCATTCGTATGAATATAACCATTCTAATTCATTCATTTGATCCATTCTAATTCATTCGTACGATCCATTCTAATTCATTCATACGATCCATTCTAATTCATTCGTACGATCCATTCTAATTCATTCGCATGAATGTAACCATTCTAATTCATTCATTTGATCCATTCTAATTCATTCGTACGATCCATTCTAATTCATTCGTCTGATCCATTCTAATTCATTCGCACGAATGTATCCATTCTAATTCATTCGTACGATCCATTCTAATTCATTCGTACGATCCATTCTAATTCATTCGTAAGATCCATTCTAATTCATTCGTACGATCCATTCTAATTCATTCGTACGATCCATTCTAATTCATTCGCATAATCCATTCTAATTCATTTGCACGAATATATCCATTCTAATTTATTCGTACGATCCATTCTAATTCCTTCGTACGATCCATTCTAATTCATTCGTACGATCTATTCTAATTCATTCGTACGATCCATTCTAATTCATTCGCACGATCCATTCTAATTCATTCATAGGATCCATTCTAATTCATTCATACGATCAATTCTAATTCTTTCGCACGAATGTATCCATTCTAATTCATTCGCACGAATGTATCCATTCTAATTCATTCGTACGAATCCATTCTAATTCATTCGTACAATCTATTCTATTTCATTCGTACGATCCATTCTAATTCATTCGTACGATCCATTCTTACTCATTCGTATGATCCATTATGGATACATTCGTGCGAATGAATTAGAATGGATCATACGAATGAGTAAGAATGGATCGTACGAATGAAATAGAATGGATTGTGCGAATGAATTAGAATGGATCGTAGAATCGATCAGAATAGATCGTGTGAAAGAATTAGAATAGATTGTATGAATGAATTAGAATGAATTCGTATGATCCATTCGAATTCATTCGCACGATCCATTCTAATTCATTCATACGATCCATTCTAATTCTTTCACCCGATCTATTCTGATCCATTCTACGATCCATTCTAATTCATTCGCACAATCCATTCTATTTCATTCGTACAATCCATTCTTACTCATTCGTATGGTCCATTCTAGTTCATTCGCACGAATATATCCATAATGGATCATACGAATGAGTAAGAATGGATCATACAAATGAAATAGAATGGATTGTACGAATGAATTAGAATGGATCATGCAAATGAATTAGAATGGATCGTACGAATGAATTAGAATGGATCGTACGAATGAACTAGAATGGATACATTCGTGCGAATGAATTAGAATGGATCGTACGAATGAATTAGAATGGATCGTACGAATGAATTAGAATGGATCTTACGAATGAATTATAATGGATCGTACGAATGAATTAGAATGGATCATACGAATGAATTAGAATGGATTGTACGAATGAATTAGAATGGATCCTACGAATGAATTAGAATGGATCGTGTGAAAGAATTAGAATGGATTGTATGAATGAATTAGAATGGATCGTACGAATGAATTAGAAGGGATCTTACGAATGAACTAGAATGGATACATTCGTGCGAATGAATTATAATGGATCGTACGAATGAATTAGAATGGATCGTACGAATGAATTAGAATGGATCATACGAATGAATTAGATTGGATCATATGAATGAATTAGAACGGTTACATTCATGCAAATGAATTAGAATGGATCGTACGAATGGATTAGAATAGATCGTACGAATGGATTAGAATGGATACATTCGAGCGAATGAATTAGAATGGATTGTATAAATGAATTAGAATGGATCCTATGAATGAATTAGAATGGATCGTACGAATGAATTAGAATGGATACATTCGTGTGAATGAATTAGAATTGATCGTACGAATGAATTAGAATGGATCGTGCGAATGAATTAGAATGGATCGTACGAATGAATTAGAATGGATACATTCGTGCGAATGAATTAGAATGGATACATTCGTGCGAAAGAATTTGAATAGATCGTATGAATGAATTAGAATGGATCCTATGAATGAATTAGAATGGATCGTATGAGTGAATTAGAATGGATCGTACGGAATGAATTAGAATGGATTGTATGAATGAATTAGAATGGATCGTACGAATGAGTAAGAATGGATCGTACGAATGAATTAGAATGGATTGTGCGAATGAATTAGAATGGATCGTACGAATGAATTAGAATTGATCGTGTGAAAGAATTAGAATGGATTGTATGAATGAATTAGAATAGATCGTGCGAATGAACTAGAATGGATACATTCGTGCGAATGAATTAGAATGGATCGTACGAAAGAATTAGAATGGATTGTATGAATGAATTAGAATGGATCGTACGAAGGAATTAGAATGGATCGTACGAATGAATTAGAATGGATCGTACGAATGAATTAGAATAGATCGTACGAATGAATTAGAATGGATCATGCGAATGAATTAGCATGAATCGTACGAATGTATTAGAATGGATCGTACGAATGAATGAATTAGAATAGATCGTATGAATGAATTAGAATGGATCGTACGAATGAATTAGAATGGATCGTACGAATGAATTAGAATGGATCGTACGAATAAATTAGAATGGATACATTCGTCCGAATGAATTAGAATGGATCATACAAATGAGTAAGAATAAATAAGAATGGATCATACGAATGAATTAGAATGGATCGTACGAATGAACTAGAATAGAATGGATCGTACGAATGAATTAGAATGGATCGTACGAATGAGTAAGAATGGATCGTACGAATGAATTAGAATGGAATAGAATAGATTGTACGAATGAATTAGAATGGATTCGTACGATTGAATTAGAATGGATACATTCGTGCGAATGAATTAGAATGGATCGTACCAATGAGTAAGAATGGATCGTACGAATGAATTAGAATGGATCGTGTGAAAGAGTTAGAATGGATTGTATGAATGAATTAGAATGAATTCGTTCGATCAATTCTAATTCATTAGCACGATCCATTCTAATTCATTCGTATGATCCATTCTAATTCCTTCATACGATCCATTATAATTCATTCATACAATCCATTTAGATTCATTCGCACAAATGTATCCATTAGAATGGATCGTACGTACGATCCATTCTAATTCATTCATACGATCCATTCTAATTCATTCGCACGAATGTATCCATTCTAGTTCATTCGTACGATCCATTCTAATTCATTCGTACGATCCATGCTAATTCATTCGCACGATCCATTCTAATTCATTCGTACGATCCATTCTCATTCATTCGCACGAATGTATCCATTCTAATTCATTCGTACATACGATCCATTCTAATTCATTCGCACGAATGTATCCATTCTAATTCATTTGTATAATCCATTCTATTTCATTCGTACGATCCATTCTTACTCATTCTTATGATCCATTCTAATTCATTCGCACGAATGTATCCATTCTAATTCATTCGTACGATCCATTCTAATTCATTCGCACGATCCATTCTAATTCATTCATACGATCCATTCTAATTCATTCATACAATCCATTCTAATTCTTTCACACGATCCATTCTAATTCATTCGTAGGATCCATTCTTACTCATTCGTATGATCCATTGTAATTCATTCGGACGAATGTATCCATTCTAATTTATTCGTACGATCCATTCTAATTCATTCGTACGATCCATTCTTACTCATTCGTATGATCCATTCTAATTCATTCGGACGAATGTATCCATTCTAATTTATTCGTACGATCCATTCTAATTCATTCGTACGATCCATTCTAATTCATTCGTACGATCCATTCTTATTCATTCGTCTGATCCATTCTAATTCATTCGCACGAATTTATCCATTCTAATTCATTCGTATGGTCCAGTCTAATTCATTCGCACAATCCATTCTATTATATGCGTACGATCCATTCTTACTCATTCGTATGATCCATTCTAATTCATTTGGACGAATGTATCCATTCTAATTTATTCGTACGATCCATTCTAATTCATTCGTACGATCCATTCTAATTCATTCATAGAATCCATTCTAATTCTTTCATACAATCCATTCTAATTCTTTCGTGCGAATGAATTAGAATGGATACCTTTGTGCATATGAATTAGAATGGATCGTACGAATGAATTAGAATGGATCATATTAATGAATTAGAATGGATCGTACGAATGAATTAGAATGGATACATTAGTGCGAATGAATTAGATTGGATCGTGCGAATCAATTAGACTGGATCGTGCGAATGAATAAGTATAGATCATACGAATGAATTAGAATGGATCGTACGAATTAATTAGAATGGATACATTCGTGCGAATGAATTAGAATGGATTGTATGAATGAATTAGAATGGATCGTATGAATGAATTAGAATGGATCATACGAATTAATTAGAATGGATCATACGAATGAATTAGAATGGATCGTACGAATGAATTAGAATGGATCGTACGAATGAATTAGAATGGATCGTGCGAATGAATTAGAATGGATCGTACGAATGAATTAGAATGGATACATTTGTGCGAATGAATTAGAATGGATCGTACGAATGAATTAGAATGGATCGTATGAATGAATTAGAATGGATCGTACGAATAAATTAGAATGGATCGTGCGAATGAATTAGAATGGATCGTACGATTGAATTAGAATGGATCATGTGAAAGAATTAGAATGGATCGTACGAATGAATTAGAATGGATCGTGCGAATGAATTAGAATGGATCGTATGAATGAATTTGAATAGATTTTGTGAATGAATTAGAACTGATCGTACGAATGAATTAGAATGGATCGTACGAATGAATTAGAATGGATACATTCGTGCGAATGAATTAGAATGGATCGTGCGAATCCATTAGACTGGATCGTGCGAATGAATAAGAATGGATCATACGAATGAATTAGAATGGATCGTACGAATTAATTAGAATAGATACATTCGTGCGAATGAATTAGAATGGATTGTATGAATGAATTAGAATGGATCGTACGAATGAATTAGAATGGATCATATGAATTAATTAGAATGGATCATACGAATGAATTAGAATAGATCGTACGAATGAATTAGAATGGATTGTACGAATGAACTAGAATGGATCGTACGAATGAAATAGAATAGATTGTACGAATGAATTAGAATGGGTTCGTACGAATGAATTAGAATGGATATATTCGTGCGAATGAATTAGAATGGATACATTCGTGCAAAAGAATTAGAATAGATCGTATGAATGAATTAGAATGGATCCTGTGAATGAATTAGAATTGATCGTGCGAATGAATTAGAATGGATCGTACGAATAAATTAGAATGGATCGTGCTAATGAATTAGAATTGATCGAACAAATGAATTAGCATGGATCGTGCTAATGAATTAGAATGGATCGTACGAATGAATTAGAATGGATCAAATGAATGAATTAGAATGGTTACATTCATGCGAATGAATTAGAATGGATCGTAGGAATGGATTAGAATGGATCGTACGAATGGATTAGAATGGATACATTCGAGCGAATGAATTAGAATGGATCGTACGGAATGAATTAGAATGGATTGTATGAATGAATTAGAATGGATCGTGCGAATGAATTAGAATGGATCGTACGAATGAATTAGAATGGATCTTACGAATGAATTAGAATGGATCGTACGAATGAGTAAAATGGATCGTACGAATGAAATAGAATGGATTGTACGAATGAATTAGAATGGATTCGTACGAATGAAATAGAATGGATACATTCGTGCGAATGAATTAGAATGGATCATACGAATGAGTAAGAATGGATCGTACGAATGAAATAGAATAGATTGTACGAATAAATTAGAATGGATCCTACGAATGATTTAGAATGGATCGTGTGAAAGAATTAGAATGGATTGTATGAATGAATTAGAATGGATCGTACGAATGAATTAGAATGGATCGTACGAATGAATTAGAATGGATACATTCGTGCGAATGAATTAGAATTGATCGTACGAATGAATTAGAATGGATCGTACAAATGAATTAGAATGGATCGTACGAATGAACTAGAATGGATACATTCGTGCGAATGAATTAGAATGGATCGTACGAATGAATTAGAATGGATCTTACGAATGAATTAGAATGGATCTTACGAATGAATTAGAATGGATCGTACGAATGAATTAGAATGGATCGTACGAATGAATTAGAATGGATCGTACGAATGAATTAGAATAGATCATACGAATGAATTAGAATGGATACATTCGTGCGAATGAATTAGAATGGATTGGACGAATGAATTAGAATGGATCGTACGAATGAATTAGAATGGATCGTACGAATAAATTAGAATGGATACATTCGTCCGAATGAATTAGAATGGATCATACGAATGAGTAAGAATGGATCGTATGAATGAAATAGAATGGATCGTACGAATGAACTAGAATGGATCCTACGAATGAATTAGAATGAATTAGAATGGATCGTACGGAATGAATTAGAATGGATTGTATGAATGAATTAGAATGGATACATTCGTGCGAATGAATTAGAATAGATCATACGAATAAGTAAGAATGGATCGTACGAATGAAATAAAATGGATTGTACGAATGAATTAGAATGGATCGTACAAATGAATTAGAATGTATCGTACGAATGAATTAGCATGGATCATACGAATGAGTAAGAATGGATCGTACGAATGAAATAGAATAGATTGTACGAATGAATTAGAATGGATCCTACAAATGAATTAGAATGGATCGTGTGAAAGAATTAGAATGGACTAAATGAATGAATTAGAATGGATCGTATGAATGAATTAGAATGGATCGTGCGAATGAATTCGAATGGATCGTACGAATTCATTCTAATTCATTCATACAATCCATTCTAATTCTTTCACACGATCCATTCTAATTCATTCGTACGTTCCATTCAAATTCATTAGCACGATCCATGCTAATTCATTCGTTTGATCAATTCTAATTCATTAGCACGATCCATTCTAATTCATTCGTACGATCCATTCTAATTCATTCGCACGATCCATTCTAATTCATTCGTATGATACATTCTAATTCCTTCGTACGATCCATTCTAATTCATTCATACCATCCATTCTAATTCTTTCACACGATCCATTCTAATTCATTCGTACGATCCATTCTAATTCATTCGTGCAATCCATTCTATTTCATTCGTATGATCCATTCTTACTCATTCGTACGATCCATTCTAATTCATTCACACGAATGTATCCATTCCTACGAATGAATTAGAATAGATTGTACGAATGAATTAGAATGGATTGTACGAATGAATTAGAATGGATCGTACGAAGGAATTAGAATGGATCGTACGAATGAATTAGAATGGATCGTACGAATGAATTAGAATAGATCATACGAATGAATTAGAATGGATCGTACGAAGGAATTAGAATGGATCGTACGAATGAATTACAATGGATATATTCGTGCAAATGAATTAGAATGGATCGTATGAATGTATTAGAATGGATCGTATGAGTGAATTAGAATGGATCGTACGAATGAATTAGAATGGATTGTATCAATGAATTAGAATGGATCGTACGAATGAATTAGAATGGATCGTATGAATGAATTAGAATGGATCGTACGAATGAATTAGAATGGATCGTGTGAATGAATTAGAATGGATCGTACGAATGAATTAGAATGGATCGTGTGAATGAATTAGAATGGATCGTACGAATGAATTAGAATGGATCGTACGAATGAACTAGAATGGATACATTCGTGCGAATGAATTAGAATGGATCGTACGAATGAATTAGAATGGATCTTACGAATGGATTAGAATGGATCATACGAATGAATTAGAATGGATCATACGAATGGATCATTCTAATTCATTCGTAGGATCCATTCTAATTCATTCGTACAATCTATTCTATTTCATTCGTACGATCCATTCTTACTCATTCGTATGATCCATTCTAATTCATTCGGATGAATGTATCTATTATAATTTATTCGTACGATCCATTCTAATTCATTCGTACGATCCATTCTAATTCATTCGTACGATCCATTCTTACTCATTCGTATGATCCATTCTAATTCATTCGTACGATCCATTCTAATTCATTCGTACGATCGATTCTAATTCATTCGCACTATCCATTCTAATTCATTCGTACGATCCATTCTAATTCATTCGTATGATCCATTCTAATTTATTCGTTCAAATATATCCATTCTAATTCATTCGTACGATCCATTCTAATTCATTCGTACGGTCCATTCTAATTCATTCGCACAATCCATTCTATTTCATTAGTACGATCCATTCTTACTTATTCGTATGATCCATTATGGATACATTCGTGCGAATGAATTAGAATGGATCATACGAATGAGTAAGATTGGATCGTACGAATGAAATAGAATGGATTGTGCGAATGAATTAGAATGGATCGTACGAATGAATTAGAATGGATCGTGTGAATGAATTAGAATGGATCGTGCTAATGAATTAGAATGGATCGTACGAATGGATTAGAATGGATCCTACGAATGGATTAGAATGGATACCTTTGTGCATATGAATTAGAATGGATCGTACGAATGAATTAGAATGGATCATATGAATGAATTAGAATGGATCGTGTGAAAGAATTAGAATGGATTGTATGAATGAATTAGAATAGATCGTATGAATGAATTAGAATGGATCGTACGAATGAATTAGAATGGATCGTACGAATGAATTAGAATATATACATTCGTGCGAATGAATTAGAATGGATATATTCGTGCGAATGAATTAGAATGGATATATTCTAATTCATTCATTTGATCCATTCTAATTCATTCGTACGATCCATTCTAATTCATTAGCATGATCCATGCTAATTCATTCGTTCGATCAATTCTAATTCATTAGCACGATCCATTCTAATTCATTCGTACGATCCATTCTAATTCATTCGCACGATCCATTCTGATTCATTCATAGGATCAAATCTAATTCATTCATACGATCTATTCTAATTCTTTCGCACGAATGTATCCATTCTAATTCATTCGCACGAATGTATCTATTCTAATTCATTCGTACGATCCATTCTGATTCATTCGTACGATCCATTCTGATTCATTCATATGATCTATTCTAATTCATTCATACAATCCATTCTAATTCTTTCACACGATCCATTCTAATTCATTCGTACGATCCATTCTAATTCATTCGCACAATCCAATCTATTTCATTCGTACGATCCATTCTTACTCATTCGTATGATCCATTCTAATTCATTCGCACGAATGTATCCATAATGGATCATACGAATGAGTAAGAATGGATCGTACGAATGAAATAGAATGGATTGTGCGAATGAATTAGAATGGACCGTACGAATGAATTAGACGTACGAATTAATTAGAATGGATACATTCGTGCGAATAAATTAGAATGGATCATACGAATGAGTAAGAATGGATCGTCATTCTAATTCATTCGTATGATCCATTCTAATTCATTTGTATCCATTCTATTTCATTCGCACGATCCATTCTAATTCATTCACGCAATCTATTCTAATTCATTCGTACGATCCATTCTAATTCATTTGTACGATCCATTCTAATTCATTCATACAATTCATTCTAATTTATTCGCACGAATGTATCCATTCTAATTCATTCGTACGATCCATTCTAATTCATTCACACAATCTATTCTAATTCATTCATACGATCCATTCTAATTTATTCGCACGAATGTATCCATTCTAATTCAATCATACGATCCATTCTACTTCATTCGTACTATCCGTTCTAATTCACTTATACGATCCATTCTAATTCATTCATACGATCCATTCTAATTCATTTGCACGAATATATCCATTCTAATTCATTCGTACGATCCTGAATTAGAATGGATCGTACGAATGAATTAGAATGGATACCTTTGTGCATATGAATTAGAATGGATCGTACGAATGAATTAGAATGGATCGTACGAATGAATTAGAATGGATATATTCGTGCAAATGAATTAGAATGGATCGTACGAATGAATTAGAATGGATCATACGAATTAATTAGATTGGATCATACGAATGAATTAGAATGGATCGTACGATATCCATTCTAATTCATTCGTACGATCCATTCTAATTCATTCGTACGATCCATTCTAATTCATTCGTAAGATCCATTCTAATTCATTAATACGATCCATTCTAATTCATTCGTACGATCCATTCTAATTCATTCGCACGAATGTATCCATTCTAGTTCATTCGTACAATCCATCCTTATTTATTCGTACGATCCATTCTAATTCATTCGCACGATCCATTCTAATTCATTCGTACGATCCATTCTAATTCATTCGTACGATCCATTCTAATTCATTCGCACAAATGTATCCATTCTAATTCATTCGTACGATCAATTCTAATTCATTTGCACGATCCATTCTAATTCATTCGTAGGATCCATTCTAATTCTTTCACACGATCCATTCTAATTCATTCGTACGATCCATTCTAATTCATTCGCACGATCCATTCTAATTCATTCATACGATCCATTCTAATTCATTCGTACGATCCATTCTAATTCATTCGCACAAATGTATCCATTCTAATTCATTCGTACGATCCATTCTAATTCATTCGCACGATCCATTCTAATTCATTCGTACGATCCATTCTAATTTATTCATACGATCCATTCTAATTCATTCGTACGATCCATTCTAATTCATTCGTATGATCCATTCTAATTAATTCGTATGATCCATTCTAATTCATTCGTACGATCCATTCTAATTCGTTCATACAATCCATTCTAATTCATTCGCACGAATGTATCAATTCTAATTAATTCGTACGATCCATTCTAATTCATTCGTATGATCAATTCTTATTCATTCACACGATCCAGTCTAATTGATTCGCACGATCCATTCTAATTCATTCGCACGAATGTATCCATTCTAATTCATTCGTACGATCCATTGTAATTCATTTATATGATCCATTCTAATTCATTCGTACGATCAATTCTAATTCATATGCACAAAGGTATCCATTCTAATTCATTCGCACGAACGAATTAGAATGGATTGTATGAAAGAATAGATCGTATGAATGAATTAGAATGGATCGTACGGAATGAATTAGAATGGATTGTATGAATGAATTAGAATGGATCGTACGAATGAGTAAGAATGGATCGTGCGAATGAATTAGAATGGATCATACGAATGAATTAGAATGGATCGTACGAATTAATTAGAATGGATCATACGAATGAAATACAATGGATCGTAGGAAGGAATTAGAATGGATCGTACGAAGGAATTAGAATGGATCGTACGAATGAATTAGAATGGATATATTCGTGCAAATGAAGTAGAATGGATCGTATGAATGAATTAGAATGGATCGTATGAGTGAATTAGAACGGATAGTACGAATGAAGTAGAATGGATCTTATGAATGAATTAGAATGGATACATTCGTGCGAATGAATTAGAATGGATCGTATGAATGAATTAGAATGGATCGTACGAATGAATTAAATGGATCGTGCGAATGAATTAGAATGGATCGTACGAATGAATTAGAATGGATCGTACGAATGAACTAGAATGGATACATTCGTGCGAATGAATTAGAATGGATCGTACGAATGAATTAGAATGGATCTTACGAATGAATTAGAATGGATCGTACGAATGAATTCGAATGGATCTTACGAATGAATTAGAATGGATCGTACGAATGAATTAGAATGGATACATTCGTGCGAATGAATTAGAATGGATCGGACGAATGAATTAGAATGGATCGGACGAATGACTTAGAATGGATCAAATGAATGAATTAGAATGGATCGTACGAATGAATTAGAATGGATCGTACGGAATGAATTAGAATGGATATATTTGAACGAATAAATTTGAATGGATCATACGAATGAATTAGAATGGATCGTACGAATGAATTAGAATGGATAGTGCGAATGAATTAGAATCGATCATACGAATGAATTAGAATGTATCGTACGAATGAATTAGAATGGATCATACGAATGAGTAAGAATGGATCGTACGAATGAATTAGAATGGATCGTACGAATGAATTAGAATGGATCGTACGAATAAATTAGAATGGATACATTCGTCCGAATGAAATAGAATGGATCATACGAATAAGTAAGAATGGATCGTACGAATGAAATAGAATAGATTGTACGAATGAATTAGAATGGATCCTACGAATGAATTAGAATGGATCGTGTGAAAGAATTAGAATGGATTGTATGAATGAATTGGAATGGATCGTATGAATGAATTAGAATGGATCGTACGAATGGATTAGAATGGATCATACGAATGAATTAGAATGGATCGTACGAATGAACTAGAATGGATACATTCATGCGAATGAATTAGAATGGATCATACGAATGAATTAGAATGGATCTTACGAATGAATTAGAATGGATCGTACGAATGAATTAGAATGGATCGTACGAATGAATTAGAATAGATCGTACGAATGAATTAGAATGGATCGTACGAAGGAATTAGAATGGATCGTACGAATGAATTAGAATGGATCGTATGAATGAATTAGAATGGATACATTCGTACGAATGAATTAGAATGGATTATACGAATGATTTAGATTGGATCGTATGAATGAATTAGAATGGATCGTGTGAAAGAATTAAAATGGATTGTATGAATGAATTAGAATAGATCATATGAATTAATTAGAATGGATACATTCGTGCGAATGAATTAGAATGGATCGTACGAATGAATTAGAATGGATCATACGAATGAATTAGAATGGATCGTGCGAATGAATTAGAATAGATCGTATGAATGAATTAGAATGGTTACATTCATGTAAATGAATTAGAATGGATCGTACGAATGGATTAGAATGGATCGTACGAATGGATTAGAATGGATACATTCGAGCGAATGAATCAGAATGGATCGTACGAATGAATTAGAATGGATCGTACGAATGGATTAGAATGGATCCTACGAATGGATTAAAATAGATACCTTTGTGCATATGAATTAGAATGGATCGTACGAATGAATTAGAATGGATCATATGAATAAATTAGAATGGATCGTGTGAAAGAATTAGAATGGATTGTATGAATGAATTAGAATAGATCGTATGAATGAATTAGAATGGATCGTACGAATGAATTAGAATGGATCGTACGAATGAATTAGAATGGATCATACGAATGAATTAGAATGGATACATTCGTGCGAATGAATTAGAATGGATACATTCGTGCGAAAGAATTAGAATAGATCGTATGAATGAATTAGAATGGATCCTATGAATGAATTAGAATGGATCGTGTGAATGAATTAGAATGGATCTTACGAATGAATTAGAATGGATCGTACGAATGGATTAGAATGGATCGTACGAATGGATTAGAATGGATACATTCGAGCGAATGAATTAGAATGGATCATACGAATGAATTAGAATGGATCATACGAATGAATTAGAATGGATCGTACGAATGGATCGTACAAATGGATTAGAATGGATCGTACGAATAGATTAGAATGGATACATTCGAGCGAATGAATTAGAATGGATCGTACGAATGAATTAGAATGGATCGTATGAATAAATTAGAATTGATACATTTGTCCGAATGAATTAGAATGGATCATACGAATGAGTAAGAATGGATCGTACGAATGAAATAGAATAGATTGTACGAATGAATTAGAATGGATCCTACGAATGAAATAGAATGGATCGTGTGAAAGAATTAGAATGGATTGTATGAATGAATTAGAATGGATCGTATGAATGAATTAGAATGGATCGTGCGAATGAATTCGAATGGATCGTACAAATTCATTCTAATTCATTCATACAATCCATTCTAATTCTTTCACACGATCCATTCTAATTCATTCGTACGTTCCATTCTAATTCATTAGCACGATCCATGCTAATTCATTCGTTCGATCAATTCTAATTCATTAGCACGATCCATTATAATTCATTCGTACGATCCATTCTAATTCATTCGTACGATCCATTCTAATTCATTCATAGGATCCATTCTAATTCATTCATACGATCTATTCTAATTCTTTCGCACGAATGTATCCATTCTAATTCATTCGCACGAATGTATCCATTCTGATTCATTCGTACGATCCATTCTAATTCATTCGCACAAATGTATCCATTCTAATTCATTCATATGATCCATTCTAATACATTCGCACGATCCATTATAATTCATTCGTACGATCCATTCTAAATCATTCACACGATCTATTCTAATCTATTCTAATTCATTCGTACGAATCTATTCTAATTCATTCGTACAATCTATTCTATTTCATTCGTACGATCCATTCTTACTCATTCGTATGATCCATTCTAATTCATTCGGACGAATGTATCCATTCTAATTTATTCGTATGATCCATTCTAATTCATTCGTACGATCCATTCTAATTCATTCGCTTGAATGTATCCATTCTAATCCATTCGTACGATCCATTCTAATCCATTCGTACGATTCATTCTAATTCATTCGCGTGAATGTAACCATTCTAATTCATTCATTTGATCCATTCTAATTCATTCGTACAATCCATTCTAATTCATTAGCACGATCCATACTAATTCATTCGTTCGATCAATTCTAATTCATTAGCACGATCCATTCTAATTCATTCATACGATCCATTCTAATTCATTCGCACGATCTATTCTAATTCATTCATAGGATCTATTCTAATTCACTCATACGATCTATTCTAATTCTTTCGCACGAATGTATCCATTCTAATTCATTCGCACGAATGTATCCATTCTAATTTATTCGTACGATCCATTCTAATTCATTCGTACGATCCATTCTAATTCATTCGTACGATCCATTCTAATTCTTTCATTCGATCTATTCTAATTCATTCATACAATCCATTCTAATTCTTTCACACGATCCATTCTAATTCATTCGAACGATCCATTCTAATTCATTCGCACAATCCATTCTATTTCATTCGTACGATCCATTCGTACTCATTCGTATGATCCATTCTAATTCATTCGCACGAATGTATCCATAATGGATCATACGAATGAGTAAGAATGGATCGTACGAATGAAATAGAATGGATTGCGCGAATGAATTAGAATGGACCGTACGAATGAATTAGACGTACGAATGAATTAGAATGGATACATTCGTGCGAATAAATTAGAATGGATCATACGAATGAGTAAGAATGGATCGTCATTCTAATTCATTCGTATGATCCATTCTAATTCATTTGTATCCATTCTATTTCATTCGCACGATCCATTCTAATTCATTCGCGCAATCTATTCTAATTCATTCGTACGATCCATTCTAATACATTCGTACGATCCACTCTAATTCATTCATACAATCCATTCTAATTTATTCGCACGAATGTATCCATTCTAATTCATTCGTACGATCCATTCTAATTCATTCGCACAATCTATTCTAATTCATTCATACGATCCATTCTAATTCATTCGCACGAATGTATCCATTCTAATTCATTCATACGATCCATTCTACTTCATTCGTACTATCCGTTCTAATTCACTCATACGATCCATTATAATTCATTCATACGATCCATTCTAATTCATTTGCACGAATATATCCATTTTAATTCATTCGTACGATCCTGAATTAGAATGGATCGTACGAATGAATTAGAATGGATACCTTTGTGCATATGAATTAGAATGGATCGTACGAATGAATTAGAATGGATCGTACGAATGAATTAGAATGGATATATTCGTGCAAATGAATTAGAATGGATCGTTCGAATGAATTAGAATGGATCATACGAATTAATTAGAATGGATCATACGAATGAATTAGAATGGATCGTACTATATCCATTCTAATTCATTCGTACGATCCATTCTAATTCATTCGTACGATCCATTCTAATTCATTCGTAAGATCCATTCTAATTCATTCGTACGATCCATTCTAATTCATTAGTACGATCCATTCTAATTCATTCGCACAAATGTATCCATTCTAGTTCATTAGTCCGAACCATTCTAATTCATTCGTACGATCCATTCTAATTCATTCGCACGATCCATTCTAATTCATTCGTACGATCCATTCTAATTCATTCATACGATCCATTCTAATTCATTCGTACGATCCATTCTAATTCATTCGCACAAATGTATCCATTCTAATTCATTCGTACGATCCATTCTAATTCATTCGCACAATCCATTCTAATTCATTCGTACGATCCATTATAATTCTTTCACATGATCCATTCTAATTCATTCGTACGATCCATTCTAATTCATTCGCACAATCCATTCTAATTCATTCGTACGATCCATTCTAATTTATTCATACGATCCATTCTAATTCATTCGTACGATCCATTCTAATTCATTCGCACAAATGTATCCATTCTAATTCATTCGTACGATCCATTCTAATTCATTCACACGATCCATTCTAATTCATTCGTACGATCCATTCTAATTCATTCGTACGATCCATTCTAATTAATTCGTATGATCCATTCTAATTCATTCGTACGATCCATTCTAATTCATTCATACAATCCATTCTAATTCATTCGCACGAATGTATCCATTCTAATTAATTCGTACGATCCACTCTAATTCATTCGTATGATCTATTCTTATTCATTCGCACGATCCAGTCTAATTGATTCGCACGATCCATTCTAATTCATTCGCACGAATGTATCCATTCTAATTCATTCGTACGATCCATTGTAATTCATTAATATGATCCATTCTAATTCATTCGTACGATCCATTCTAATCCATATGCACAAAGGTATCCATTCTAATTCATTCGCACGAAAGAATTAGAATGGATTGTATGAAAGAATAGATCGTATGAATGAATTAGAATGGATCGTACGGAATGAATTAAAATGGATTGTATGAATGAATTAGAATGGATCGTACGAATGAGTAAGAATGGATCGTACGAATGAATTAGAATGGATCATACGAATGAATTAGAATGGATCGTACGAATTAATTAGAATGGATCATACGAATGAAATAGAATAGATCGTACGAAGGAATTAGAATGGATCGTACGAAGGAATTAGAATGGATCGTACGAATAAATTAGAATGGATATATTCGTGCAAATGAATTAGAATGGATCGTATGAATGAATTAGAATGGATCGTATGAGTGAATTAGAACGGATAGTACGAATGAAGTAGAATGGATCAATGGATTATGGGGATCGAATGGAGAGAGGAGAGAGGAGAGAAAGAGTGCAAGAAGGGAAAATAGGCGACTCGCGGGAATTAGCATTTATAAAGGAAACTTCCTCATCTTTTTCAACAGGGCTGATTCTTCCCTCTAGATCCAACTCTTAATTTTCTTCAGATTCTATCTCGGCTGATACTCTATATGAGGATGATCTGGAGAAGAGGTATTCATCTGCTGTTCTCTACAAATCAAGATTGCCCGGGTTTTGTTCAGCTGGCTGAAGATAAAACTCGAGAAATTCCATCTTTCTCATCTCCAATTCTCTTTGATCCTTGTGAGAAAGTCTCTGTGAATCAAGAATATTCTGGAACTGGAGATGCTCGGGTCTCGGAGCTTAAAATTTTTTCTTCCTCTTTTCAGCAGATAAAACAGTCAGTTAAGAATTTGTCTGCCACCTCTCTTCCCTCAAGATCCAAATCTGATATTTCTTCATAATTTTTCTCGGCTGATAATCTAGATACGGATGAGCTGGAGAAGAGGTCTACATCTGCTGCTTTTGTTACGAATCAGTTGGCTGAAGATAAAGCTCAAGAAATTCCATCTTTCTCGTCCCCAATTATCATTGATCCTTGTGAGGAAGTCTCTGTGGAAAAAGTAAAATCTGGAATTGAAGGAGATGATAGGGTCTCGGAGTTTAAAGTTTCTTCTTCCTCATTGGAGCAGATTGAGCAGTCAATTGAAAATTTGTCTGCCACCTCTCAAGAACCTGCGAATCTCTCTATTCCGATCCCTCATTCAACTGTAAACACTTCTTCTTGGAGAGATTTGTTTTGTTTCATCATTTGCTCAAACAGAACTGCAATTTTCTAAACCTATTGCTCTTGGAGATGATAGATTGGGAGCAGATTTATCTCAACAGGATCTTGATAAGGGGATAAAGCAATGGAGTTACAGTCTTGTGGGTAATCTGATGGGGAAGAGACCATATTTTCGAGCTTTTCGAAACTATTTACTGAGGACTTGGAAATGCAAAGGTTCGTTCTCTATGTCCCTTTTGGAAAATGGATTACTAATCTTCAGATTCTCTGAATCTATAGATTTTCATCGAATTTTGAATAAAGGTCCATGGGATTATGAAGGGCGCCTTTTGTTTTTAAGAGAATGGAAACCAGGCATGCAGCTTGATAGGAAGATGTTTGATTCTTTTCCTCTATGGGTCAGATTTCCAAACTTACCCCTAGAGCTCTATTCTTGGGAGAGTTTTTGTAAAATTGGCAGTGTTTTGGGTAAGCCGAATAGAATGGATGAGCTTACTAAAACAAAACAAAGGCTCAGCTTTGCTAGAATTAATATTGAAATTTCAGAATCTGGAAAAATGGTAGACACAATTCCTATTAGTGTCCAGGGAGTTCATTTGTTTGATCAACCAGTTGTCTATGAATGGAAGCCTCCTGTTTGCTCAATCTGCCAAGGTCTTGGACACACAATCAAAGACTGCAATACCATTCAGTTCAAATCAAAGGAGGTAATAAATCAAAATAAAGTTTGGGTCCCAAAAAATTCAGTCACAGCAAAGCCTTCTCTCAAAATATACAACTCATACAGTATTCTTGAGGGAATTATGGGTTCTGATTTAGAAAGAAAAGAGACTGGGATTGAAGAGGAAGAAATTTCAAGCTCAGATCCAGAGCAAAAGGAAACAGTTGCAAAGGTTACCAAGAAGGGAAAAAAAGAAGCAATTCTAACTGAAGTTCAGGCAAGCAGAAAAGCTTCGAAAATCAGAGTAATTAGTTCTAGTAATGCTAATGAATACCCAACTGCATTAGTAGAAGTCATTGATACTACAACTCCAGTATCCTTTTAGATTGATTCATTGAAAGGGAAAAATCCAGTCAATGGTTCTCATCAAGTTCAGCAGGATAAAACAATAGATCAGAGTGAAGACAATACAGAAGGTCAGATTGAACCTCCACTGACAGGTATCAATAAAAAACAGAAAGAGTTTAGTGAAAATAGTGAGGATGCTGTCAGAAAAAGGCCAACAATGATTATGTTATGGCCATAAGCAAAGCCCATATTGCAGGACCTCTAACAGAGATACAAGCCTACAGAAAAGCCTTAAGAGTTAAAGTCATCAGTGATATCAATAATCATGGGTATTCTATAGAAGCTGGGAAAAGGTCCTATTATTCTTCTGATGGAAAAGATCTTGAGCAAAATGGTGAGAATATAGGGGAACAGAGCAAAACTTCTGCCCAGTTTTTTGTCAAATGAATATCTGTGTATGGAATGTCAGGGGTCTCAATAGTAATGATAGATGTGAAGATGCTTGTAAATTGATAAATAAACATAATATTGGTCTTCTTGGATTAGTGGAGACAAAAGTCAAGATTCAAAACCTATCTAAGATTCATTCTAAAATCAAGCCTGACTGGAACTGTTTGTCAAATCATAATTCTCATGCAGCTGGGAGAATTATCCTTCTTTGGGATCAGCAAAATTTTGATGTTATGCTTCTTATGGAAGGTGATCAAATTTTGCACTGTAAAGTAATCTGGAAACCAGGTAATAGAAATATGCTTTTTTCTGTTATCTATGGGCATAATACAGCTATTGATAAATGTAGGCTTTGGGCATCTATGAAAGATATTAGTTTGCAAGTAAATGAGCCTTGGTTGGTAGCAGGAGATTTCAATTTGATCAGGACAGCAGGGGAGAAAAAAGGAGGTAATGCAGTGCCCAATAGTGCTCTTAGAGAATTTAATGAGGTCCTTGATGATTGTGATCTTGATGATATGGAGTCTCATGGCCACTTTATCACTTGGACAAACAAAGCAGAAAGCTCCAGGATTGCTGCTAAGTTAGATAGAGCTCTGGTGAATCATCAGTGGAGCTTTGGTTTCCCAAACAGTATTGCTAGTTTCCTAATCAAGGATCCTCTGATCACACACCTGTGGTTATTAAGATGAATCCTAGTTGGTCTTATGGATCCTCTCCATTCAGATATCTAAACATTTGGGAAACAAATGAAGATTTTCTTTCAGTTGTAGCAAATTCTTGGAAAAATGAAGTTCAGGGTGATCCTTTTTTCATATTCTGTCACAAACTCAAGAGGCTTAAGGCAGTTCTTAAAGCATGGAATAAAAATAGCGTTGGCTATACTCAGTTGAGATGTTTAAAGGCAGAGAGAGAGTTGGATGAAATTCAAAGTCGTATGAATTTGGATCCACTAAATGATACAATTGCTTTAGAAGAATGGGAAGCTCTTACTACTCTTAAGAAAGAGAGAGATATCAATGATGAGCTGCTTAGACTGAAATCCAAAATTAATTGGTTATCCAAAGGAGATACAAACACAAAGTTTTTTCATGCTATTATTCAAGGGAAAAGAGCTAAATCAAAAATATACTCTATTCTGTCGACTGAGGATCAGCTGATAGAAGATCCTGAGGGCATTGGAGCTGAAGGAATCTTATACTTTACAAAGCTGTTCAAAGAAGTTGGCTGTCACAGTTTTAACTGCACTAATTTGGGGAAATTATCCAGTGATCAGGCTGACTGGATCAGTAGACCTTTTACTGCAGAAGAAGTTTATAATGTTGTTCATACTGCTCCTATGGATAAGGCTCCTGGTGCAGATGGATTCTCTAGTGAATTTTATAAAGGTTGCTGGCCTATTATTAAGGATGATGTTACTGATTTAATCCATTTCTTTTATGATCATCCTCAAAAAGTTACTTACCTTAACCACACTTTGATAGCTTTAATTCCAAAAGGTGAGAGTATCAAGAATTTTGCAAGTTGCAGGCCTATCTCTCTATGCAATTTTTCGTATAAGATTATCTATACCATTTTGGCAAATAGAATGAAGATAATACTGCCCCAGTTAATTGCTGAAAATCAAGCAGCTTTCCTTCATGGCAGATATATTCAAGATGCAATTATGTTAGCTCATGAGTTACTTTATAAATTTCATATGAAGACTGGTTCCCCTAGAATGTGCATTAAAGTTGACTTAAAGAAAGCTTTTGATACTGTGAATCATAATTTCCTCCTTCAAACAATGAAAGCTATGAATTTTCCACACAGATGGGTTAACTGGATAAAAGAATGTATCACTTCAGTCAGATTTTCAGTGCTTATTAATGGTGCAGCTAAGGGTTATTTCACAGCTTATAGAGGAATTCGGCAAGGAGACCCTATCTCCCCATATTTGTTTACCATTGCTATGAATATTCTATCTTGTCTACTTATAGAAGCAGAAGAAAACAAAAGAATATTGGTCCCTTCTTTGGGTAGTATCCCTGTATCACATTTGGCTTATGCTGATGATCTTCTGCTTTTTTGTAAGGCTGAATCTCATTCAGCTACAGGGCTAATACAAGTCCTCAAAAACTTCAATCATCAATCAGGTCTGGAGATCAGTTATGATAAGTCTAAAGTTTTCTTCAGCCAAAATGTTCAGAATAAGCAGTGCTTGCTGAATATCCTTGAATTAAGAGAAGGAACTCTACCAGTTAAGTATCTTGGACTCCCACTTCTCTCAAAGAGACTCAAGCATACTGATTGCCAAGTTTTAATTGATAAAATCAGGTCTAGAACTGGGTCTTGGAATAGGAATTTCCTTTCTCTTGCAGGCAGAGTTGAGTTAATAAAGTCTATGCTTAATTTTTTGCATTTATACTGGTCTGGGGTATTCAGTTTTCCTAAATCAGTTATAAAAGAGATTGAAGGTATTTTCAGCAGATTTCTTTGGGGGGGGCCTTCACTCACTAAAAAAATGGTCCCTATTGCCTGGAAAAAACTTTGCTATCCTAAGAGTGAAGGAGGGCTTGGTTTCAGAAATTTGGAGGAATGGAATGAAGCAGCTTTGGCTAAGCATCTCTGGAGAATTTGCTCTATGGATAAGTCCTTATGGGTTAAGTGGGTCACTGCTAAATATCTGAGACATGAAGGTATTTGGGAATGTAAAAGTACACATAATGCTTCAGGGATTTGGAGAGGGATTCTTCAGATTAGAAATAAATTCAAACAAAATATTATCAGTGTTGTGGGGAATGGTAAAAAGACAAATTTTTGGCTTGATAATTGGCTGCCTCAAGGGAGACTCATTGATCTTTTTGATAGTAGAGCAGTATATGATTTGGGGTATGGCACAGATATTACTGTTAGTGAGTTTATAGATAATGGGAAATGGTCTTTCCCTTCACCCTCTTCAGCAGATATTATGGGAGTTTTTGATATGATTTCAGAATTTGATATTTCTTATCCAAGGCTCTCTGATATAAAAATCTGGAAGCCCTCTAACAGTGGATTATATACACTCAAAATAGCTTGGGATTCTAATAGAATCAAAGGACAGGTTTTTTTAGAAGCTAATTGGATTTGGCATCAAAACAGAATTGAAAGGCATGCAGTTTGTTTGTGGAGAGCTGTTTTAAAAAAACTTCTCACCTGTGATAAGCTTCATAGAAGAGGCATGATGGTTCCTTCTTTATGTGTTCTGTGCTGGTCTGATAGGGAAACTCATGACCATATTTTTTTCAATCGCTCTTACTCCAACAGAATTTGGAGATCAGTTCTATTTAGACTAGACATCAAGGCAACCAGAATTGGTAATCTCAGTGAAGAGATTAGCAGATTGAAAGCTAAATTCAGAAATAAAGGTCAACTTAATACTCTAGCTAAAATAGTTACAGGCTGTGTAGTTAAGATGATCTGGGAAGAGAGATGCAAAAGAATTTTTGATAAAAAAACTACTCACAAGAGAGTCCTGCTGGCTTACATTACTAGAACTGTTTTTTTGAGAATGTCTAGTTGTGATTACTCTGAAGAAGATACTTTGGATAACAAAATTATTTTGGCAAAATGGGGCTGTCATCTGAAGCCTAATATTCGAAATATCCAAACTGTCACTTGGGATAAACCTGATAGGGGATGGATGAAGTTGAATACAGATGGAGCTTTGGCAAATAACTCAGCTTCTGTTGGGGGTGTGTTCAGAAACAGTAATGGTGAAGCAATTCAGTGTTTTTATGGTCCTTCTAAGTATACTGAAATTCTAAACATTGAATTAGATGCAGTGATGAAAGGTCTCTTATATACGGAAGATATGCACATCTCAAAGCTGTGGATTGAATCTGATTCTCTTATTGCAGTGAAATGTATTAGAGATGAATGTGCTATTCCCTGGAATGCTATTCACCAGGTTTTAAGTATCAGAGAGGCCTTAAACAAGTACAATGAGCATAAGATCACTCATATCTGGAGAGAGGGTAATCAACCTGCAGACATCTTATCAAAAATGGATCATGGCAATCAGATGGTTCAGATATACCCACAAGACTTAAAAGAAAATATTCGTAAAGCAATTGAAGATGATTGCAAGGGTAGAAGCTATATGAGATAGTTGGAAGGAACTTTGAGGGACTGTTTTTGCAGATGAGTGAGGGGATGGATTTGTTTCTAGTTTCAATGTTCTCTGTATTTTGCTTTCCATTTCTCTGATAGCCTTGATCTATAAAAGGCCAGAGCTGTAATGTGAATATTCCTTTATTTGTTTCTTGGGCGGGGTCCCTAATAAAATCCCCATAGCTTTGATTAAAAAAAAAAGTAGAATGGGTATGAATGAATTAGAATGGATACATTCGTGCGAATGAATTAGAATGGATCGTATGAATGAATTAGAATGGATCGTACGAATGAATTAGAATGGATTGTGCGAATGAATTAGAATGGATCGTACGAATGAATTAGAATGGATCGTACGAATGAACTAGAATGGATACATTCGTGCGAATGAATTAGAATGGATCGTACGAATGAATTAGAATGGATCGTACGAATGAATTAGAATGGATCTTATGAATGAATTAGAATGGATCGTACGAATGAATTAGAATGGATCGTACGAATGAATTAGAATGGATACATTCGTGCGAATGAATTAGAATGGATAGGACGAATGAATTAGAATGGATCGGACGAATGAATTAGAATGGATCAAATGAATGAATAAGAATAGATCGTACGAATGAATTAGAATGGATCGTACGGAATGAATTAGAATGGATATATTTGAACGAATAAATTAGAATGGATCATACGAATGAATTAGAATGGATCGTACGAATGAATTAGAATGGATAGTGCGAATGAATTAGAATCGATCGTACGAATGAATTAGAATGGATCGTACGAATGAATTAGAATGGATCATACGAATGAGTAAGAATGGATCGTACGAATGAATTAGAATGGATCGTACGAATAAATTAGAATGGATACATTCGTCCGAATGAATTAGAATGGATCATACGAATGAGTAAGAATGGATCGTACGAATGAAATAGAATAGATTGTACGAATGAATTAGAATGGATCCTACGAATGAATTAGAATGGATCGTGTGAAAGAATTAGAATGGATTGTATGAATGAATTAGAATGGATCGTATGAATGAATTAGAATGGATCATACGAATGGATTAGAATGGATCGTACGAATGAATTAGAATGGATCGTACGAATGAACTAGAATGGATACATTCGTGCGAATGAATTATAATGGATCGTACGAATGAATTAGAATGGATCGTACGAATGAATTAGAATGGATCTTACGAATGAATTAGAATGGATCGTACGAATGAATTAGAATGGATCGTACGAATGAATTAGAATGGATCGTACGAAGGAATTAGAATGGATCGTACGAATGAATTAGAATGGATCATATGAATGAATTAGAATGGATACATTCGTGCGAATGAATTAGAATGGATTGTACGAATAAATTAGAATGGATCGTACGAATGAATTAGAATGGATCGTGTGAAAGAATTAGAATGGATTGTATGAATGAATTAGAATGGATCATATGAATGAATTAGAATGGATACATTCGTGCGAATGAATTAGAATGGATCGTACGAATGAATTAGAATGGATCGTACGAATGAATTAGAATGGATCATGCGAATGAATTAGAATGGATCTTATGAATGAATTAGAATGGTTACATTCATGCGAATGAATTAGAATGGATCGTATGAATGGATTAGAATGGATCGTATGAATGGATTAGAATGGATACATTCGAGCGAATGAATTAGAATGGATCGTACGAATGAATTAGAATGGATCGTACGAATGGATTAGAATGGATCCTACAAATGGATTAGAATGGATACCTTTGTGCATATGAATTAGAATGGATCGTACGAATGAATTAGAATGGATCATATGAATAAATTAGAATGGATCGTGTGAAAGAATTAGAATGGATTGTATGAATGAATTAGAATAGATCGTATGAATGAATTAGAATGGATCGTACGAATGAATTAGAATGGATCGTACGAATGAATTAGAATGGATCGTACGAATGAATTAGAATGGATACATTCGTGCGAATGAATTAGAATGGATACATTCGTGCGAAAGAATTAGAACAGATCGTATGAATGAATTAGAATGGATCCTATGAATGAATTAGAATGGATCGTGCGAATGAATTAGAATGGATCGTACGAATGAATTAGAATGGATCGTACGAATGGATCATACGAATGGATTAGAATGGATCGTACGAATGGATTAGAATGGATACATTCGAGCGAATGAATTAGAATGGATCGTACGAATGGATCGTACGATTGGATTAGAATGGATCGTACGAATGGATTAGAATGGATACATTCGAGCGAATGAATTAGAATGGATCGTACGAATGAATTAGAATGGATCGTACGAATAAATTAGAATGGATACATTCGTCCGAATGAATTAGAATGGATCATACGAATGATTAAGAATGGATCGTACGAATGAAATAGAATAGATTGTATGAATGAATTAGAATGGATCCTACGAATGAATTAGAATGGATCGTGTGAAAGAATTAGAATGGATTGTATGAATGAATTAGAATGGATCGTATGAATGAATTAGAATGGATCGTCCGAATGAATTCGAATGGATCGTACGAATTCATTCCAATTCATTCATACAATCCATTCTAATTCTTTCACACGATCCATTCTATTTCATTCGTACGTTCCATTCTAATTCATTAGCACGATCCATGCTAATTCATTCGTTCGATCAATTCTAATTCATTAGCACGATCCATTCTAATTCATTCATACGATCCATTCTAATTCACTCGCACGATCCATTCTAATTCATTCATAGGATCCATTCTACTTCATTCATACGATCTATTCTAATTCTTTCGCACGAATGTATCCATTCTAATTCATTCGCACGAATGTATCCATTCTAATTCATTCGTACGATCCATTCTAATTCATTCATACGATCCATTCTAATTTATTCGTACGATCCATTCTAATTCATTCATACAATCTATTCTAATTCATTCATACAATCCATTCTAATTCTTTCACACGATCCATTCTAATTCATTCGTACGATCCATTCTAATTCATTCGCACAATCCATTCTATTTCATTCGTACGATCCATTCTTACTCATTGGAACGATCCATTCTAATTCATTCGCACGAATGTATCCATTCTAATTCATTTGTACGAATCCATTCTAATTCATTCGTACAATCCATTCTATTTCATTCGTACGATCCATTCTTACTCATTCGTATGATCCATTCTAATTCATTCGCACGAATGTATCCATTCTAAATCATTCGTACGATCCATTCTAATTCATTCGTACGTTCCATTCTAAATCATTCGTACAATCCATTCTATTTCATTCGTACGATCAATTCCAATTCATTAGCACGATCCATTCTAATTCATTCGTACGATCCATTCAAATTCATTCGCACGATCCATTCTAATTCATTCGTACAATCCATTCTATTTCATTCGTACGATCCATTCTTACTTATTCGTATGATCCATTCTAATCCATTCGTACAATCCATTCTAATCCATTCGTACGATCCATTCTAATTCATTCGCATGTATGTAACCATTCTAATTCATTAATTTGATCCATTCTAATTCATTCGTACTATCCATTCTAATTCATTCGTCCGATCCATTCTAATTTATTCGCATGAATGTATCCATTCTAAAGCATTCATACGATCCATTATAATTTATTCATACGATCCATTCTAATTCATTCGTAAGATCCATTCTAATTCATTCGTACGATCCATTCTAATTCATTCGTACGATCCATTCTATTTCATTCGCACGAATGTATCCATTCTATTTCATTCGTACGATCCATTCTAATTCATTCGTACGATCCATTCTAATTCATTCGTACGATCCATTCTAATTCATTCGTACGAATGAATTAGAATGGATACATTCGTGCGAATGAATTAGAATGGATCGTACCAATGAGTAAGAATGGATCGTACGAAAGAAATAGAATGGATCGTACGAATGAAATAGAATGGATTATGCGAATGAATTAGAATGGATCGTACGAATGAATTAGAATGGATCGTGTGAAAGAATTAGAATGGATTGTATGAATGAATTAGAATAGATCATATGAATGAATTAGAATGGATCGTACGAAGTAATTAGAATGGATCATACGAATGAAATACAATGGATCGTACGAAGGAATTAGAATGGATCGTACGAAGGAATTAGAATGGATCGTACGAATGAATTAGAATGGATATATTCGTGCAAATGAATTAGAATGGATCGTATGAATGAATTAGAATGGATCATTCGTATGATCCATTCTAACTCATTCGGTGGATCCATTCTAATTCATTCGTACGATCCATTCTAATTCATTCCCACGATCCATTCTAATTTATTCGTACGATCCATTCTAATTCATTCGTACGATCTATTCTAATTCATTCGCACGAATGTAACCATTCTAATTCATTCATACGATCCATTCTAATTCATTCGTACGATCCATTCTAATTCACTCATACGATCCATTCTAATACATTCATACGATTCATTCTAATTCATTTGCACGAATATATCCATTCTAATTCATTCGTACGATCCATTCTAATTCATTCGTACTATCCATTCTAATTCATTCGTAAGATTCATTCTAATTCATTCGTACGATCCATTCTAATTTATTCGTACGATCCATTCTAATTCCTTCGTACGAATGAATTAGAATGGATACATTTGTGCGAACGAATTAGAATGGATCGTACGAATGAATTAGAATGGATCGTACGAATGAATTAGAATGGATCGTACGAAGGAATTAGAATGGATCGTACGAAGGAATTAGAATGGATCGTACGAATAAATTAGAATGGATACATTCGTCCGAATGAATTAAAATGGATAATACGAATGAGTAAGAATGGATCGTACGAATGAAATAGAATAGATTGTACGAATGAATTAGAATAGATCCTACAAATGAATTAGAATGGATCGTGTGAAAGAATTAGAATGGATTGTATGAATGAATTAGAATGAATTCGTACGATCCATTTGAATTCATTCGCACAATCCATTCTAATTCATTCATACGATCCATTCTAATTCATTCATACAATCCATTCTAATTCTTTCACACGATCCATTCTAATTCATTTGTCTAGTCCATTCTAATTCATTCGTACAATCTATTCTAATACATTCGTACGATCCATTCTTACTCATTCGTATGATCCATTCTAATTCATTCGGACGAATGTATCCATTCTAATTTATTCGTACGATCCATTCTAATTCATCCATACGATCCATTCTAATTCATTCGTACGATCCATTCTAATTCATTCGTCCAATCCATTCTAATTCATTCGCACGAATGTATCCATTCTAATTTATTCGTACGATCCATTCTAATTCATTCGTACGATCCATTCTAATTTATTCGTAAGATCCATTCTAATTCATTCTTATGATCCATTCTAATTCATTCGTACGATCCATTCTAATTCATTCGCACGAATGTATCCATTCTAGTTCATTCGTACGATCCATTCTAATTCATTCGTATGATCCATTCTAATTCCTTTGTACGATCCATTCTAATTCATTCGTACGATCTATTCTAATTCATTCGTACGATCCATTCTAATTCATTCGTACGATCCATTCTAATTCCTTCGTACGATCCATTCTAATTCATTCGTACGATCCATTCTAATTCCTTCGTATCCATTCTAATTCACTCATACGATCCATTCTAATTCATTCGTACGATCCATTCTAATTCATTCATACAATCCATTCTAATTCATTTGCACGAATGTATCCATTCTAAATCATTCGTACGATCCATTCTAATTCAATCGTACGATCCATTCTAAATCATTTGTGCAATCCATTCTATTTCATTCGTACGATCCATTCTTACTCATTTGTATGAGCCATTCTAATTCATTCGGACGAATGTATCCATTCTAATTTATTCGTACAATCCATTCTAATTCATTCGTACGATCCATTCTTATTCATTCGTATGATCCATTCTAATTAATTTGTATGATCCATTCTAATTCATTCGTACGATCCATTCTAATTCATTCATACAATCCATTCTAATTCATTCGCATGAATGTATCTATTCTAATTAATTTGTACGATCCATTCTTATTCATTCATACAATCCATTCTAATTCATTCCGTACGATCCATTCTAATTCATTCGCTCGAATGTATCCATTCTAATCCATTTGTACGATCCATTCTAATCCATTCGTACGATCCATTCTAATTCATACGATTCATTCTTACGATCCATTCTATTTCATTTGTACGATCCATTCTTACTCATTGGTACGATCCATTCTAATTCATTTGCACGAATGTATCCATTCTAATTCATTCGTACGAATCCATTCTAATTCATTCGTATGATCCATTCTAATTCATTCGCACGATCCATTCTAATTCATTCGTACGATCCATTCTAATTCATTCGCACGAATATATCCATTCTAATTCATTCGTACGATCCATTCTAATTCATTCGTACGATCCATTCTAATTCATTCGCACGAATGTATCCATTCTAGTTCATTCGTACGATCCATTCTAATTCATTCGTACGATCCATTCTAATTCATTCGCACGATCCATTCTAATTCATTAGCACGATCCATGCTAATTCATTCATACAATCGATTCTAATTCATTCATACAATCCATTCGAATTCTTTCACACGATCCATTCTAATTCATTCGTACGATCCATTCTAATTCATTCGCACAATCCATTCTAATTCATTCGCACGAATGTATCCATTCTAATTCATTCGCACGAATGTATCCATTCTAAATCATTCGTACAATCCATTCTATTTCATTCGTACGATCCATTCTTACTCATTGTACGAATGAATTAGAATGGATCCTACGAATGAATTAGAATGGATCGTGTGAAAGAATTAGAATGGATCGTACGAATGAATTAGAATGGATACATTCGTGCGAATGAATTAGAATGAATACATTCGTGCGAAAGAATTAGAATAGATCGTATGAATAAATTAGAATGGATCCTATGAATGAATTTGAATGGATCGTGCGAATGAATTAGAATGGATCGTACGAATGAATTATAATGGATCGTGCTAACGAATTAGAATTGATCGAACGAATGAATTAGCATGGATCGTGCTAATGAATTAGAATAGAACGTACGAATGTATTAGAATGGATCATGTGAAAGAATTAGAATGGATTGTATGAATGAATTAGAATGAATTCGTACGATCCATTCGAATTCATTCGCACGATCCATTCTAATTCGTACGAATATATTCGTGCAAATGAATTAGAATGGATCGTATGAATGTATTAGAATGGATCGTATGAGTGAATTAGAATGGATCCTATGAATGAATTAGAATGGATCGTGCGAATGAATTAGAATGGATCGTACGAATGAATTAGAATGGATCGTGCTAATGAATTAGAATGGAATAGAATAGATTGTACGAATGAATTAGAATGGATTCGTACGAATGAATTAGAATGGATACATTCGTGCGAATGAATTAGAATGGATCGTGCGAATGAATTAGAATGGATCATATGAATGAATTAGAATGGATACATTCGTGCGAATGAATTAGAATGGATCGTATGAATGAATTAGAATAGATTGTGCGAATGAATTAGAATGGATCGTACGAATGAATTAGAATGGATACATTCGTGCGAATAAATTAGAATGGATTGTATGAATGAATTAGAATGGATTGTACGAATGAATTAGAATGGATAGTACGAATGAATTAGAATAGATTGCGCGAATGAGTTAGAATGGATCGTGCGAATGAAATAGAATGGATACAAGTGAATTAGAATGGATCATACGAATGAATTAGAATGACGATCCATTCTTACTCATTCGTATGATCCATTCTAATTTATTCGCACGAATGTATCCATTCTAATTCATTCGTACGTCTAATTCATTTGTACGGTCCATTCTAATTCATACGAATGAGTAAGAATGGATCGTACGAATGAAATAGAATGGATTGTGCGAATGAATTAGAATGGATCGTACGAATGAATTAGAATGGATCGTGTGAAAGAATTAGAATGGTTTGTATGAATGAATTAGAATATATCGTATGAATGAATTAGAATGGATCGTACGAATGAATTAGAATGGATCGTACGAATGAATTAGAATAGATCGTACGAATGAATTAGAATGGATACATTCGTGCGAATGAATTAGAATGGATACATTCGTGCGAAAGAGTTAGAATAGATCGTATGAATGAATTAGAATGGATCCTATGAATGAATTAGAATGGATCGGATGAATGAATTAGAATGGATCGTACGAATGAATTAGAATGGATACATTCGTGCGAATGAATTAGAATGGATACATTCGTGCGAAAGAATTAGAATAGATCGTATGAATGAATTAGAATGGATCCTATGAAAGAATTAGAATGGGTCGTGCGAATGAATTAGAATGGATCGTGCTAATGAATTAGAATTGATCGAACGAATGAATTAGCATGGATCATGCTAATGAATTAGAATGGAAACGAGTGAATTAGAATGGATCGTGTGAAAGAATTAGAATGGATTGTATGAATGAATTAGAATGGATCGTACTAATGAATTAGAATGGATCGTACGAATGAATTAGAATAGAAGGATTGTACGAATGAATTAGAATGGATATATTCGTGCTAATGAATTAGAATGGATCGTACGAATGAATTAGAATGGATTCGTACGAATGAATTAGAATGGATACATTCGTGCGAATGAATTAGAATGGATCATACGAATGAGTAAGAATGGATCGTACGAATGAAATAGAATAGATTGTACGAATGAATTAGAATGGATCCTACGAATGAATTAGAATGGATCGTGTGAAAGAATTAGAATGGATTGTATGAATGAATTAGAATGGATCGTACGAATGAATTAGAATGGATCGTACGAATGAATTAGAATGGATACATTCGTGCGAATGAATTAGAATTGATCGTACGAATGAATTAGAATGGATCGTGCGAATGAATTAGAATGGATCGTACGAATGAATTAGAATGGATCGTACGAATGAACTAGAATGGATACATTCGTACGAATGAATTAGAATAGATCGTACGAATGAATTAGAATGGATCGTACGAATGAATTAGAATGGATCTTACGAATGAATTAGAATGGATCGTACGAATGAATTAGAATGGATCGTACGAATGAATTAGAATGGATACATTCGTGCGAATGAATTAGAATGGATCGGACGAATGAATTAGAATGGATCGTACGAATGAATTAGAATGGATCGTAGAAATGAATTAGAATGGATCGTATGAATAAATTAGAATAGATACATTCGTCCGAATGAATTAGAATGGATCATACGAATGAGTAAGAATGGATCGTACGAATGAAATAGAATAGATCGTACGAATGAACTAGAATGGATACATTCGTGCGAATGAATTAGAATGGATCGTACGAATGAATTAGAATGGATCGTACGAATGAATTAGAATGGATCGTATGAATGAATTAGAATGGATACATTCGTGCGAATGAATTAGAATTGATCGTACGAATGAAATCGAATGAATTAGAATGGATCGTACGAATGAATTAGAATGGATCGTACGAATGAACTAGAATGGATACATTCGTGCGAATGAATTAGAATGGATCATACGAATAAATTAGAATGGATCGTACGAATGAATTAGAATGGATCTTATGAATGAATTAGAATGGATCGTACGAATGAATTAGAATGGATCGTACGAATGAATTAGAATGGATACATTCGTGCGAATGAATTAGAATGGATCGGACGAATGAATTAGAATGGATCGTACGAATGAATTAGAATGGATCAAATGAATGAATTAGAATGGTTACATTCATGTGAATGAATTAGAATGGATCGTACGAATGGATTAGATTGGATCGTACGAATGGATTAGAATGGATACATTCGAGCGAATGAATTAGAATGGATCGTACGAATGAATTAGAATGGATCATACGAATGAATTAGAATGGATCGTACGAATGAACTAGAATGGATACATTCGTGCGAATGAATTAGAATGGATCATACGAATAAATTAGAATGGATCGTACGAATGAATTAGAATGGATCTTACGAATGAATTAGAATGGATCGTACGAATGAATTAGAATGGATCGTATGAATGAATTAGAATGGATACATTCGTGCGAATGAATTAGAATGGATCGGACGAATGAATTAGAATGGATCGTACGAATGAATTAGAATGGATCAAATGAATGAATTAGAATGGTTACATTCATGTGAATGAATTAGAATGGATCGTACGAATGGATTAGATTGGATCGTACGAATGGATTAGAATGGATACATTCGAGCGAATGAATTAGAATGGATCGTACGAATGAATTAGAATGGATCGTACGAATGAATTAGAATGGATCATATTAATGAATTAGAATGGATCGTACGAATGAATTAGAATGGATACATTCGTGCACTATCCATTCTAATTCATTCGCACGAATGTATCCATTCTAATTCATTCGTACGATCCATTCTAATTCATTAATATGATCCATTCTAATTCATTCGTACGATCCATTTTAATTCATTCGCACAATCCATTCTAATTCATTCGCACGAATGTATCCATTCTAATTCATTCGTACGATCCATTCTAATTCATTCGTACGATCCATTCTAATTAATTCGTATGATCCATTCTAATTCATTCGTACGATCCTTTCTAATTCATTCATACAATCTATTCTAATTCATTCGTATGATCCATTCTAATTCATTCGTACGCACGAATGTATCCATTCGAATTCATTCGTACGAATCCATTCTAATTCATTCGTACGATCCATTCTAATTCATTCGCACGATCCATTCTAATTCATTCGTACGATCCATTCTAATTCATTCGCACGAATGTATCCATTCTAATTCATTCATACGATCCATTCTAATTCATTCGTACGATCCATTCTAATTCATTCGTACGATCCATTCTAATTCATTCGCACAAATGTATCCATTCTAGTTCATTCGTACGATCCATTCTAATTCATTCGTACGATCCATTCTAATTCATTCGCACGATCCATTCTAATTCATTAGCACGATCCATGCTAATTCATTCGTTCCATCAATTCTAATTCATTAGCACGATCCATTCTAATTCATTCGTACGATCCATTCTAATTCATTCGCACGATCCATTCTAATTCATTCATAGGATCCATTCTAATACATTCGTACGATCCATTCTAATTCCTTCGTACGATCCATTCTAATTCATTCGTACGATCCATTCTAATTCATTCATACAATCCATTCTAATTCTTTCACACGATCCATTCTAATTCATTCGTACGATCCATTCTAAATCAGTCGTGCAATCCATTCTATTTCATTCGTACGATCAATTCTAATTAATTCATAGGATCCATTCTAATTCATTCATACGATCTATTCTAATTCTTTCGCACGAATATATCCATTCAAATTCATTTGCACGAATGTATCCATTCTAATTCATTCGTACGATCCATTCTAATTCTTTCATATGATCCATTCTAATTCATTCGTAGGATCCATTCTAATTCATTCGTACAATGAGTATGAATGGATCGTACGAATGAAATAGAATGCATTATACGAATGATTTAGAATGGATACATTCGTGCGAATGAATTAGAATGGATACGAAGGAATTAGAATGGTTCGTACGAAGGAATTAGAATGGATCATACGAATGAATTAGAATGGATCGTGCTAATGAATTAGAATGGATACATTCGTGCGAATGAATTAGAATGGATCGTACGAATGAATTAGAATGGATCGTACGAATGAATTAGAATGGATCGTGCGAATGAATTAGAATGGATATATTCGTGCTAATAAATTAGAATGGATCGTGCGAATGAATTAGAATGGATCGTATGAATGAATTAGAATGGATACATTCGTGCGAATGAATTAGAATGGATCGTATGAATGAATTAGAATAGATCGTGCTAATGAATTAGAATTAGAATGGATATATTCGTGCAAATGAATTAGAATGGATCGTACGAATGAATTAGAATGGATCATACGAATTAATTAGAATGGATCGTACGAATGAATTAGAATGGATCGTACGAATGAATTATAATGGATCGTGCGAATGAATTAGAATGGATTATACAAATGAATTAGAATGGATACATTCGTGCGAATGAATTAGAATGGATCGTATGTACGAATGAATTAGAATGGAACATTCGTTCGAATGAATTAGAATGGATCGTACGAATGAATTAGAATAGATCCTACGAACGAATTAGAATGGATCGTACGAATGAATAAGAATGGATCGTACGAATGAACTAGAATGGATACATTCGTGCGAATGAATTAGAATGGATCGTACGAATGAATTAAAATGGATCTTACTAATGAATTAGAATGGAACATACGAATAAATTAGAATGGATCGTGTGAAAGAATTAGAATGGATCGTACGAATGAATTTGAATGGATCGTACGAATGAATTAGAATGGATCGTACGAATAAATTAGAATGGATACATTCATGCGAATGAATTAGAATGGATCATACGAATGAGTAAGAATGGATCGTACGAATGAAATAGAATAGATTGTACGAATGAATTAGAATGGATCCTACGAATGAATTAGAATGGATCGTGTGAAAGAATTAGAATGCATTGTATGAATAAATTAGAATGGATCGTATGAATGAATTAGAATGGATCGTGCGAATGAATTCAAATGGATCGTACGAATTCATTCTAATTCATTCATACAATCCATTCTAATTCTTTCATACGATCCATTCTAATTCATTCGCACGTTCCATTCTAATTCATTAGCACGATCCATGCTAATTCATTCGTTCGATCAATTCTAATTCATTAGCACGATCCATTCTAATTCATTCGCACGATCCATTCTAATTCATTCATAGGATCCATTCTAATTCATCCATACGATCTATTCTAATTCTTTCGCACGAATGTATCCTGAATGAATTAGAATGAATCGTATGAATGAATTAGAATGGTTACATTCGTGCGAATGAATTAGAATAGATCGTACGAATGAATTAGAATGGATCATACGAATAAATTAGAATGGATCGTGGGAATGAATTAGAATGGATCGTACGAATGAATTAGAATGGATCCACTGAATGAGTTAGAATGGATCATACGAATGAATTAGAATGGATTGTACGAATGAATTAGAATGGATTGTGTGAATGAATTAGAATGGATCCTACGAATGAATTAGAATGGATCGTGTGAAAGAATTAGAATGGATTGTATGATTGAATTAGAATGGATCGTATGAATGAATTAGAATGGATCGTACGAATGAATTAGAATGGATCATACGAATGAAATAGAATGGATCGTACGAAGGAATTAGAATGGATCGTACGAAGGAATTAGAATGGATCGTACGAATGAATTAGAATGGATATATTTGTGCAAATTAATTAGAATGGATCATATGAATGAATTAGAATGGATCGTATGAGTGAATTAGAACGGATCGTACGAATGAAATAGAATGAATTAGAATGAATTAGAATTGATCGTACGAATGAAATAGAATGGATTGTACGAATGATTTAGAATGGATCGTACGAATGAATTTGAATGGATCGTACGAATGATTTAGAATGGATACATTCGTGCGAATGAATTAGAATGGATCATACGAATGAGTAAGAATGGATCGTACGAATGAGATAGAATGGATTGTACGAATTAATTAGAATGGATTCGTACGAATGAATTAGAATGGATACATTCGTGCGAATGAATTAGAATGGATCATACCAATGAGTAAGATTGGATCGTACGAATGAATTAGAATGGATCGTACGAATGAATTAGAATGGATCATACGAATTAATTAGAATGGATCGTACGAATGAATTAGAATGGATCGTACGAATGAATTAGAATGGATCGTACGAATGAATTAGAATGGATCGTACGAATGAATTAGAATGGATCATACGAATTAATTAGAATGGATCCTACGAATGAATGAGAATGGATCGTACGAATGAATTAGAATGGATCGTACGAATGAATTAGAATGGATACATTTGTGCGAATGAATTAAAATGGATCGTACGAATGGATTAGAATGTATCGTTCGAATGGATTAGAATGGATACATTCGTGCGAATGAATTAGAATGGATTGTATGAATGAATTAGAATGGATCGTACGATCCATTCGAATTCATTCGCATGATCCATTCTAATTCATTCGTACGATCCATTCTAATTCATTCATACGATCCATTCTAATTCATTCGTACGATCCATTCTAATTCATTCGTATATTCCATTCTAATTCATTCATACGATCTATTCTATTTCATTCGTATGATCCATTCTTACTCATTCGTATGATCCATTCTAATTCATTCGGACGAATGTATCTGTGGGGGAAAATCTTCGTGCCGACCCGAAGACTCTCGCAGCACCAGTCAATTGGAGTCGAAGTTGATGTCGAAGATCGTTGATTTGATTGAAGTCGAAGCCTTTTGATATGCAAACAGAGGAATGCAATCAGAGAAATTGTGACACGAGATGTGATCTCGGAGTTCAGCCGAAGCCTACGTCTCCGTGCTATAGGGAGCAACCCGAATTCACTAACACTTCAGTTGAAGTGACCTCGACAGGCCGAGTGTCACTGAAAGCTCTCTGATCTCTTCAAAAGAGAAAAGAAGATCAAAGAGAGATGGTAGATCGGAAGTTAGAAATCCCAGAGCTCTGGTTTCTTAGAACTGAGAATTCGATCTTTTTTCAGAATCGATCCTTTTATATTCGAAGGCTCTGCTATTTATAGGCTTCTCTGGTGGGGAATTCCGTGGTAAATGGTGGTTTCTGCTGCCGTATCTGGGGATCCTCCAGGCAGGACCGGTGGGTCCCGTGGTAGTCCTCGTAGGCCCACCAGGCAGGGCCGGTGGGTCCCGTGGTAGTCCTCGTGGGCCCACCAGGCAGGGCCGGTGGGTCCCGTGATAGTCCTCGTGGTCCCACCAGGCAGGGCCGGTGGGTCCCGTGGTAGTCCTCGTGGGCCCACCAGGCAGGGCCGGTGGGTCCCGTGGTAGTAGGTAAACTTATGCCAAAATTTGCACCCACAGTTACCCCCTCCAAGTTAGCTAGAGTGCATTCTGGCTGGCTTGGATTTGGTGCAAAGAATGGCAACTTCCTGTTTGAAAAAGGGACACGAAGAAACTTGTCGTGTGTTAGCGTAAAAAAGGACTGACCGGTCAATTTTGATTGATCGGTCAAATTTTGACCGATCGGTCAAATTTGACCGATCGGTCAAATTTCGACCGATCGGTCAAAATTCAACCGGTCAAGGATCGAGTGATCGGTCAAAGGACACGGTTTTTTGACCGATCTAGTAGAATTTTGACCGATCAAAAGATTTTGACTGATCGGTCAAAATTTGTCCGATCGGACAAATTTTGACTGATCGGTTAAATTTTGACCGATCGGTCAAAATTTCAACCGGTCAAGGTTCGAGTGATCGGCAAAAAACATTGGTTTTTTGCCAGATCCAGTAGAAATTTGACCGATCAAATAATTTTCGCCGATCGGACATGTTTGTCCGATCGGTGAAAAAATATCCGGTCAAGGTTCGAGTGATCGGTAAAAAACCTCGGTTTTTTGCCAGATCCAGTAGAAATTTGACCGATCAAATAATTTTCGCCGATCGGACATGTTTGTCCGATCGGTGAAAAAATATCCGGTCAAGGTTCGAGTGATCGGCAAAAAACTTTGGTTTTTTGCCAAATCCAGTAGAAATTTGACCGATCAAATAATTTTCGCCGATCGGACATGTTTATCCGATCGGTGAAAAAATATCCGGTCAAGGTTCGAGTGATCGGCAAAAAACCTTGGTGTTTTGCCAGATCCAGTAGAAATTTGACCGATCAAATAATTTTCGCCGATCGGACATGTTTGTCCGATCGGTGAAAAAATATCCGGTCAAGGTTCGAGTGATCGGCAAAAAACCTCGGTTTTTTGCTAGATCCAGTAGAAATTTGACCGATCAAATAATTTTCGCCGATCGGACATGTTTGTCCGATCGGTGAAAAAATATCCGGTCAAGGTTCGAGTGATCGGCAAAAAACCTTGGTTTTTTGCCAGATCCAGTAGAAATTTGACCGATCAAATAATTTTCGCCGATCGGACATGTTTGTCCGATCGGTGAAAAAATATCCGGTCAAGGTTCGAGTGATCGGCAAAAAACCTCGGTTTTTTGCCAGATCCAGTAGAAATTTGACCGATCAAATAATTTTCGCCGATCGGACATGTTTGTCCGATCGGTGAAAAAATATCCGGTCAAGGTTCGAGTGATCGGCAAAAAACTTTGGTTTTTTTCCAGATCCAGTAGAAATTTGACCGATCAAATAATTTTCGCCGATCGGACATATTTGTCCGATCGGTGAAAAAATATCCGGTCAAGGTTCGAGTGATCGGCAAAAACCCTTGGTTTTTTGCCAGATCCAGTAGAAATTTGACCGATCAAATAATTTTCGCCGATCGGACATGTTTGTCCGATCGGTGAAAAAATATCCGGTCAAGGTTCGAGTGATCGGCAAAAACCCTTGGTTTTTTGCCAGATCCAGTAGAAATTTGACCGATCAAATAATTTTCGCCGATCGGACATGTTTGTCCGATCGGTGAAAAAATATCCGGTCAAGGTTCGAGTGATCGGCAAAAAACTTTGGTTTTTTGCCAGATCCAGTAGAAATTTGACCGATCAAATAATTTTTGCCGATCGGACATGTTTGCCCGATCGGTGAAAAAATATCCGGTCAAGGTTCGAGTGATCGGTAAAAACCCTTGGTTTTTTGCCAGATCCAGTAGAAATTTGACCGATCAAATAATTTTCGCCGATCGGACATGTTTGTCCGATCGGTGAAAAAATATCCGGTCAAGGTTCGAGTGATCAGCAAAAACCCTTGGTTTTTTGCCAGATCCAGTAGAAATTTGACCGATCAAATAATTTTCGCCGATCGGACATGTTTGTCCGATCGGTGAAAAAATATCCGGTCAAGGTTCGAGTGATCGGCAAAAAACTTTGGTTTTTTGCCAGATCCAGTAGAAATTTGACCGATCAAATAATTTTCGCCGATCGGACATGTTTGTCCGAACGGTGAAAAAATATCCGGTCAAGGTTCGAGTGATCGGCAAAAAACCTTGGTTTTTTGCCAGATCCAGTAGAAATTTGACCGATCAAATAATTTTCGCCGATCGGACATGTTTGTCCGATCGGTGAAAAAATATCCGGTCAAGGTTCGAGTGATCGGTAAAAAACCTTGGTTTTTTGCCAGATCCAGTAGAAATTTGACCGATCAAATAATTTTTGCCGATCGGACATGTTTGTCCGATCGGTGAAAAAATATCCGGTCAAGGTTCGAGTGATCAGCAAAAAACCTTGGTTTTTTGCCAGATCCAGTAGAAATTTGACCGATCAAATAATTTTCACCGATCGGACATGTTTGTCCGATCGGTGAAAAAATATCCGGTCAAGGTTCGAGTGATCGGCAAAAAACCTTGGTTTTTTGCCAGATCCAGTAGAAATTTGACCGATCAAATAATTTTTGCCGATCGGACATGTTTGTCCGATCGGTGAAAAAATATCCGGTCAAGGTTCGAGTGATCGGCAAAAAACCTTGGTTTTTTGCCAGATCCAGTAGAAATTTGACCGATCAAATAATTTTCGCCGATCGAACATGTTTGTCCGATCGGTAAAAAAATATCCGGTCAAGGTTCGAGTGATCGGCAAAAAACCTTGGTTTTTTGCCAGATCCAGTAGAAATTTGGACTTGTCCAATTTTAAGTTTTGAACCTGCCCTTCAGAGAAGGTTTGCTGCTTTCCCTTCGATCTTTTGGCAGAGTTTCGAACATTGATGGAGCTTGATCCTTCCTGTTTTGAATCTTTGGTTGGCTTGAACGTGGCTTTGAACCGGCGGTTTGGTTTATTCAGACCGGTGGCTCGCTTGGACCGTTGGTTCACGTGGACCGGTAGGTCCGGCGTTTCGTCTGGTCCGACGGTTCGCCTGATTTTGCGCTTGCTACGGATGGATGCCACGTGTACCTACAAAAACATGCGATTTGATATGGTGAAGACACGTGTCTTCTCGATTTGCGTACCTGTTTTACCCTGGGATAAAAGTTTCACTGGCTGTCATTTTTGCTTCACGCTTCCAAAATTTTTCGAAGTCCAGACTCTTGCTCTCCTGATTTCTGATCTGTTCTTGTTTGATCGGTCGAATGGCTTCCTCTGGCAGTTCGAAGAAGTCCGGTACGGTTCCCTCGAAGAGAAAGGGGAAGGAAATTGTTGAGGTTCCATCTCCTCCGAGGGGTCGTGGCAAAGGCAAGGCTGCACGTGCCGAACTTGGCCAACTGGGCAAGCGGCACCAAGGAGTAGGGTTTGCCTCAGCGCCATCAAGGCCAGAGTTCATCCCTAAAGTAAAGTCTGTTCTGGGTCCACTCATGCCTCTGACAGAGGAGGTAGAGTATATGTACAATACAGGCGGTGAGTTCACGGATACGAAAAGACAGAAGTGGCAAACATTGCTCTCTTATTTCACAGAAGGGAAGGGGGCGCAGCCTTCACTCCCTAGCATCCAGACGGCTTTTGGTATCGATAAGAAGACCGTCTTCACCAGCTATGCCAGTAACGAAAAGGTCATGGGAACCATTGTGACCCTCGGCCAACTCAACTGCGGCCTGCGCCTACCGTTGCCACCCTTTGCGGCAAGATTGCTGAACACTTCTGGCCTTTGCCCGGGGCAGGTCACAGGAAACGCCTGGCGAATCATCTACGCATTCTGCCGCGTGGAATCGGATTTCCAGGAAGACTTGAAGGCGTGCTACTCCAGCATCCCAGAAGGAGAAGATGCTCGGATCGAACTTGGATACTTCTTCTTCCACTACAGATGGGCTTTCAGGAGGGATAGCCCATTCTACAATTTGACCGGGGTATCTCCGCTGCGCCCGCTAACTGATACAGTCCCTTCTGACAAGTTATACACAGATTGGCCTATTTCTGTTTCTGGTGCATGGACACCCATGTCAGTGCCCGACACCCCCCGAGACAGCGTGCACGAGGCAGTGAAGATGTACAGTGAGGGGGGCATCTTTGCCTGGACTTCTGAGAGGGCCGGAGCTATCGATAACCTATTTCTTGAGTTGACCTGTGGAACCAGGTCGTGGAAGCAGTTCTCCAACTGCCCAGTGAGATATGGCAAGGCCAATCTCCTCCACCGATCGAAAGATAGATACGAAGATAACGAAGTTCTATACTCGGACTATGAGGAGGACCCTCAGTCGGGTAAGATCATTCGAAAGATTCGGGCCGAGAAGAAGATTTATACAGTAAGGCGCCGATTACCCACCGTGGAGGAGAAGCTGGTGCTCCAAAGAGGCCCGGTGAAGAAGAAACGAAAAACCCTTATCAAGCAAAAGGAGGATGAAGACCAAGGGAAAAAGAATGAAGAGGAAGAAGGAGGGAAGAAGAATGAAGAAGAAGAAGAAAGAGAGAAGAAGGGGAGCGACGAAGAAGACGAAGGGACTGAGAATGCCAGCCACGACAATAGTGGCGATGACGAGGATGAGGACGGCGATGGCGAGGATGATCTGTCTTCCACTCCCTCTGGTGGAGATGGCGAGAATGGGGGTGGTGAGGAAGAAATTCCTCCCACCCCCACTGTTGGTGCAACAGGGGAAGACTCAATTCCTGTTCCCATTGACGAGGCTAAGGCCCGTCAGATGGAAGGAGTTATGGATGCAGAAGGCGATGGCCAAAGAGTGGTTCCCGCCTACAAGTTTGATGAGTTGAAGAGGCCGATGCGCCTAAAAATAAAATTGTCGAGGAGTGGTGGGGTTGGAAGCAACCCCTCGCCCCTTGATCAAATTCCCCCTGACGTTCCTCGCATTGAAGGAGCAACAACGAGCGGGGGTGTGGAGGTTGAGCAACCCCCACCCCCCTCTCGCTCTCTGCTTAACGAGGTGGAAGCCATGGTGGCAGGACTCATCCAGCCTGGCGGATCACAAGAGGAAGAGAGAGTCTCTCCTCCGAGGAATGCTTCCCCCCCTACTCATTTGGAGAGGGGAAGTCGAGTGGGTGATGGGGCTCCTCAACCTCAACCAGCGCCAACTCCTACTCAGGAGAAATCGACCCCTCAGGGTGGCTCTGATCGCCGGAAGGGCAAAGAGCCGAGGGTCAAAACCTCAGGTAATTGAACTAACTTGCTTTGAATGTCTTGTCTCTGAAGCTCGAAAATAATCTAACACTTTGATCTCTTGTTGATTGTAGGTGCACCTGCTGGATTGACTTCAACAATAAGAAGCTTGGGTGACGTTGACATCAACCGCCCCACTGCTGCGATCAGGAAACTCATCAACCTCCCGGGGGCTACTCTGGATGAAGCTTTCGAGAGACTTGATCTGTTGGTAGGTGCATCTGCTCGATCAATCATCTGAGTTGTATCTTTATAATAATTCTAACTCTTTTATTCTTTTGCAAAACTCAGTAGTTATGAATGTCGCAACCAAGCTCTCCATGAGGGCGGGAGCAAAAGAAGCTTTAGCTGAAATATCTCGCTTGACTGCTGCACTGGAGGCTGTAACCGCGGAGAGAGATGAGCTGAGAGAGCTCCTGACTTCGAAGAAAGCCTCTCTCAAAACCAAGATTGAGGATCTTCGCAAGGGGAAGCTGGAGATCAAGGGGCTGCAGGATCGTTGTGAGGCACAGAGTCACGAGCTCGAATCCTTGAAGACTCGACTCTCCAAGGTTGAGGAAGTGTCCTGTGGTCGCACCAACGAGATCCAAGAGCTGAAGCAACAACTTGCTACTCAGCACGCTGTCTTCACTGCCAGAGAGGAGACTTCCAAGAAGGCACTGGAGCATGCGCTGTCTGAATGCAAGGTTTACAAGGAAACAGCAGAGAAGGCGGCAGAAGCGCTCAGGACCCATGTTTCCAGTGTCCGATCCTCTAAGGCATCAGTGGCGAGCAAAGCTCGTCCTGGATCTGAAGGGGAGAAGTCGCATGCGAAGAGTGTGGCCAAGCCTTGAGACTTTTCTCCTTCTTCGTTATTGTACTTGTAAATTTTTGAAATGTAACAGCGCACTCTTGTATCTGGCATATTTTGATAATAGAAGATCTTCTTGGTGTTTGAAAATTGGATGTCTCTTGATTTGAATGCCTTTGACTATCATGATCTTAATAGCATTAGAATAGATACAATCTTTTGAATGTAAGGGGTTGAGTCGCAACTCAATTACCTGAACTTATAGTAACTTTGAAAATTGGACTTGAATTCGTTTAACACTTGAATGTGAGTGAGTCGCAACCCAAGCACCCAAACCTGTTAAACGATGTAGAAATTGATTGAAATTGAATATCGAAATTTGAAAGTCAGTTTAACATTTGCCAGTAAGGGGTTGAGTCGCAACTCTAACACCCAAACTTGTTAAAAGACTTGGTAACTTGAATGTGGTCAGTTTTTAACATTTGCTAGTAAGGGGTTGAGTCGCAACTCTAACTCCCAAACTTGTTAAAAGACCTGGTAATTTGAATATGGTCAGTTTTTAACATTTGCTAGTAAGGGGTTGAGTCGCAACTCTAACTCCCAAACTTGTTAAAAGACCTGGTAATTTGAATATGAATAACTTGAAACTGCTTCAGAACTTGAATTGAAAAATTGAACACTTGCATATTTGAACACTTTGAAAGAGCACTTTATTTATCACAGAATTTACATCACGGATAGAACAACTTGAGATGTCTAGAATTCCAAGCTCGAGGCAATCTATCTCCTTCTGGCGAGATCAATCTGTAAGAACCTTTGCCTCCCACTGATTCAATGATATATGGACCTTCCCAGTTGGGAGCAAGCTTTCCACTGCTGTGTTCTTTGGTGTTGTAGAAAACTGCTCTGAGAACTAAACTACCCACTGGGAATTGTCTCTTGTAGACTTTCTCATCGTAGGCTCTTTTGATCTTCTGTTGGTACTTGGCCACACGAAGTGATGCTTGATCTCGTAATTCTTCGGAGAAGTCTAGATCATTGATCCGAAGTTCTTCATTGACTCCTTCTTCAACAGCTTTGGTCTTCAAAGTGCTTGATATATTTTCTGTTGGGAGTACTGCTTCCGATCCATATGTTAGACGGAAGGGTGAGAACCCTGTTGATCTTCTCGGAGTTGTGCGATATCCCCAAAGAACTTCAGGTAGGACCTGTTCCCATAATCCTTTCTTGTCATCGAGTTTCTTCTTGAGTATACCAAGAATAGCTCTGTTGGAGGCTTCTGCTTGGCCATTACATTGAGGATACCTTGGAGTTGAATAGAATAACTTGATACCGTTGTTCAGACAGAACTCTCGGAATTTGTCTGAGTCAAATTGAGCTCCATTGTCAGCAACAAGAACTTGAGGTGTGCCGAACCTTGAGAAGATGTTGTGCCGAATGAATTTGATCACTTCGTCGTCAGTCTCTCGAAAGAGGGGCACAGCTTCAACCCATTTGGTGAAGTAATCAGTAGCTAGCAGTAGATATTTCTTCCTGCTTGGAGTTGGAGGGAAAGGACCCAAGAAATCTAACCCCCATTGATGGAAAGGCCAGGGACTTGATAATTGATGAAGTTCATCTGCAGGGAGATGGATAGCTCGAGCGTGCCGTTGGCAAGGCTCGCATCTTTGAACGACTTGTTGAGCATCCCTTGCCATTGTTGGCCAGTAGTATCCTTGTAGCTTCGTCTTGGCTTCAAGAGATCTTCCTCCCGAATGATTTCCACAAGCTCCAGAGTGGATATCAATCAGGATTGATTGTGCTTGCTCGGGACCAAGGCACTTGAGCAACATCCCGTTGTAAGATTTGAAGTACAGATCTTCTCCTTGAATAGTGTAGCAGGGAAGCTTCCTTTGAAGTCTTCGGGCTTGATTTGGATCTTCTGGCATTTTGCCATGTTTGAAGAAGTCAAGAATTGGTCGTCTCCAATCTTCAAGCTGATCTCCACCCCCAGATCCTTTTGTAGTAGTAAGGATCTGTTGATCGGGGATGGTCTTGGGCACTTCTTGATAATTGATCTGTATTTGCCTTCCTCCAAGCGAGTCTCCCAGAACTGAGGCAGCATTAGCTAAGGCATCTGCTTCTCGGTTTTCTGCTCTTGGAATTTGAACGAACTCAATTGTAGTAAAACGTTGTTGAAGACGTCGTACTAAGCTAAGTAGAGTTGCATTCTTTCTTCACGAGCTGTGTATTCTCCATTGATTTGCCTTATGATCAACTGGGAGTTGCTGTAGATGATGATTCGATCTACCCCCAGGGATTCTGCCATTTCGAGTCCGGAAATGAGTGCTTCGTATTCAGCTTCGTTGTTGGTGGCATTAAATCCAAGGAGAGTGGCCTTTTGGAGATGATCAAGTTCGGGGGATATTAAGACTATCCCAGTTCCCGAACCGATCGAACTTGATGCTCCATCAGTATAAAGCTTCCAAGGAGGAGTTGCAGCAATAACTTCAAGACTTGGATCAATTTTTGTTGCAGGATTGATCGGAGGATTATCCTCATCTTCCAAGCGCATGTCGACATCCTCTTCCCAAGTGATGGGGTCTTCAACTGGAAAGTCAGCTAGAAAATCAGCAATTGCTTGACCTTTGATAGAAGTGCGAGATTCGAATTGAATCCCTAGAGCACTCATTTCGATCACCCATTTGGTCATTCGACCAGCTCGACCAGCTTTGTCAATGATATCTTTGAGTGAGTGTTCTGAAATGACAGTAATCTGGTGGGAGACGAAGTACGGTTGAAGACGACGCGATGCAGTGAGCAAGGCCAAGATGACCTTCTCAGTTTTTGAGTAGCGAGTCTCAGCTGGAAGGAGAGTATGGCTGATGTAGTAGACTGGATGTTCGACGCCTTCTCTTCTACTGACTATGACCGCGCTGATTGCTTGATCGGTCACGGCCAGATAGAGCCACAAGTCTTCTTTTGGCATTGGAGCAGTCAGGATGGGAGCTTGCATCAGATATTTCTTGATGCTTTGAAATGCCTCTTCACAGATTGGACTCCAGCCGGATGTATCCGCCTTTCGTAGTTTGTCGAAGAGGGGCTTGCATTTGTCGGAAGATTTTGAAATGAATCGATTGAGTGCTGCTAACCTTCCAGTGAGGCGTTGAACTTCTTTTCGATTTGTAGGTGAAGGCATATCGATGATGGCTCGAATTTGATCGGGATTGGCTTCGATACCGCTCCTGGTCACAAGATGACCCAGGAATTTGCCAGATTGAACTCCGAAAGCGCACTTGGCTGGATTGAGCTTCATTCGATACTTTCGAAGGACTTGGAAGGTTTCAGCCAGATCAGATAGATGTTTGCTCCGAACGGAACTCTTGGTGAGGAGATCATCGACATAGACTTCGACGTTGCGACCGATCTGATCTTCGAATATTTTGGTGACTAGCCTTTGATAGGTGGAACCAGCATTTTTGAGGCCGAATGGCATGACATTGTAGCAATAAAGGCCTCGGCTAGTCACAAAACATGTCTTCTCTTGATCATCGGCGTGAAGAGGAATTTGATTATATCCAGAATACCCATCCATGAAAGATAATAGCTCGTGGCCAGCAGTGGCATCGACGAGTCTATCAATCCTTGGCATGGGGAATGGGTCCTTGGGACAAGCCTTGTTGAGATTGGTAAAGTCGATGCAGACTCTAACCTTTCCGTTCTTCTTCGGAACAGCTACAATGTTAGAGATCCAAGTAGGATACTCCACTTCTCGGATAAAGCCTGCGGCGAGTAGCTTGGTGATTTCTTCTTGAACAGCAACTTGCAGCTCTGGGCGGATGGTGCGTGGCTTTTGCTTGACAGGCTTCACCTCTTCTTTGATCGCAAGTCGGTGACAAGCGTCATCTGGATTGATACCAGGCATGTCTTCGAAACACCAAGCGAAGACGTCGATATTGGACTGGAGGAAGGATACCATGTCTTGCGCTTCTGCATCGCTAAGACCGGTACCAATAAATGTTTGTCGAGGGAGATCTCCGCTGCCAATATTGATAGGGATGATTTCTTCAATTGAAGGTGATGCTTCCCATTCGATTGGTGGAGGTTCGGTCAGCGGAATCTCCTTTGATTGCTATTTAGAAGAGGGACCAGCTTCATCTCGTGGCCGCTTTGGAGGAGCAATGTTAATCTTTCGATCTGTCTTTGCCGCAGCAGCTTCACAAGACCTTCCAGCTTGCTGATCGCCTCGAATGCAGACGATGCCTTCTCCAGTTGCAAATTTGAGTAGTTGATGGTAAGAGGAGGAGATGGCATTGATCTGATGGAGGAATGGTCGCCCAAGAATGGCGTTGTAGCTAGACATTCCTTCGACGATTGCAAACCTCACCGAGACTCGAGTCTCTCGGCTGAGGTCGATGGTAAATCTGGTTTCGCCCACTGTGATGCTTTGTTCGCCATTGAAGCCGGTGATCACAGTCGGGACGACGTCGAGGCTTTGATACTTATGTCCCAGACGTTTGAAACAGTCTGAGAACATAATGTCGATGGAGCTTCCGGTGTCGATGAGGATCCAGTTGACAGTGCTGCCGTCGATAATGAGTTTCAAGACCAGAGGGTCTCGATGTGGAGTATGGACTCCTTGAAGATCGGTGTCGTTGAAGACGATTGATGGCCAAGAAAGACCTTCGATGGGTTTCTCGATCCAGGTATCTTCTTTGCTCGCAGTAGAACGAACGTGGAAGATGCGTCGAACTTGGCGATCCACCTCTTTCCCAGTCAGACTTTGATTGTGCAATGTTCCATGAATACCAAAAACATTGGCATTCACTGAGATAGTTTGCCGGTTAGAGGAGATTTGATGTATCCAACACACTTCTTTCCCCTTTGCAGAGGTCCGATGTTGATTGTGTCCGCCTCTAACGAACTCTTGTAGATGGCCTTCTCGCAATAGGTCTTCAAGATGGAATTTCAGCCGAAAACACCGATCGGTGGAATGGCCGTGACTTCGATGGAAGTCGCAGTAGACTGTTTTGTCTGCTGTGAATTTGGAATTCGGCTGAAGAGGATTAGGCCTCCGAACGAACTCTTCATGTTGAATGCGGTCGAGTATCTGTTCGACCGGCATATTCCACTCAGTGAAAGTGGTCTTCGTCGGAGATCGACGCCCATCATTCTTTGATCTTTTGTTGGCCGGAAGGGCTGCTGCTTCAGCGTTGTGAGCCTTTGCAGCATACTTAGGAGCTTCTCTTTCAGCAGGCCTTCTCTTAGTTTCTCGCCCTTTCCGAGCGACTTGATCGTCTTCCACCTCAATCTCCCTCTGGATTCGGTCAAACATTGCACCCAGAGAAGGAGGGGGATTGCGGATGAAGTCGTTGTAGATGTGTAGATCGAAGCGGAGAGTGTTCTGGAAAGCCAACATGATGGCTTCATCATCCAGATGTCTTCCAGAGAGAGCAGCATGCTCGTTGCGAAACGTCCTCGTGAAGCTGCGGAGAGTCTCGTCTGCACCCATCCTCAGTCGGTAGAGAGAGTCGAGCTTCTTCTCTGGCTTTAGATTGAGTTGATAGTGCTGCACAAAGAGGTTAGCCAAAACACCGAACTGGGTGATGGACCCAGCTCGGAGATTGTGATACCAGTCGAGCGAAGGCTCATCGAGACTTCCCGCGAAGGTGCGGCAGAGCACGTTGTTTTCCTCTTCGTGTGGCGTTAGAGCTTGCTTGAAGGCAAGTATGTGGAGGCTTGGATCTCCTCTGATGCAGTTGAATTTGGGGAGGATAGGAGTTCTCCATCCTCTTGGAAAGGTGGTCTCGAAGAGACTTCGATGTAGAGGCCCGGCAGAGGAGTAACCGTCCCTACGACCGTGTCCTCGACCTAGAGGCGGGTCAAGAGGCAAGATCGCAAGGTCTTGCTCAGGCATTGAAGTATTTGCCGGTTGAAGTCGGTGTCGAAGGTCCGATCCAAGTCCACGTTGGAGTGGAATGGAAGGGGAGACTCTGCTCTTTGAAGGAGCGCCTTTCATTTGGTGCTTCCTTGGCATGTTGATCTTTGAAGGTGTCCTCTTGTCGCAGTTACGACCAGAAGAGGATTGGGAGGACTCATCGTCAAGACGATCCCAGACACTCTGCTTCCAGGGAGCAGCAGAGGGAGTAGGATCGCGACGAATTCTTTCGAGGGCAGTAGTGCCCATTGATCTCCGTTGCTCGGAGTGGATTGAACGTTGTGGAAGAATAATCCTCTCACTTGCAGAGGGGATAGGCAGAACGATCCCAGCTTCGGAAGCTGCTTTCTTAAGAGCATCCCTCTCAGCAGTGAGGGTGGCGTTTTGTTTCGCCAGTTGGAGCAATTGGAAATCGACTGCAGAGACTTGGTATGTCGATGGAGGGTCTTCAGCAGGAGCAGGGACAGTCTGCCCAATTGATTGATAAGGATGAGGGGCGATCGGTCGATCGACTGATCTTCCACTTCCTGAGTGAACCCCCATCTCGGGGACAGCAAGGGGCTGCCCGAAGTTGAGCCTTTGACTCATTGAACGAGTCTCAGGACGAGGTTGATGTTGAGTGTTACTTCCTTATGGTTGACCCTGGTGTTTGGTTCTCGCCATTCAGAGTGCGAAGGGTACAACGAGATTGCCGATGTCCGATCAGTTGTCTGATCAACCGAGGGGGCGAGGAAGTTTGGCTATTGATCTGGTAGTCGAAGTAGAGAGAGAGAACACAGCTTTTCGCTCGTGATCCCACAGACGGCGCCAAACTGTGGGGGAAAATCTTCGTGCCGACCCGAAGACTCTCGCAGCACCAGTCAATTGGAGTCGAAGTTGATGTCGAAGATCGTTGATTTGATTGAAGTCGAAGCCTTTTGATATGCAAACAGAGGAATGCAATCAGAGAAATTGTGACACGAGATGTGATCTCGGAGTTCAGCCGAAGCCTACGTCTCCGTGCTATAGGGAGCAACCCGAATTCACTAACACTTCAGTTGAAGTGACCTCGACAGGCCGAGTGCCACTGAAAGCTCTCTGATCTCTTCGAAAGAGAAAAGAAGATCAAAGAGAGATGGTAGATCGGAAGTTAGAAATCCCAGAGCTCTGGTTTCTTAGAACTGAGAATTCGATCTTTTTTCAGAATCGATCCTTTTACATTCGAAGGCTCTGCTATTTATAGGCTTCTCTGGTGGGGAATTCCGGGGTAAAAGGCGGTTTCTGCTGCCGTATCTGGGGATCCTCCAGGCAGGACCGGTGGGTCCCGTGGTAGTCCTCGTGGGCCAACCAGGCAGGGCCGGTGGGTCCCGTGGTAGTCCTCGTGGGCCCACCAGGCAGGGCCGGTGGGTCCCGTGATAGTCCTCGTGGGCCCACCAGGCAGGGCCGGTGGGTCCCGTGGTAGTCCTCGTGGGCCCACCAGGCAGGGCCGGTGGGTCCCGTGGTAGTAGGTAAACTTATGCCAAAATTTGCACCCACAGTATCCATTCTAATTTATTCATACGATCCATTCTAATTCATTCGTACGATCCATTCTAATTCATTCGTACGATCCATTGTTACTCATTCGTATGATCCATTCTAATTCATTCGTATGATCCATTCTAATTCATTCGCTCGAATGTATCCATTCTAATCCATTCGTACGATCCATTCTAACTCATTAGCACGATCCATTCTAATTCTTTCACACGATCCATTCTAATTCATTCGTACGATCCATTCTAATTCATTCGCATAATCCATTCTATTTAATTTGTACGATCCATTCTTACTCATTCGTATGATCCATTCTAATTCATTCACACGAATGTATCCATAATGGATCATACGAATGAGTAAGAATGGATCGTACGAATGAAATAGAATGGATTGTGCGAATGAATTAGAATGGACCGTACGAATGAATTAGAATGGATCGTACGAATGAATTAGAATGGATATATTTGAACGAATAAATTAGAATGGATCATACGAATGAATTAGAATGGATCGTATGAATGAATTAGAATAGATAGTGCGAATGAATTAGAATCGATCGTTTGAATGAATTAGAATGGATCGTACGAATGAATTAGAATGGATCACACGAATGAGTAAGAATGGATCGTACGAATGAATTAGAATGGATCGTACGAATGAATTAGAATGAATCGTACGAATAAATTAGAATGGATACATTCGTCCGAATGAATTATAATGGATCATACGAATGAGTAAGAATGGATCGTACGAATGAAATAGAATAGATTGTATGAATGAATTAGAATGGATCCTACGAATGAATTAGAATGGATCGTACGAATGAATTAGAATGGATCATATTAATGAATTAGAATGGATCGTACGAATGAATTAGAATGGATACATTCGTGCGAATGAATTAGAATGGATCGTACGAATGAATTAGAATGGATCGTACGAATGAATTTGAATAGATTGCGCGAATGAATTAGAATGGATCGTACGAATGAATTAGAATGGATCGTACGAAGGAATTAGAATGGATCGTACGAATGAATTAGAATGGATCGTACGAATGAATTAGAATGGATCGTTCGAAGGAATTAGAATGGATCGTACGAATGAATTAGAATGGATCGTACGATTGAATTAGAATGGATCATACGAATGAGTAAGAATGGATCGTATGAATGAATTAGATTGGATCGTACAATCCATTCTAATTCATTAGCATGGATCGTGCTAATGAATTAGAATGGAATATACGAATGAATTAGAATGGATCGTAGAATGGATTAGAATGGATCGTACGAATGAATTAGAATAGATCATAGGAATGAATTAGAATGGATCGTGCAAATGAATTAGAATGGATACATTCGTGCGAATAAATTAGAATGGATTGTATGAATGAATTAGAATGGATCGTACGAATGAATTAGAATGGATCGTATGAATGAATTAGAGTAGATTGCGCGAATGAATTAGAATGGATCGTGTGAATGAAATAGAATGGATACAAATGAATTAGAATGGATCATACGAATGAATTAGAATGACGATCCATTCTTACTCATTCGTATGATCCATTCTATTTCATTCGCACGAATGTATCCATTCTAATTCATTCGTATGATCCATTCTAATTCATTCATACAATCCATTCTAATTCATTCGCACGAATGTATCCATTCTAATTCATTCGTAGGATCAGTTCTAATTCATTCACAAAATCTATTCTAATTCATTCATACGATCCATTTTAATTCATTCACACGAATGTATCCATTCTAATTCATTCATACGATCCATTCTAATTCATTCGTACGATCCATTCTAATTCACTCATACGATCTATTCTAATACATTCATACGATCCATTCTAATTCATTTGCACGAATATATCCATTCTAATTCATTCGTACGATCCATTATAATTCCTTCGTACGATCCATTCTAATTCATTCGTACGATCTATTCTAATTCATTCGTACGATCCATTCTAATTCATTCGTACGATCCATTCGAATTCCTTCGTACGATCCATTATAATTCATTCGTACGATCCATTCGAATTCATTCGTACAATCTATTCTAATTCATTCGTACGAATGGATACATTCGTGTGAATGAATTAGAATGGATCGTACGAATGAGTAAGAATGGATCGTACGAATGAAATAGAATGGATTGCACGAATGACTTAGAATGGATCGTACGAATGAACTAGAATGGATCGTGTGAAAGAATTAGAATGGATTGTATGAATGAATTAGAATGGATCGTACGAATGAATTAGAATGGATCGTACGAAGGAATTAGAATGGATTGTACGAATGAATTAGAATGGATCGTACGAATGAATTAGAATAGATCGTACGAATGAATTAGAATGGATCGTATGAAGGAATTAGAATGGATCGTACGAATGAATTAGAATGGATCGTATGAATGAATTAGAATGGATACAATCGTTAGAATGAATTAGAATGGATCGTATGAATGAATTAGAATAGATTTTGTGAATGAATTAGAACTGATCGTACGAATGAATTAGAATGGATACATTCGTGCGAATGAATTAGAATGGATTGTATGAATGAATTAGAATGGATCCTATGAATGAATTAGAATGGATCGTACGAATGAATTAGAATGGATCGTACGAATGAATTAGAATGGATATATTCGTGCAAATGACTTAGAATGGATCGTATGAATGTATTAGAATGGATCGTTTGAGTGAATTAGAATGGATCTTGCGAATGAATTAGAATGGATTGTATGAATGAATTAGAATGGATCATACGAAATAATTAAAATGGATCATAAGAATGAATTAGAATGGATCGTACGAATGAATTAGAATTAGAATGGATATATTCGTGCGAATGAATTAGAATGGATACATTCGTGCGAAAGAATTAGAATAGATCGTATGAATGAATTAGAATGGATCCTATGAATGAATTAGAATGGATCGTGCGAATGAATTAGAATGGATCGTACGAATGAATTAGAATGGATACATTCGTGCGAATGAATTAGAATGGATCGGACGAATGAATTAGAATGGATCGTACGAATGAATTAGAATGGATCAAATGAATGAATTAGAATGGTTACATTCATGCGAATGAATTAGAATGGATCGTATGAATGAATTAGAATGGATCGTACGAATGAATTAGAATGGATCGTACGAATGAACTAGAATGGATACATTCATGCGAATGAATTAGAATGGATCGGACGAATGAATTAGAATGGATCGTACGAATGAATTAGAATGGATCGTATGAATGAATTAGAATAGCTCATACAAATGAATTAGAATGAATCGTATGAATGAATTAGAATGGTTACATTCGTGCGAATGAATTAGAATAGATCGTATGAATGAATTAGAATGGATCGTACGAATAAATTAGAATGGTTCGTGGGAATGAATTAGAATGGATCGTACGAATGAATTAGAATGGATCCACCGAATGAGTTAGAATGGATCATACGAATGAATTAGAATGGATTGTACGAATGAATTAGAATGGATTGTGCGAATGAATTAGAATGGATCCTACGAATGAATTAGAATGGATCGTGTGAAAGAATTAGAATGGATTGTATGAATGAATTAGAATGGATATATTCGTGCAAATGAATTAGAATGGATCGTATGAATGTATTAGAATGGATCGTATGAGTGAATTAGAATGGATCGTACGAATGAATTAGAATGGATTGTATGAATGAATTAGAATAGATCGTACGAATGAATTAGAATGGATCGTATGAATGAATTAGAATGGAACGTACGAATGAATTAGAATGGATCAAATGAATGAATTAGAATGGTTACATTCATGCGAATGAATTAGAATGGATCGTACGAATGGATTAGAATGGATCGTACGAATGGATTAGAATGGATACATTCAAGCGTACGATCCATTCTAATTCATTCGTCCGATCCATTCTAATTCATTCGCACGAATGTATCCATTCTAATTCATTCATACGTACGATCCATTCTAATTCATTCATTTGATCCATTCTAATTCATTCGTACGATCCATTCTAATTAATTCGTCCGATCCATTCTAATTCATTCGCACGAATGTATCCTTTCTAATTCATTCGTACGATCCATTCTAATTCATTCGCACGATCCATTCTAATTCATTCGTACGATCCATTCTAATTTATTCATACGATCTATTCTAATTTATTCATACAATCCATTCTAATTCTTTCACACGATCCATTCTAATTCATTCGTACGATCCATTCTAATTCATTCGCACAATCCATTCTATTTCATTCGTACGATCCATTCTTACTCATTGGTACGATCCATTCTAATTCATTAGCACGATCCATTCTAATTCATTCGTACGATCCATTCTAATTAATTCGCACGATCCATTCTAATTCATTCGTACGATCCATTCTAATTCATTCGTACGATCCATTCTTACTCATTGGTACGATCCATTCTAATTCATTCGCACGAATGTATCCATTCTAATTCATTCGTACGAATCCATTCTAATTCATTCATACGATCCATTCTAATACATTCATACGATCCATTCTAATTCATTTGCACGAATATATCCATTCTAATTCATTCGTACGATCCATTCTAATTTCTTCGTACGATCCATTCTAATTCATTCGTACAATCCATTCTAATTCATTTGTAAGATCCATTCTAATTCATTCGTACAATCCATTCTAATTCATTCGAACGATCCATTCTAATTCATTCGCACGAATGTATCCATTCTAGTTCATTCGTACGATCCATTCTAATTCATTCGTACGATCCATTCTAATTCATTCGCACGATCCATTCTAATTCATTCGTACGATCAATTCTAATTCATTTGCACGAATGTATCCATTCTAATTCATTCGTACGATCCTGAATTAGAATGGATCGTACGAATGAATTAGAATGGATACCTTTGTGCATATGAATTAGAATGGATCGTACGAATGAACTAGAATGGATCATATTAATGAATTAGAATGGATCGTACGAATGAATTAGAATGGACACATTCGTGCGAATGAATTAGAATGGATCGCGCATGAATGTATTCATTCTAATTCATTCGTACGATACATTCTAATTCATTAATATGATCCATTCTAATTCATTCGTACGATCCATTCTAATTCATATGCACAAAGGTATCCATTCTAATCCATTCGTAGGATCCATTCTAATCCATTCGTACGATCCATTCTAATTCATTCGTACGATCCATTCTAATTCATTCGCTCGAATGTATCCATTCTAATCCATTCGTACGATCCATTCTAATTCATTCGTACGATCCATTCTAATTCATTCGCATGAATGTAACCATTCTAATTCATTCATTTGATCCATTCTAATTCATTCGTACGATCCATTCTAATTCATTCGTCCGATCCATTCTAATTCATTCGCACGAATGTATCCATTCTAATTCATTCGTACGATCCATTCTAATTCATTCGTACGATCCATTCTAATTCATTCGTAAGATCCATTCTAATTCATTCGTACGATCCATTCTAATTCATTCGTATGATCCATTCTAATTCATTCGCACGAATATATCCATTCTAGTTCATTCGTACGATCCATTCTAATTCAATCGTACGATCCATTCTAATTCATTCGCATGATCCATTTTAATTCATTCGTACGATCAATTCTAATTCATTCGCACGAATGTATCCATTCTAATTCATTCATACGACCCATTCTAATTCTTTCGTACGATCCATTCTAATTCATTCGTACGATCCATTCTAATTCATTCGTCCGATCCATTCTAATTCATTCGCACGATCCATTCTAATTCATTCGTACGATCCATTCTAATTCATTCATACGATCCATTCTAATTCATTCATACGATCCATTCTAATTCATTCGCACAAATGTATGCATTCTAATTCATTCGCACGATCCATTCTATTTCATTCGTACGATCCATCCTAATTCATTCGTACGATCCAGTCTAATTCATTCGTCCGATCCATTCTAATTCATTCGCACGAATGTATCCATTCTAATTCATTCGTATGATCCATTCTAATTCATTCGTATGATCTATTCTAATTCATTCGCACGAATGTATCCATTCTAGTTCATTCGTACGATCCATTCTAATTCATTCGTATGATCCATTCTAATTCATTCGCACGATCCATTCTAATTCATTCGTACGATCAATTCTAATTCATTCGTACGATCCATTCTAATTCACTCATACGATCCATTCTAATACATTCATACGATCCATTCTAATTCATTTGCACGAATATATCCATTCTAATTCATTCGTACGATCCATTCAAATTCCTTCGTACGATCCATTCTAATTCATTCGTACGATCTATTCTAATTCATTCGTACGATCCATTCTAATTCATTCGTACGATCCATTCTAATTCCTTCGTACGATCCATTCTAATTCATTCGTACGATCCATTCTAATTCATTCATACAATCCATTCTAATTCTTTCACACGATCCATTCTAATTCATTCGTACGATCCATTCTAATTCATTCGTGCAATCTATTCTATTTCATTCGTACGATCCATTCTTACTCATTCATATGATCCATTCTAATTCATTCGGACGAATGTATCCATTCTAATTTATTCGTACGATCCATTCTAATTCATTCGTATGATCCATTCTTACTCATTCGTACGATCCATTCTAATTCCTTCGTACGATCCATTCTAATTCCTTCGTACGATCCATTCTAATTCATTCGCACGATCCATTCTAATTCTTTCATACAATCCATTCTAATTCTTTCGTGCGAATGAATTAGAATGGATACCTTTGTGCATATGAATTAGAATGGATCGTACTAATGAATTAGAATGGATCATAGTAATGAATTAGAATGGATCGTATGAATGAATTAGAATGGATACATTCGTGCGAATGAATTAGAATGGATCGTGCAAATCAATTAGACTGGATCGTGCGAATGAATAAGAATAGATCATACGAATGAATTAGAATGGATCGTACGAATTAATTAGAATGGATACATTCGTGCGAATGAATTAGAATGGATTGTATGAATGAATTAGAATGGATCGTACGAATGAATTAGAATGGATCATACGAATTAATTAGAATGGATTATACGAATGAATTAGAATGGATCGTACGAATGAATTAGAATGGATCGTACGAATGAATTAGAATGGATCGTGCGAATGAATTAGAATGGATCGTACGAATGAATTAGAATGGATACATTTGTGCGAATGAATTAGAATGGATCGTACGAATGAATTAGAATGGATCGTATGAATGAATTAGAATGGTTCGTACGAATGAATTAGAATGGATCGTGCGAATTAATTAGAATGGATCGTACGAATGAATTAGAATGGATCGTGTGAATGAATTAGAATGGATCATACGAATGTATTAGAATGGATCGTGCGAATGAATTAGAATGGATCGTACGAATGAATTAGAATAGATACATTTGTGCGAATGAATTAGAATGGATCGTACGAATGAATTAGAATGGATCGTATGAATGAATTAGAATGGATCGTACGAATGAATTAGAATAGATCGTGCGAATGAATTAGAATGGATCGTACGAATGAATTAGAATGGATCGTACGAATGAACTAGAATGGATACATTCGTGCGAATGAATTAGAATGGATCGTACGAATGAATTAGAATGGATCTTACGAATGAATTAGAATGGATTGTACGAATGAATTAGAATGGATCGTACGAATGAATTAGAATGGATACATTCGTGCGAATGAATTAGAATGGATCGTACGAATGAATTAGAATGGATCGTACGAATAAATTAGAATAGATACATTCGTCCGAATGAATTAGAATGGATCATACGAATGAGTAAGAATGGATCGTACGAATGAAATAGAATAGATTGTACGAATGAATTAGAATGGATTCGTACGAATGAATTAGAATGGACACATTCATGCGAATGAATTAGAATGGATCGTACCAATGAGTAAGAATAGATCGTACGAATGAAATAGAATGGATTGTGCGAATGAATTAGAATGGATCGTACGAATGAATTAGAATGGATCGTGTGAAAGAATTAGAATGGATTGTATGAATGAATTAGAATAGATCGTATGAATGAATTAGAATGGATCGTACGAATGAATTAGAATGGATCGTACGAATGAGTAAGAATGGATCGTACGAATGAAATAGAATGGATTGCACGAATGAATTAGAATGGATCGTACAAATGAATTAGAATGGATCGTGTGAAAGAATTAGAATGGATTGTATGAATGAATTAGAATGGATCGTACGAATGAATTAGAATGGATCGTACGAAGGAATTAGAATGGATCGTACGAATGAATTAGAATGGATCGTACGAATGAATTAGAATAGATCGTACGAATGAATTAGAATGGATCGTACGAAGGAATTAGAAAGGATCGTACGAATGAATTAGAATGGATATATTCGTGCAAATGAATTAGAATGGATCGTATGAATGTATTAGAATGGATCGTATGAGTGAACTAGAATGGATCGTACGAATGAATTAGAATGGATCGTATGAATGAATTAGAATGGATCGTGTGAAAGAATTAGAATGCATTGTATGAATGAATTAGAATGGATCGTATGAATGAATTAGAATGGATTGTGCGAATGAATTCGAATGGATCGCATGATCCATTCGAATAGAATGGATCATATGAATAAATTAGAATGGATCGGGCGAATGAATTAGAATGGATTGTAGGAATGAATTAGAATGGATCGTATGAATGAATTAGAATGGATCGTGCGAATGAATTAGAATGGATCATACGAATGAATTAGAATGGATCGTACGAATGAATTAGAATGGATCATACGAATGAATTAGAATGGATCATACGAATGAGTAAGAATGGATCATACGAATGAAATAGAATGGATTGTACGAATGAATTAGAATGGATACATTCATGCGAATGAATTAGAATGGATCGGACGATTGAATTAGAATGGATCGTACGCTTCATTCTAATTCATTCGTACGATCCATTCTAATACATTCGTACGATTCATGCTAATTCATTCGCACGATCCATTCTAATTCATTCGTACGATCCATTCTTATTCATTCATACGATCCATTCTAATTCATTCACACAATCCATTCTAATTCATTCGTACAATCCATTCTAATTCATTCGTATGATCCATTCTAACTCATTCGGTGGATCCATTCTAATTCATTTGTACGATCCATTCTAACTCATTCCCACGATCCATTCTAATTTATTCGTACGATCCATTCTAATTCATTCGTACGATCTATTCTAATTCATTCGCACGAATGTAACCATTCTAATTCATTCATACAATTCATTCTAATTCATTCGTATGAGCTATTCTGATTCATTCGTACGATCCATTCTAATTCATTCGTATGATCCATTGTAATTCATTCATACAATCCATTTAGATTCATTCGCACAAATGTATCCATTCAAATTCATTCGTACGATCCAGTCTAATACATTCGTAGGATCCATTCTAATTCCTTCGTACGATCCATTCTAATTCATTCGTACGATCTATTCTAATTTATTCGTACGATCCATTCTAATTCATTCGTACGATCCATTCTAATTCCTTCGTACGATCCATTCTAATTCATTCGTACGATCCATTCTACTTCATTCGTACAATCTATTCTAATTCATTCGTACGATTGGATACATTCGTGTGAATGAATTAGAATGGATCGTACGAATGATTTAGATGGATCGTACGAATGAAATAGAATGGATTGCACGAATGAATAAGAATGGATCATACGAATGAATTAGAATGGATCGTGTGAAAGAATTAGAATGGATTGTATGAATGAATTAGAATGGATCGTACGAATGAATTAGAATGGATCGTACGAATGAATTAGAATGGATCGTACGAATGAATTAGAATAGATCGTACGAATGAATTAGAATGGATCATACGAAGGAATTAGAATGGATCGTACGAATGAATTAGAATGGATATATTCGTACAAATAAATTAGAATGGATCATATGAATGTATTAGAATGGATCGTATGAGTGAATTAGAATGGATCGTACGAATGAATTAGAATGGATCGTATGAATGAATTAGAATGGATACATTCGTGTGAATGAATTAGAATGGATCGTATGAATGAATTAGAATAGATTTTGTGAATGAATTAGAACTGATCGTACGAATGAATTAGAATGGATACATTCGTTCGAATGAATTAGAATGGATTGTATGAATGAATTAGAATGGATCGTACGAATGAACTAGAATGGATACATTTGTGCGAATGAATTAGAATGGATCGTACGAATGAATTAGAATGGATTGTACGAATGAATTAGAATGGATCTTACGAATGAATTTGAATGGATCGTACGAATGAATTAGAATGGATCGTACGATTGAATTAGAATAGATACATTCGTGCGAATAAATTAGAATGGATCGGACGAATGAATTAGAATGGATCGTACGAATGAATTAGAATGGATCGTATGAATGAATTAGAATGGATCATACGAATAAATTAGAATGGATCCTACGAAGGAATTAGAATGGATCGTACGAATGAATTAGAATGGATCGTACAAATGAAATAGAATAGATCGTATGAATGAATTAGAATGGATCGTACGAAGGAATTAGAATGGATCGTACGAATGAATTAGAATGGATATATTCGTGCAAATGAATTAGAATGGATCGTATGAATGTATTAGAATGGATCGTATGAGTGAATTAGAATGGATCGTACGAATGAATTAGAATGGATCTTATGAATGAATTAGAATGGATCGTGCGAAAGAATTAGAATGCATTGTATGAATGAATTAGAATGGATCGTATGAATGAATTAGAATGGATCGTGCGAATGAATTCGAATGGATCGCAGGATCCATTCGAATAGAATGGATCGTATGAATGAATTTGAATGGATCGGGCGAATGAATTAGAATGGATTGTAGGAATGAATTAGAATGGATCGTAGGAATGAATTAGAATGGATCATATGAATGAATTAGAATGGATCATGCGAATAAATTAGAATGGATCGTACGAATGAATTAGAATGGATCGTACGAATGAATTAGAATGGATCATACGAATGAAATAGAATGGATCATACGAATGAGTAAGAATGGATCGTACGAATGAAATATAATGGATTGTACGAATGAATTAGAATGGATACATTCATGCGAATGAATTAGAATGGATCGGACGATTGAATTAGAATGGATCGTACGATTCATTCTAATTCATTCGTACGATCCATTCTAATACATTCGTACGATTCATGCTAATTCATTCGCACGATCCATTCTAATTCATTCGTACGATTCATTCTTATTCATTCATACGATCCATTCTAATTCATTCGCACAATCCATTCTAATTCATTCGTACAATCCATTCTAATTTATTCGTATGATCCATTCTAACTCATTCGGTGGATCCATTCTAATTCATTCGTACGATCCATTCTAATTCATTCCCACAATCCATTCTAATTTATTCGTACGATCCATTATAATTTATTCGTACGATCTATTCTTATTCATTCGCACGAATGTAACCATTCTAATTCATTCATACGATTCATTCTAATTCATTTGTATGAGCTATTCTGATTCATTCGTACGATCCATTCTAATTCATTCGTATGATCCATTGTAATTCATTCATACAATCCATTTAGATTCATTCGCACAAATGTATCCATTCAAATTCATTCGTACGATCCAGTCTAATACATTCGTAGGATCCATTCTAATTCCTTCGTACGATCCATTCTAATTCATTCGTATGATCTATTCTAATTTATTCGTACGATCCATTCTAATTCATTCGTACGATCCATTCTAATTCCTTCGTACGATCCATTCTAATTCATTCGTACGATCCATTCTACTTCATTCGTACAATCTATTCTAATTCATTCGTACGATTGGATACATTCGTGTGAATGAATTAGAATGGATCGTACGAATGATTTAGATGGATCGTACGAATGAAATAGAATGGATTGCACGAATGAATAAGAATGGATCATACGAATGAATTAGAATGGATCGTGTGAAAGAATTAGAATGGATTGTATGAATGAATTAGAATGGATCGTACGAATGAATTAGAATGGATCGTACGAATGAATTAGAATGGATCGTACGAATGAATTAGAATAGATCGTACGAATGAATTAGAATGGATCATACGAAGGAATTAGAATGGATCGTACGAATGAATTAGAATGGATATATTCGTACAAATAAATTAGAATGGATCATATGAATGTATTAGAATGGATCGTATGAGTGAATTAGAATGGATCGTACGAATGAATTAGAATGGATCGTATGAATGAATTAGAATGGATACATTCGTGTGAATGAATTAGAATGGATCGTATGAATGAATTAGAATAGATTTTGTGAATGAATTAGAACTGATCGTACGAATGAATTAGAATGGATACATTCGTTCGAATGAATTAGAATGGATTGTATGAATGAATTAGAATGGATCGTACGAATGAACTAGAATGGATACATTTGTGCGAATGAATTAGAATGGATCGTACGAATGAATTAGAATGGATCGTACGAATGAATTAGAATGGATCTTACGAATGAATTTGAATGGATCGTACGAATGAATTAGAATGGATCGTACGATTGAATTAGAATAGATACATTCGTGCGAATAAATTAGAATGGATCGGACGAATGAATTAGAATGGATCGTACGAATGAATTAGAATGGATCGTATGAATGAATTAGAATAGATCATACGAATAAATTAGAATGGATCCTACGAAGGAATTAGAATGGATCGTACGAATGAATTAGAATGGATCGTACAAATGAAATAGAATAGATCGTATGAATGAATTAGAATGGATCGTACGAAGGAATTAGAATGGATCGTACGAATGAATTTGAATGGATATATTCGTGCAAATGAATTAGAATGGATCGTATGAATGTATTAGAATGGATCGTATGAGTGAATTAGAATGGATCGTACGAATGAATTAGAATGGATCTTATGAATGAATTAGAATGGATCGTGCGAAAGAATTAGAATGCATTGTATGAATGAATTAGAATGGATCGTATGAATGAATTAGAATGGATCGTGCGAATGAATTCGAATGGATCGCAGGATCCATTCGAATAGAATGGATCGTATGAATGAATTTGAATGGATCGGGCGAATGAATTAGAATGGATTGTAGGAATGAATTAGAATGGATCGTAGGAATGAATTAGAATGGATCATATGAATGAATTAGAATGGATCATGCGAATAAATTAGAATGGATCGTACGAATGAATTAGAATGGATCGTACGAATGAATTAGAATGGATCATACGAATGAAATAGAATGGATCATACGAATGAGTAAGAATGGATTGTACGAATGAAATATAATGGATTGTACGAATGAATTAGAATGGATACATTCATGCGAATGAATTAGAATGGATCGGATGATTGAATTAGAATGGATCGTACGATTCATTCTAATTCATTCGTACGATCCATTCTAATACATTCGTACGATTCATGCTAATTCATTCGCACGATCCATTCTAATTCATTCGTACGATCCATTCTTATTCATTCATACGATCCATTCTAATTCATTCGCACAATCCATTCTAATTCATTCGTACAATCCATTCTAATTCATTCGTATGATCCATTCTAACTCATTCGGTGGATCCATTCTAATTCATTCGTACGATCCATTCTAATTCATTCCCACAATCCATTCTAATTTATTCGTACGATCCATTATAATTTATTCGTACGATCTATTCTTATTCATTCGCACGAATGTAACCATTCTAATTCATTCATACGATTCATTCTAATTCATTTGTATGAGCTATTCTAATTCATTCGTACGATCCATTCTAATTCATTCGTACGATCCATTGTAATTCATTCATACAATCCATTTAGATTCATTCGCACAAATGTATTCATTCAAATTCATTCATACGATCCAGTCTAATTCATTCGTACGATCCATTCTATTTCCTTCGTACGATCCATTCTAATTCATTCATACCATCTATTCTAATTCATTCGTACGATCCATTCTAATTCATTCATACGATCCATTCTAATTCCTTCGTACGATCCATTCTAATTCATTCGTACGATCCATTCTAATTCATTCGTACAATCTATTCTAGTTCATTCGTACGAATGGATACATTCGTGTGAATGAATTAGAATGGATCGTACGAATGAGTAAGAATGGATCGTACGAATGAAATAGAATGGATTGCACGAATGAATTAGAATGGATCGTACAAATGAATTAGAATGGATCGTGTGAAAGAATTAGAATGGATTGTATGAATGAATTAGAATGGATCGTACGAATGAATTAGAATGGATCGTACGAAGGAATTAGAATGGATCGTACGAATGAATTAGACTAGATCGTACGAATGAATTAGAATGGATCGCACGAAGGAATTAGAATGGATCGTACGAATGAATTAGAATGGATTGTGCGAATGAATTAGAATGGATCGTACGAATGAATTAGAATGGATCGTGTGAAAGAATTAGAATGGATTGTATGAATGAATTAGAATAGATCGTATGAATGAGAATGGATCGTACGAATGAATTAGAATGGATCGTACGAATGAACTAGAATGGATACATTCGTGCGAATGAATTAGAATGGATCGTACGAATGAATTAGAATGGATCATACGAATGAATTAGAATGGATCTTACGAATGAATTAGAATGGATCGTACAAATGCACGATCCATGCTAATTCATTCGTTTGATTAATTCTAATTCATTAGCACGATCCATTCTAATTCATTTGTACGATCCATTCTAATTCATTCGCACGATCCATTCTAATTCATTCGTACGATCCATTCTAATTCTTTCACACGATCCATTCTAATTCATTCGTACGATCCATTCTAATTCATTCGTACGATCTATTCTAATTCATTTGTACAATCCATTCTAATTCATTCGTACGATCCATTCTAATTCCTTCGTACGATCCATTCTAATTCATTCATACAATCTATTCTAATTCATTCATATAATCCATTCTAATTATTTCATACGATCCATTCTAATTCATTCGTACGATCCATTCTAATTCATTCGCACAATCCATTCTAATTCATTCGCACGAATGTATCCAATCTAAATCATTCGTACAATCCATTATATTTCATTCGTACGATCCATTCTGACTCATTGTACGAATGAATTAGAATGGATCCTACGAATGAATTAGAATGGATCGTGTGAAAGAATTAGAATGGATTGTATGAATGAATTAGAATGGATCGTATGAATGAATTAGAATGGATCATACAAATGAATTAGAATGGATACATTCGTGCAAATGAATTAGAATTGATCGTACGAATGAATTAGAATGGATCGTGCGAATTAATTAGAATGGATCGTACGAATGAATTAGAATGGATCGTACGAATGAACTAGAATGGATACATTCGTGCGAATGAATTAGAATGGATCGTACGAATGAATTAGAATGGATCGTACGAATGAATTAGAATGGATCTTACGAATGAATTAGAATGGATCGTATGAATGAATTAGAATGGATCGTACGAATGAATTAGAATGGATACATTCGTACGAATGAATTAGAATGGATCGTACGAAGGAATTAGAATGGATCGTACGAATGAATTTGAATGGATACATTTGTGCGAATGAATCTAAATGGATTGTATGAATGAATTACAATGGATCGTACAAATGAATTAGAATGGATCGTACGAATGAATTAGAATAGCTCATACAAATGAATTAGAATGAATCGTATGAATGAATTAGAATGGATACATTCGTGCGAATGAATTAGAATGGATCGTACGAATGAATTAGAATGGATATATTCGTGCAAATGAAGTAGAATGGATCGTATGAATGTATTAGAATGGATCGTATGAATGTATTAGAATGGATCGTATGAGTGAATTAGAATGGATCGTGCGAATGAATTAGAATGGATTGTATGAATGAATTAGAATGGATCGTGCGAATGAATTAGAATGGATCGTACGAATGAATTAGAATGGATCCTATGAATGAATTAGAATGGATCATGCGAATGAATTAGAATGGATCGTACGAATGAATTAGAATGGATCGTGCTAATGAATTAGAATTGAACGAACGAATGAATTATAATGGATACATTCGTGCGAATGAATTAGAATGGATCGGACAAATGAGTTAGAATGGATCGTACGAATGAGTAAGAATGGATCGTACGAATGAAATAGAATAGATTGTACGAATGAATTAGAATGGATCGTACGAAGGAATTAGAATGGATCGTACGAATGAATTAGAATGGATCGTACGAATGAATTAGAATGGATCGTACGAATGGATTAGAATGGATCCTACGAATGGATTAGAATGGATACCTTTGTGCATATGAATTAGAATGGATCGTATGAATGAATTAGAATGGATCGTAGAATGGATCGTACGAATGAATTAGAATGAATTAGAATGGATCGTACGAATGAATTAGAATAGATCATAGGAATGAATTAGAATGGATCGTGCAAATGAATTAGAATGAATACATTCTTGCGAATGAATTAGAATGGATCGGACGAATGAATTAGAATGGATCGTATGAATGAGTAAGAATGGATCGTACGAATGAATGGATCGTACGAATGAAATAGAATGGATTGTACGAATGAATAAGAATGGATCGTACAAATGAATTAGAATGGATCGTACGAATGAATTAGAATGGATCATACAAATGAATTAGAATGGATCGTGTGAAAGAATTAGAATGGATTGTACGAATGAATTAGAATAGATCGTATGAATGAATTAGAATGGATCGTACGAATGAATTAGAATGAATCATACGAATGAACTAGAATGGATACATTCGTGCGAATGAATAAGAATTGATCGTACGAATGAATTAGAATGGATCGTACGAATGAATTAGAATGGATCTTACGAATGAATTAGAATGGATCGTAGGAATGCACGATCCATGCTAATTCATTCGTTCGATCAATTCTAATTCATTAGCACGATCCATTCTAATTCATTCGTATGATCCATTCTAATTCATTCGCACGATCCATTTTAATTCATTCGTGCGATCCATTCTAATTCTTTCACACGATCCATTCTAATTCATTTGTACGATCCATTCTAATTCATTCGTACGATCTATTCTAATTCATTCGTACGATCCTTTCTAATTCATTCGTACGATCCATTCTAATTCCTTCGTACGATCCATTCTAATTCATTCATACAATCTATTCTAATTCATTCATACAATCCATTCTAATTCTTTCACACGATCCATTCTAATTCATTAGTACGATCCATTCTAATTCATTCATACAATCCATTCTAATTCTTTCACACGATCCATTCTAATTCATTCGTACGTTCCATTCTAATTCATTAGCACGATCCATGCTAATTCATTCGTTCGATCAGTTCTAATTCATTAGCACGATCCATTCTAATTCATTCGTACGATCCATTCTAATTCATTCGCACGATCCATTCTAATTTATTCATAGGATCCATTCTAATTCATTCATACGATCTATTCTAGTTCTTTCGCACGAATGTATCCATTCTAATTCATTCGCACGAATGTATCCATTCTAATTCATTTGTACGATCCATTCTAATTCATTCGTACGATCCATTCTAATTCATTCGTACGATCCATTCTAATTGATTCATACGATCTATTCTAATTCATTCATACAATCCATTCTAATTCTTTCACACGATCCATTCTAATTCATTCGTACGATCCATTCTAATTCATTCGCACAATCTATTCAATTTCATTCGTACGATCCATTATTACTCATTGGTACGATCCATTCTAATTCATTCGCATGAATGTATCCATTCTAATTCATTCGTACGAATCCATTCTAATTCATTCGTACAATCCATTCTATTTCATTCGTACGATCCATTCTTACTTATTTGTATGATCCATTCTAATTCATTCGCACGAATGTATCCATTCTAAATCATTTGTACGATCCATTCTAATTAATTCGTACGATCCATTCTAAATCATTCGTACAATCCATTCTATTTCATTCGTACGATCAATTCAAATTCATTAGCACGATCCATTCTAATTCATTCGTACGATCCATTCAAATTCATTCGCACGATCCATTCTAATTCATTAGTACAATCCAATCTATTTCATTCGTACGATCCATTCTTACTCATTCGTATGATCCATTCTAATTCATTCGCTCGAATGTATCCATTCTAATCCATTCGTCCGATCCATTCTAATCCATTCGTACGATCCATTCTAATTCATTCGCATGATTGTAACCATTTTAATTCATTCATTTGATCCATTCTAATTCATTCGTACAATCCATTCTAATTTATTCGTCCGATCCATTCTAATTCATTCGCACGAATGTATCCATTCTAATTCATTCGTACGATCCATTCTAATTCATTCGTACGATCCATTCTAATTCATTCGTAAGATCCATTCTAATTCATTAGTACGATCCATTCAAATTCATTCGTACGATCCATTCTAATTCATTCGCACGAATGTATCCATTCTAGTTCATTCGTACGATCCATTCTAATTCATTCGTACGATCGATTCTAATTCATTCGCACGATCCATTCTAATTCATTCGTACGATCCATTCTAATTCATTCGCACAAATGTATCCATTCTAATTCATTCGTACATACGATCCATTCTAATTCATTCGTACGACCCATTCTAATTCATTCGCACGATCTGTTCTTATTCATTCGCACAATCCATTCTAATTCATTCGCACGAATGTATCCATTCTAATTCATTCGTACGATCCATTCTAATTCATATGCACAAAGGTATCCACTCTAATTCATTCGTACGATCCATTCTAATTCAGGATCGTACGAATGAATTAGAATGGATACATTCGTGCGAATGAATTAGAATTGATCATACGAATGAGTAAGAATGGATCGGACGAATGAATTATAATGGATCGTACGAATGAATTATAATAGATCAAATGAGTGAATGAATTAGAATAGATCATGCGAATGAATTAGATTGGATCGGACGAATGGATCGTACGAATGAATTAGAATGGATCGTACGAATGAATTAGAATGGATCTTACGAATGAATTAGAATGGATCGTACGAATGAATTAGAATGGATCGTACGAATGAATTAGAATGGATACATTCGTGCGAATGAATTAGAATGGATCGGATGAATGAATTAGAATGGATCGTACGAATGAATTAGAATGGATCGTACGAATGAATTAGAATGGATCGTACGAATAAATTAGAATGGATACATTCGTCCGAATGAATTAGAATGGATCATACCAATGAGTAAGAATGGATCGTACGAATGAAATAGAATAGATTGTACGAATGAATTAGAATGGATCCTACGAATGAATTAGAATGGATCGTGTGAAAGAATTAGAATGGATTGTATGAATGAATTAGAATGGATCGTATGAATGAATTAGAATGGATCGTACGAATAAATTAGAATGGATACATTCGTGCGAATGAATTAGAATTGATCGTACGAATGAATTAGAATGGATCGTGCGAATGAATTAGAATGGATCGTACGAATGAATTAGAATGGATCGTACGAATGAACTAGAATGGATACATTCGTGCGAATGAATTAGAATGGATCGTACGAATGAATTAGAATGGATCGTACTAATGAATTAGAATGGATCGTACGAATGAATTAGAATGGATCGTACGAATGAATTAGAATGGATAGTACAAATGAATTAGAATCGATCGTACGAATGAATTAGAATGGATCGTACGAATGAATTAGAATGGATCATACGAATGAGTAAGAATGGATCGTACGAATGAATTAGAATGGATCGTATGAACGAATTAGAATGGATCGTATGAATAAATTAGAATGGATACATTCGTCCGAATGAATTAGAATGGATCATACGAATGAGTAAGAATGGATCGTACGAATGAAATAGAATAGATTGTACGAATGAATTAGAATGGATCCTACGAATGAATTAGAATGGATCGTGTGAAAGAATTAGAATGGATTGTATGAATGAATTAGAATGGATAGTATGAATGAATTAGAATGGATCGTACGAATGAATTAGAATGGATACATTCGTGCGAATGAATTAGAATTGATCGTACGAATGAATGAGAATGGATCGTGCGAATGAATTAGAATGGATCGTACGAATGAATTAGAATGGATCGTACGAATGAACTAGAAAGGATACATTCGTGCGAATGAATTAGAATGGATCGTACGAATCAATTAGAATGGATCGTACGGAATGAATTAGAATGGATATATTTGAACGAATAAATTAGAATGGATCATACGAATGAATTAGAATGGATCGTACGAATGAATTAGAATGGATAGTGCGAATGAATTAGAATCGATCATACGAATGAATTAGAATGGATCGTATGAATGAATTAGAATGGATTGTACGAATGGATTAGAATGGATCGTACGAATGAATTAGAATGGATCGTACGAATGAACTAGAACGGATACATTCGTGCGAATGAATTAGAATGGATCGTGTGAAAGAATTAGAATGGATTGTGCGAATGAATTAGAATGGACCGTACGAATGAATTAGAATGGATACATTCGTGCGAATGAATTAGAATGGATCGGACGAATGAATTAGAATGGATCGTACGAATGAATTAGAATGGATCGTACGAATGAATTAGAATGGATCGTACGAATAAATTAGAATGGATACATTCGTCCGAATGAATTAGAATGGATCGTACGAATGAAATAGAATAGATTGTACGAATGAATTAGAATGGATCCTACGAATGAATTAGAATAGATCATGTGAAAGAATTAGAATGGATAGTATGAATGAATTAGAATGAATTCGTACGATCCATTCGAATTCATTCGCACGATCCATTCTAATTCATTCATACGATCCATTCTAATTCATTCATACAATCCATTCTAATTCTTTCACATTATCCATTCTTATTCATTCGTAGGATCCATTCTAATTCATTCGTACAATCTATTCTATTTCATTTGTACGATCCATTCTTTCTCATTCGTATGATCCATTCTAATTCCTTCGGACGAATGTATCCATTCTAATTTATTCGTACGATCCATTCTAATTCATTCGTACGATCCATTCTAATTCATTCATACGATCCATTCTAATTCATTCACACGAATGTATCCATTCTAATTTATTCATACGATCCATTCTACTTCATTCGTACTATCCGTTCTAATTCACTCATACGATCCATTCTAATTCATTCATACGATCCATTCTAATTCATTTGCATGAATATATCCATTATAATTCATTCGTACGATCCATTCTAATTCCTTCGTACGATCCATTCTAATTCCTTCGTATGATCCATTCTAATTCCTTCGTACGATCCATTCTATTTCATTCGTATGATCAATTCTAATTCCTTCGTACGATCCATTCTAATTCCTTCGTATCCATTCTAATTCACTCACACGATCCATTCTAATTCATTCGTACGATCCATTCTAATTCATTCATACAATCCATTCTAATTCATTCGCACGAATGTATCCATTCTAGTTCATTCGTACGATCCATTCTAATTCACTCGTACGATCCATTCTAATTCATTCGCACGATCCATTCTAATTCATTCGTACGATCCATTCTAATTCATTCATACGATCCATTCTAATTCATTCGCACAAATGTATCCATTCTAATTCCTTCGAACGATCCATTCTAATTCATTCATACAATCCATTCTAATTCTTTCACACGATCCATTCTAATTCATTCGTACGATCCATTCTAATTCATTCGTGCAATCCATTCTTTTTCATTCGTACGATCAATTCTTACTCATTCGTACGATCCATTCTAATTCATTCACACGAATGTATCCATTCGTACGAATGAATTAGAATAGATTGTACGAATGAATTAGAATGGATCGTACGAATGAATTATAATGGATCTTACGAAGGAATTAGAATGGATCGTACGAATGAATTAGAATGGATCGTACGAATGAATTAAAATAGATCGTACGAATGAATTAGAATGGATCTCACGGAGGAATTAGAATGGATCGTACGAATGATTTAGAATGGATATATTCGTGCAAATGAATTAGAATGGATCGTATGAATGTATTAGAATGGATCGTATGAGTGAATTAGAATGGATCGTACGAATGAATTAGAATGGATATTATGAATGAATTAGAATGGATCGTACGAATGAATTAGAATGGATCGTATGAATGAATTAGAATTGATCGTACGAATGAATTAGAATGGATCGTGCGAATGAATTAGAATGGATCGTACGAATGAATTAGAATGGATCGTACGAATGAACTAGAATGGATACATTCGTGCGAATGAATTAGAATGGATCGTACGAATGAATTAGAATGGATCGTACGAATGAATTAGAATGGAACATACGAATGGATTAGAATGGATCATACGAATGAATTAGAATGGATCATGCGAATGAATTAGAATGGATCGAACGAATGAATTAGAATGGATATATTCGAGCGAATGAATTAGAATAGATCGTAGGAATGAATTAGAATGGATCATACGAATGAATTAGAATGGATCGTATGAACGAATTAGAATGGATCGTACGAACGAATTAGAATGGATACATTCGTGTGAATGAATTAGAATGGATCGTCTGAATGAATTAGAATAGATTTTGTGAATGAATTAGAACTGATCGTACGAATGAATTAGAATGGATACATTCGTGCGAATGAATTAGAATGGATTGTATGAATGAATTAGAATGGATCGTACGAATGAACTAGAATGGATACATTCGTGTGAATGAATTAGAATGGATCGTACGAATGAATTAGAATGGATCGTACGAATGAATTAGAATGGGTCTTCCGAATGAATTAGAATGGATCGTACGAATGAATTAGAATAGATCGTACGAATGAATTAGAATGGATACATTCGTGCGAATGAATTAGAATGGATCGGACGAATGAATTAGAATGGATCGTACGAATGAATTAGAATGGATCGTACGAATGAATTAGAATGGATACATTCGTCCGAATGAATTAGAATGGATCATACGAATGAGTAAGAATGGATCGTACGAATGAAATAGAATAGATTGTACGAATGAATTAGAATGGATCCTACGAATGAACTAGAATGGATCGTGTGAAGGAATTAGAATGGATTGTATGAATGAATTAGAATGGATCGTATGAATGAATTAGAATGGATCGTGCGAATGAATTCGAATGGATCGTACGAATTCATTCTAATTCATTCATACAATCCATTCTAATTCTTTCACACGATCCATTCTAATTCATTCGTACGTTCCATTCTAATTCATTAGCACGATCCATGCTAATTCATTCGTTCGATCAATTCTAATTCATTAGCACGATCCATTCTAATTCATTCGTACGATCCATTCTAATTCATTCGCACGATCCATTCTAATTCATTCATAGGATCCATTCTAATTCATTCATACAATCCATTCTAATTCATTCATACAATCCATTCTAATTCATTCATACAATCCATTCTAATTCTTTCACACGATCCATTCTAATTCATTCGTAGGATCCATTCTAATTCATTCGTACAATCTATTCTATTTCATTCGTACGATCCATTCTTACTCATTCGTATGATGCATTCTAATTCATTCGGACGAATGTATCGATTCTAATTTATTTGTACGATCCATTCTAATTCATTCGTACGATCCATTCTAATTCATTCATACGATCCATTCTTACTCATTCGTATGATCCATTCTAATTCATTCGTACGATCCATTCTAATTCATTCGTACGATCCATTCTACTTCATTCGCACAATCTATTCTAATTCATTCGTACGATCCATTCTAATTCATTCGTACGATCGTACGAATGAATTAGAATGGATCGTACGGAATGAATTAGAATGGATTGTTTAGAATGGATACATTCGTGCGAATGAATTAGAATGGATCATACGAATGAGTAAGAATGGATCGTACGAATGAAATAGAATGGATTGTACGAATGAATTAGAATGGATCGTACAAATGAATTAGAATGGATCGTACGAATGAATTAGAATGGATCATACGAATGAGTAAGAATGGATCGTACAAATGAAATAGAATGTATTGTACGAATGAATTAGAATGGATCGTACGAATGAATTAGAATGGATCGTGTGAAAGAATTAGAATGCATTGTATGAATGAATTAGAATGGATCGTATGAATGAATTAGAATTGATCGTGCGAATAAATTCGAATGGATCGCATGATCCATTCGAATAGAATGGATCGTATGAATGAATTAGAATGGATCGGGCGAATGAATTAGAATGGATCGTATGAATGAATTAGAATGGATCGTATGAATGAATTAGAATGGATCATGCGAATGAATTAGAATGGATCGTACGAATGATTTTGAATGGATCGTATGAATGAATTAGAATGGATCATACGAATGAATTAGAATGGATCATACGAATGAGTAAGAATGGATCGTACGAATGAAATAGAATGGATTGTACGAATGAATTAGAATGGATACATTCATGTGAATGAATTATAATGGATCGTACGAATGAATTAGAATGGATCGTACGAATGAATTAGAATGCATCGTACAAAAGAATTAGAATGGATATATTCGTGTGAACGAATTAGAATGGATCGTATGAATAAATTAGAATGGATACATTCGTCCGAATGAATTAGAATGGATCATACGAATGAGTAAGAATGGATCGTATGAATGAAATAGAATAGATTGTACAAATGAATTAGAATGGATCCTACGAATGAATTAGAATGGATCGTGTGAAAGAATTAGAATGGATTGTATGAATGAATTAGAATGGATCGTATGAATGAATTAGAATGGATCGTACGAATGAATTAGAATGGATACATTCGTGCGAATGAATTAGAATTGATCGTACGAATGAATGAGAATGGATCGTGCGAATGAATTAGAATGGATCGTACGAATGAATTAGAATGGATCGTACGAATGAACTAGAATGGATACATTCGTGCGAATGAATTAGAATGGATCGTACGAATGAATTAGAATGGATCGTACGGAATGAATTAGAATGGATATATTTGAACGAATAAATTAGAATGGATCATACGAATGAATTAGAATGGATCGTACGAATGAATTAGAATGGATAGTGCGAATGAATTAGAATCGATCATACGAATGAATTAGAATGGATCGTATGAATGAATTAGAATGGATTGTACGAATGGATTAGAATGGATCGTACGAATGAATTAGAATGGATCGTACGAATGAACTAGAATGGATACATTCGTGCGAATGAATTAGAATGGATCGTGTGAAAGAATTAGAATGGATTGTGCGAATGAATTAGAATGGACCGTACGAATGAATTAGAATGGATACATTCGTGCGAATGAATTAGAATGGATCGGACGAATGAATTAGAATGGATCGTACGAATGAATTAGAATGGATCGTACGAATGAATTAGAATGGATCGTACGAATAAATTAGAATGGATACATTCGTCCGAATGAATTAGAATGGATCGTACGAATGAAATAGAATAGATTGTACTAATGAATTAGAATGGATCCTACGAATGAATTAGAATAGATCATGTGAAAGAATTAGAATGGATAGTATGAATGAATTAGAATGAATTCGTACGATCCATTCGAATTCATTCGCACGATCCATTCTAATTCATTCATACGATCCATTCTAATTCATTCATACAATCCATTCTAATTCTTTCACATTATCCATTCTAATTCATTCGTAGGATCCATTCTAATTCATTCGTACAATCTATTCTATTTCATTTGTACGATCCATTCTTTCTCATTCGTATGATCCATTCTAATTCCTTCGGACGAATGTATCCATTCTAATTTATTCGTACGATCCATTCTAATTCATTCGTACGATCCATTCTAATTCATTCATACGATCCATTCTAATTCATTCGCACGAATGTATCCATTCTAATTTATTCATACGATCCATTCTACTTCATTCGTACTATCCGTTCTAATTCACTCATACGATCCATTCTAATTCATTCATACGATCCATTCTAATTCATTTGCATGAATATATCCATTATAATTCATTCGTACGATCCATTCTAATTCCTTCGTACGATCCATTCTAATTCCTTCGTACGATCCATTCTAATTCCTTCGTACGATCCATTCTATTTCATTCGTATGATCAATTCTAATTCCTTCGTACGATCCATTCTAATTCCTTCGTATCCATTCTAATTCACTCACACGATCCATTCTAATTCATTCGTACGATCCATTCTAATTCATTCATACAATCCATTCTAATTCATTCGCACGAATGTATCCATTCTAGTTCATTCGTACGATCCATTCTAATTCACTCGTACGATCCATTCTAATTCATTCGCACGATCCATTCTAATTCATTCGTACGATCCATTCTAATTCATTCATACGATCCATTCTAATTCATTCGCACAAATGTATCCATTCTAATTCCTTCGTACGATCCATTCTAATTCATTCATACAATCCATTCTAATTCTTTCACACGATCCATTCTAATTCATTCGTACGATCCATTCTAATTCATTCGTGCAATCCATTCTATTTCATTCGTACAATCAATTCTTACTCATTCGTACGATCCATTCTAATTCATTCACACGAATGTATCCATTCGTACGAATGAATTAGAATAGATTGTACGAATGAATTAGAATGGATCGTACGAATGAATTAGAATGGATCTTACGAAGGAATTAGAATGGATCGTACGAATGAATTAGAATGGATCGTACGAATGAATTAAAATAGATCGTATGAATGAATTAGAATGGATCGCACGGAGGAATTAGAATGTATCGTACGAATGAATTAGAATGGATATATTCGTGCAAATGAATTAGAATGGATCGTATGAATGTATTAGAATGGATCGTATGAGTGAATTAGAATGGATCGTACGAATGAATTAGAATGGATTGTATGAATGAATTAGAATGGATCGTACGAATGAATTAGAATGGATCGTATGAATGAATTAGAATTGATCGTACGAATGAATTAGAATGGATCGTGCGAATGAATTAGAATGGATCGTACGAATGAATTAGAATGGATCGTACGAATGAACTAGAATGGATACATTCGTGCGAATGAATTAGAATGGATCGTACGAATGAATTAGAATGGATCGTACGAATGAATTAGAATGGAACGTACGAATGGATTAGAATGGATCATACGAATGAATTAGAATGGATCATGCGAATGAATTAGAATGGATCGAACGAATGAATTAGAATGGATATATTCGAGCGAATGTATTAGAATAGATCATAGGAATGAATTAGAATGGATCATACGAATGAATTAGAATTGATCGTACGAACGAATTAGAATGGATCGTACGAATGAATTAGAATGGATACATTCGTGTGAATGACTTAGAATGGATCGTCTGAATGAATTAGAATAGATTTTCTGAATGAATTAGAACTGATCGTACGAATGAATTAGAATGGATACATTCGTGCGAATGAATTAGAATGGATTGTATGAATGAATTAGAATGGATCGTACGAATGAACTAGAATGGATACATTCGTGTGAATGAATTAGAATGGATCGTACGAATGAATTAGAATGGATCGTACGAATGAATTAGAATGGGTCTTCCGAATGAATTAGAATGGATCATACGAATGAATTAGAATAGATCGTACGAATGAATTAGAATGGATACATTCGTGCGAATGAATTAGAATGGATCGGACGAATGAATTAGAATGGATCGTACGAATGAATTAGAATGGATCGTACGAATGAATTAGAATGGATCGTACGAATAAATTAGAATGGATACATTCGTCCGAATGAATTAGAATGGATCATACGAATGAGTAAGAATGGATCGTACGAATGAAATAGAATAGATTGTACGAATGAATTAGAATGGATCCTACGAATGAACTAGAATGGATCGTGTGAAGGAATTAGAATGGATTGTATGAATGAATTAGAATGGATCGTATGAATGAATTAGAATGGATCGTGCGAATGACTTCGAATGGATCGTACGAATTCATTCTAATTCATTCATACAATCCATTCTAATTCTTTCACACGATCCATTCTAATTCATTCGTACGTTCCATTCTAATTCATTAGCACGATCCATGCTAATTCATTCGTTCGATCAATTCTAATTCATTAGCACGATCCATTCTAATTCATTCGTACGATCCATTCTAATTCATTCGCACGATCCATTCTAATTCATTCATAGGATCCATTCTAATTCATTCATACAATCCATTCTAATTCATTCATACAATCCATTCTAATTCATTCATACAATCCATTCTAATTCTTTCACACGATCCATTCTAATTCATTCGTAGGATCCATTCTAATTCATTCGTACAATCTATTCTATTTCATTCGTACGATCCATTCTTACTCATTCGTATGATCCATTCTAATTCATTCGTACGATCCATTCTATTTCATTCGTACGATCCATTCTTACTCATCCGTACGATCCATTCGAATTCATTCGCACGATCCATTCTAATTCATTCATACGATCCATTCTAATTCATTCATACAATCCATTCTAATTCTTTCACACGATCCATTCTAATTCATTCGTAGGATCGATTCTAATTCATTCGTACAATCTATTCTATTTCATTCGTACGATCCATTCTTACTCATTCGTATGATCCATTCTAATTCATTCGGACGAATGTATCCATTCTAATTTATTCGTACGATCCATTCTAATTCATTCGTACGATCCATTCTTACTCATGATCCATTCTAATTCATTCGTACGATCCATTGTAATTCATTCGTACGATCCATTCTACTTCATTCGCACAATCTATTCTAATTCATTCGTACGATCCATTCTATTTCATTCGTACGATCGTACGAATGAATTAGAATGGATCGTACGGAATGAATTAGAATGGATTGTATGAATGAATTAGAATGGATACATTCGTGCGAATGAATTAGAATGGATCATACGAATGAGTAAGAATGGATCGTACGAATGAAATAGAATGGATTGTACGAATGAATTAGAATGGATCGTACAAATGAATTAGAATGGATCGTACGAATGAATTAGAATGGATCATATGAATGAGTAAGAATGGATCGTACAAATGAAATAGAATGTATTGTACGAATGAATTAGAATGGATCGTACGAATGAATTAGAATGGATCGTGTGAAAGAATAAAAATGCATTGTATGAATGAATTAGAATGGATCGTATGAATGAATTAGAATGGATCGTGCGAATAAATTCAAATGGATCGCATGATCCATTCGAATAGAATGGATCATATCAATGAATTAGAATGGATCGGGCGAATGAATTAGAATGGATCGTATGAATGAATTAGAATGGATCGTATGAATAAATTAGAATGGATCGTGCGAATGAATTAGAATGGATCGTACGAATGAATTAGAATGGATCGTACGAATGAATTAGAATGGATCATACGAATGAATTAGAATGGATCATACGAATGAGTAAGAATGGATCGTACGAATGAAATAGAATGGATTGTACGAATGAATTAGAATGGATACATTCATGCGAATGAATTATAATGGATCGTACGAATGAATTAGAATGGATCGTACGAATGAATTAGAATGCATCGTACGAAAGAATTAGAATGGATATATTCGTGTGAATGAATTAGAATGGATCGTACGAATGAATTAGACTGGATCATACGAATGAATTTGAATGGATACATTTGTGTGAATGAATCTAAATGGATTGTATGAATGAATTACAATGGATCGTACGAATGAATTAGAATGGATCGTACGAATGAATTAGAATAGCTCATACGAATGAATTAGAATGAATCGTATGAATGAATTAGAATGGTTACATTCGTGCGAATGAATTAGAATAGATCGTACGAATGAATTAGAATGGATCGTACGAATAAATTAGAATGGATCGTGGGATTGAATTAGAATGGATCGTACGAATGAATTAGAATGGATCCACCTAATGAGTTAGAATGGATCAAACGAATGAGTTAGAATGGATTATACGAATGAATTAGAATGGATTGTGCGAATGAATTTGAATGGATCATATGAATGAATAAGAATGGATCGTACGAATGAATTAGAATGGATCGTGTGAATGAATTAGCATGAATCGTACGAATGTATTAGAATGGATCGTACGAATGAATTAGAATGAATCGTACGATCCATTCTAATTCATTCGTACGATCCATTCTAATTCATTCGCACGAATGTATCTATTCTAGTTCATTCGTACGATCCATTCTAGTTCATTCGTACGATCCATTCTAATTCATTCGTACGATCCATTCTAATTCATTCGTATGATCCATTCTAATTAATTCGTATGATCCATTCTAATTCATTTGTACGATCCATTCTAATTCATTCATACAATCCATTCTAATTCATTCGCACGAATGTATCCATTCTAATTAATTCGTACGATCCATTCTAATTCATTCGTATGATCCATTCTTATTCATTCGCACGATCCAGTCTAATGGATTCGCACGATCCATTCTAATTCATTCGCACGAATGTATCCATTCTAATTCATTCGTACGATCCATTCTAATTCATTAATATGATCCATTCTAATTCATTCACACGATCCATTCTAATTCATTCGTACGATCCATTCTAATTCATTCGTACGATCCATTCTAATTCATTCGCACGATCCATTCTAATTCATTCGTACAATCTATTCTATTTCATTCGTACGATCCATTCTTACTCATTCGTATGATCCATTCTAATTCATTCAGACGAATGTATCCATTCTAATTTATTCGTACGATCCATTCTAATTCATTCGTACTATCCATTCTAATTCATTCGTACGATCCATTCTAATTCATTTGTTCGATCCATTCTAATTCATTCGCACGAATGTATCCATTCTAATTCATTCGTACGGTCCATTCTAATTCTTTCGCACAATCCATTCTATTTCATTCGTACGATCCATTCTTACTCATTCGTATGATCCATTATGGATACATTCGTGCGAATGAATTAGAATGGATCATACGAATGAGTAAGAATGGATCGTACGAATGAAATAGAATGGATTGTGCGAATGAATTAGAATGGATCGTACGAATGGATTAGAATGGATCGTGTGAAAGAATTAGAATGGATTGTATGAATGAATTAGAATAGATCGTATAAATCAATTAGAATGGATCGTACGAATGAATTCGAATGGATCGTACGAATGAACTAGAATGGATATATTCGTGCGAATGAATTAGAATGGATCGTACGAATGAATTAGAATGGATCGTACGAATGAATTAGAATGGATCTTACGAATGAATTAGAATGGATCATACGAATGCACGATCCATGCTAATTCATTCGTTCGATCAATTCTAATTCATTAGCACGATCCATTCTAATTCATTCGTACGATCCATTCTAATTCATTCGCACGATCCATTCTAATTCATTCGTACGATCCATTCTAATTCTTTCACACGATCCATTCTAATTCATTCGTACGATCTGTTCTAATTCATTCGTACGATCCATTCTAATTTCATTCCTACGATCCATTCTAATTCATTCGCTCGAATGTATCCATTCTAATCCATTCGTACGATCCATTCTAATTCATTCGCATGAATGTAACCATTCTAATTCATTCATTTGATCCATTCTAATTCATTCGTACGATCCATTCTAATTCATTCGTACGATCCATTCTAATTCATTTGCACGAATGTATCCATTCTAGTTCATTCGTACGATCCATTCTAATTCATTCGTCCGATCCATTCTAATTCATTCGCACGAATGTATCCATTCTAATTCATTCGTACGATCCATTCTAATTCATTCGTTCGATCCATTCTAGTTCATTCGTAAGATCCATTCTAATTCATTCGTACGATCCATTCTAATTCATTCGTACGATCCATTCTAATTCATTCGCAAGATCCATTCTAATTCATTCATACGATCCATTCTAATTCATTCTAATTCATTCACACGAATGTATCCATTCTAGTTCATTCGTACGATTCATTCTAATTTATTCGTACGATCCATTCTAATTCATTCGTACGATCCATTCTAATTCATTCATACAATCCATTCTAATTCATTAGCACAATCCATTCTAATTCACTCATACGATCCATTCTAATACATTCATACGATCCATTCTAATTCATTTGCACGAATATATCCATTCTAATTCATTCGTACGATCCATTCTAATTCCTTCGTACGATCCAGTCTAATTCATTAGTACGATCCATTCTAATTCATTCATACGATCCATTCTAATTCATTCGTACGATCCATTCTAATTCATTCGCACAAATGTATCCATTCTAATTCATTCGTACGATCCATTCTAATTCATTCGTAAGATCCATTCTAATTCATTCGTACGATCCATTCTAATTCATTCGTACGATCCATTCTAATTCATTCGCGAATGTATCCATTCTAATTCATTCGTACGATCCATTCTAATTCATTCGTACGATCCATTCTAATTCATTCATACGATCTATTCTAATTCATTTATACAATCCATTCTAATTCTTTTACACGATCCATTCTAATTCATTCGTACGATCCATTCTAATTCATTCGCACAATCCATTCTATTTCATTCGTACGATCCATTCTTACTCATTCGTATGATCCATTCTAATTCATTCGCACGAATGTATCCATAATGGATCATACGAATAAGTAAGAATGGAACATACGAATGAAATAGAATGGATTGTGCGAATGAATTAGAATGGACCGTACGAATGAATTAGACGTACGAATGAATTAGAATGGATACATTCGTGTGAATAAATTAGAATGGATCATACGAATGAGTAAGAATGGATCGTGCGAATGAATTAGAATGGATTGTGCGAATGAATTAGAATGGATCGTCTGAATGAATTAGAATGGTTCGTACGAATGAGTAAGAATGGATCATACGAATGAAATAGAATGGATTGTACGAATGAATTAGAACGGATCGTACGAATGAAATAGAATGAATTAGAATTGATCGTACGAATGAAATAGAATGGATTGTACGAATGATTTAGAATGGATCGTACGAATAAATTAGAATGGATCGTACGAATGATTTAGAATGGATACATTCGTGCGAATGAATTAGAATGGATCATACGAATGAGTAAGAATGGATCGTACGAATGAAATAGAATGGATTGTACCAATGAATTAGAATGGATTTGTACGAATGAATTAGAATGGATACATTCGTGCGAATGAATTAGAATGGATCGTACCAATGAGTAAGAATGGATCGTACGAATGAAATAGAATAGATTGTGCGAATGAATTAGAATGGATCGTACGAATGAATTAGAATGGATCGTACGAATGAATTAGAATGGATCATACGAATTAATTAGAATGGATCTTACGAATGAATTAGAATGGATCGTACGAATGAATTAGAATGGATCGTACGAATGAATTAGAATGGATCATACGAATGAATTAGAATGGATGGTACGAATGAATTAGAATGGATACATTCTGCGAATGAATTAGAATGGATCGTACGAATGAATCAGAATGGAACGTGCGAATGAATTAGAATGGATCGTATGAATGAATTAGAATGGATTCGTACGAATGAATTAGAATGGATACATTCGTGCGAATGAATTAGAATGGATCGTACCAATGAGTAAGAATGGATCGTACGAATGAAATAGAATGGATTGTGCGAATGAATTAGAATGGACCGTACGAATGAATTAGACGTACGAATGAATTAGAATGGATACATTCGTGCGAATAAATTAGAATGGATCATACGAATGAGTAAGAATGGATCGTCATTCTAATTCATTCGTATGATCCATTCTAATTCATTTGTATCCATTCTATTTCATTCGCACGATCCATTCTAATTCATTCGCGCAATCTATTCTAATTCATTCGTACGAATGAATTAGAATGGATACATTCGTGTGAAAGAATTAGAAGGGATTGTATGAATGAATTAGAATGGATCGTACGAATGAATTAGAATGGATCGTACGAAGGAATTAGAATGGATAGTACGAATGAATTAGAATGGATCGTACGAATGAATTAGAATAGATCGTACGAATGAAATAGAATGGATCGTACGAATGAATTAGAATGGATCGTACGAATGAATTAGAATGGATACATTCGTGTGAATGAATTAGAATGGATCGTACGAATGAATTAGAATGGATCATGCGAATGAATTAGAATGGATCGTATGAATGAATTAGAATGGATACATTCGTGCGAATGAATTAGAATGGATCGTACCAATGAGTAAGAATGGATCGTACGAATGAAATAGAATGGATTGTGCGAATGAATTAGAATGGACCGTACGAATGAATTTGAATGGATACATTCGTGCGAATAAATTAGAATGGATCATACGAATGAGTAAGAATGGATCGTCATTCTAATTCATTCGTATGATCCATTCTAATTCATTTGTATCCATTCTATTTCATTGGCACGATCCATTCTAATTCATTCGCGCAATCTATTCTAATTCATTTGTACGATCCATTCTAATTCATTCGTAAGATCCATTCTAATTCATTCGTATGATCCATTCTAATTCATTCGTACGATCCATTCTAATTCAATCGCACGAATGTATCCATTCTAGTTCATTCGTACGATCGATTCTAATTCATTCGCACGATCCATTCTAATTCATTCGTACGATCCATTCTAATTCATTCGCACGAATGTATCCATTCTAGTTCATTCGTACGATCCATTCTAATTCATTCGTACGATCCATTCTAATTCATTCATACAATCCATTCTAATTCATTAGCACGATCCATTCTAATTCACTCATTTGATCCATTCTAATACATTCATACGATCCATTCTAATTCATTTGCACGAATATATCCATTCTAATTCATTCGTACGATCCATTCTAATTCCTTCGTACGATCCATTCTAATTCATTCGTACGATCCATTCTAATTCATTCATACGATCCATTCTAATTCATTCGTACGATCCATTCTAATTCATTCGCACAAATGTATCCATTCTATTTCATTCGTACGATCCATTCTAATTCATTTGTAAGATCCATTCTAATTCATTCGTACGATCCATTCTAATTCATTCGTACGATCCATTCTAATTCATTCGCGAATGTATCCATTCTAATTCATTCGTACGATCCATTCTAATTCATTCGTACGATCCATTCTAATTTATTCGTACGATCCATTCTAATTCATTCATACGATCTATTCTAATTCATTCATACAATCCATTCTAATTCTTTCACACGATCCATTCTAATTCATTCGTACGATCCATTCTAATTCATTCGCACAATCCATTCTATTTCATTCGTACGATCCATTCTTACTCATTCGTATGATCCATTCTAATTCATTCGCACGAATGTATCCATAATGGATCATACGAATGAGTAAGAATGGATCGTACAAATGAAATAGAATGGATTGTGCGAATGAATTAGAATGGACCGTACGAATGAATTAGACGTACGAATGAATTAGAATGGATACATTCGTGCGAATAAATTAGAATGGATCATACGAATGAGTAAGAATGGATCGTGCGAATGAATTAGAATGGATCGTGCGAATGAATTAGAATGGATCGTACGAATGAATCAGAATGGATCGTACGAATGAGTAAGAATGGATCGTACGAATGAAATAGAATGGATTGTACGAATGAATTAGAATGGATTCGTACGAATGAATTAGAATGGATACATTCGTGCGAATGAATTAGAATGGATCATACGAATGAGTAAGAATGGATCGTACGAATGAAATAGAATAGATTGTACGAATGAATTAGAATGGATCCTACGAATGAATTAGAATGGATCGTGTGAAAGAATTAGAATGGATTGTATGAATGAATTAGAATGGATCGTACGAATTAATTAGAATGGATCGTACGAATGAATTAGAATGGATACATTCGTGGGAAAGAATTAGAATTGATCGTACGAATGAATTAGAATGAATATATTCGTGCAAATGAATTGGAATGGATCATATGAATGAATTAGAATGGATCGTATGAGTGAATTAGAACGGATCGTACGAATGAAATAGAATGACTTAGAATGAATTAGAATTGATCGTACGAATGAAATAGAATGGATTGTACGAATGATTTAGAATGGATCGTACGAATGAATTAGAATGGATCGTACGAATGATTTAGAATGCATACATTCGTGCGAATGAATTAGAATGGATCATACGAATGAGTAAGAATGGATCGTATGAATGAAATAGAATGGATTGTACGAATGAATTAGAATGGATTCGTACGAATGAATTAGAATGGATACATTCGTGCGAATGAATTAGAATGGATCGTACCAATGAGTAAGAATGGATCGTACGAATGAATTAGAATGGATCGTACGAATGAATTAGAATGGATCGTACGAATGAATTAGAATGGATCATACGAATTAATTAGAATTGATCTTACGAATGAATTAGAATGGATCGTACGAATGAATTAGTATGGATCGTACGAATGAATTAGAATGGATCATACGAATTAATTAGAATGGATCATACGAATGAACTAGAATGGATCGTACGAATGAATTAGAATGGATCGTACGAATGAATTAGAATGGATCGTACGAATGAATTAGAATTGATACATTTGTGCGAATGAATTAGAATGGATCGTACGAATGGATTAGAATGGATCGTACGAATGGATTTGAATGGATACATTCGAGCGAATGAATTAGAATGGATTGTATGAATGAATTAGAATGGATCGTACGATCCATTCGAATTCATTCACACGATCCATTCTAATTCATTCGTACGATCCATTCTATTTCATTCATACGATCCATTCTAATTCATTCGTACGATCCATTCTAATTCATTCGTATATTCCATTCTAATTCATTCGTACGACCTATTCTATTTCATTCGTACGATCCATTCTTACTCATTCGTATGATCCATTCTAATTCATTCGGATGAATGTATCCATTCTAATTTATTCGTACGATCCATTCTAATTCATTCGTACGATCCATTCTAATTCATTCGTACGATCCATTCTTACTCATTTGTATGATCCATTCTTACTCATTCGTATGATCCATTCTAATTCATTCGCTCGAATGTATCCATTCTAATCCATTCGTACGATCCATTCTAATTCATTCGTACGATCTATTCTAATTCATTCGTACGATCCATTCTAATTCATTCGCACGATCCATTCTAATTCATTCGTACAATCCATTCTAATTCATTCGTACGATCCATTCTAATTCATTCGTAGGATCCATTCTAATTAATTCGTATGATCCATTCTAATTCATTCGTACGATCCATTCTAATTCATTTGCACGAATATATCCATTCTAATTCATTCGTACGATCCATTCTAATTCATTCGCACGAATGTAACCATTCTAATTCATTCGTATGATCCATTCTAATTAATTCGTATGATCCATTCTAATTCATTCGTACGATCCATTCTAATTCATTCATACAATCCATTTAGATTCATTCGCACAAATGTATCCATTCAAATTCATTCGTACGATCCATTCTACGATCCAATCTAATTCATTCGTATATTCCATTCTAATTCATTAGCACGATCCATGCTAATGAATTAGAATGGATCGTACGATCCAATCTAATTCATTCATACGATCCATTCTTACTCATTCGTATGATCCATTCTAATTCAATCGTACGATCCATTCTAATTCATTCGTACGATCCATTCTAATTCCTTCGTACGATCCATTCTAATTCATTCGTACGATCCATTCTTACTCATTGGTACGATCCATTCTAATTCATTCGCACGAATGTATCCATTCTAATTCATTCGTACGAATCCATTCTAATTCATTCATACAATCTATTCTATTTTATTCGTACGATCTATTCTAATCCATTCTAATCCATTCTAATTCATTCGTACGATCCATTCTTACTCATTCGTACGATCCATTCTAATCCATTCGTTCGATCCATTCTAATTCATTCGCACGATCCATTCTAATTCATTCGCACAATCCATTCTAATTCATTCGTACGATCCATTCTAATTCATTCGTACGATCCATTCTAATTCATTCGTACGATCCATTCTAATTCATTCGCACGAATGTATCCATTCTAATTCATTCGTACGATTCATTCTAATTCATTCGTACGATCCATTCTAATTCATTCGTACGATCCATTCTAATTCATTCGTACGATCCATTCTAATTCATTCGTACGATCCATTCTAATTCATTCGCACGAATGTATCCATTCTAGTTCATTCGTACGATCCATTCTAATTCATTCGTACGATCCATTCTAATTCATTCGCACGATCCATTCTAATTCATTCGTACGATCAATTCTAATTCATTCGTGCAATCCATTCTATTTCATTCGTACGATCCATTCTTACTCATTCGTACGATCCATTCTAATTCATTCACACGAATATATCTATTCGTACGAATGAATTAGAATAGATTGTACGAATGAATTAGAATGGATCGTACGAAGGAATTAGAATGGATCGTACGAATGAATTAGAATGGATCGTATGAATGAATTAGAATGGATCGTACGAAGGAATTAGAATGGATCGTACGAATGAATTAGAATGGATCGTACGATTGAATTAGAATGGATCATACGAATGAGTAAGAATGGATCGTATGAATGAATTAGATTGGATCGTACGATCCATTCTAATTCATTAGCATGGATCGTGCTAATGAATTAGAATGGAATATACGAATGAATTAGAATGGATCGTAGAATGGATCGTAGAATGGATCGTACGAATGAATTAGAATGAATTAGAATGGATCGTACGAATGAATTAGAATAGATCATAGGAATGAATTAAAATGGATCGTGCAAATGAATTAGAATGGATACGTTCGTGCGAATGAATTAGAATGGATCGTGCGAATGAATTAGAATGGATCGTACGAATGAATTAGAATGGATATATTTGAACGAATAGATTAAATAGATCATACAAATGAATTAGAATGGATCGTACGAATGAATTAGAATGGATAGTGCTAATGAATTAGAATCGATCGTACGAATGAATTAGAATGGATCGTACGAATGAATTAGAATGGATCATACGAATGAGTAAGAATGGATCGTACGAATGAATTAGAATGGATCGTACAAATGAATTAGAATGGATCGTACGAATAAATTAGAATGGATATATTCGTCCGAATGAATTAGAATGGATCATACGAATGAGTAAAAATGGATCGTACAAATGAAATAGAATAGATTGTACGAATGAATTAGAATGGATCTGACGAATGAATTAGAATGGATCGTGTGAAAGAATTAGAATGGATTGTATGAATGAATTAGAATGGATCGTATGAATGAATTAGAATGGATCGTGCGAATGAATTCGAATGGATCCTACAAATTCATTCTAATTCATTCATACAATCCATTCTAATTCTTTCACACGATCCATTCTAATTCATTCGTACGTTCCATTCTAATTCATTAGCACGATGCATGCTAATTCATTCGTTCGATCAATTCTAATTCATTAGCACGATCCATTCTAATTCATTCGTACGATCCATTCTAATTCATTCGCACGATCCATTCTAATTCATTCATAGGATCCATTCTAATTCATTCATACGATCTATTCTAATTCTTTCGCACGAATGTATCCATTCTAATTCATTCGCACGAATGTATCCATTCTAATTCATTCGTACGATCCATTCTAATTCATTCGTACGATCCATTCTAATTAATTCATACGATCTATTCTAATTCATTCATACAATCCATTCTAATTCTTTCACACGATCCATTCTATTTCATTCGTACGATGCATTCTAATTCATTCGCACAATCCATTCTATTTCATTCGTACGATCCATTCTTACTCATTCATATGATCCATTCTAATTCATTCGCACGAATGTATCCATAATGGATCATACGAATGAGTAAAAATGGATCGTACAAACTAAATAGAATGGATTGTGAGAATGAATTAGAATGGACCGTACGAATGAATTAGACGTACGAATGAATTAGAATGGATACATTCGTGCGAATAAATTAGAATGGATCATACGAATGAGTAAGAATGGATCGTCATTCTAATTCATTCGTATGATCCATTCTAATTCATTTGTATCCATTCTATTTCATTCGCACGATCCATTCTAATTCATTCGCGCAATCTATTCTAATTCATTCGTACGATCCATTCTAATTCATTCGTACGATCCATTCTAAATCATTCATACAATCCATTCTAATTTATTCGGACGAATGTATCCATTCTAATTCATTCGTACGATCCATTCTAATTCATTTGCACAATCTATTCTAATTCATTCATATGATCCATTCTAATTCATTCGCACGAATGTATCCATTCTAATTCATTCATACGATCCATTCTACTTCATTCGTACTATCCGTTCTAATTCACTCATACGATCCATTCTAATTCATTCATACGATCCATTCTAATTCATGCGCACGAATATATCCATTCTAATTCTTTCGTACGATGCATTCTAATTCATTCGTACGATCCATTCTTATTCATTCATTTGATCCATTCTAATTCATTCGTACAATCCATTCTAATTCATTCGTCCGATCCATTCTAATTCATTCGCACGAATGTATCCATTCTAATTCATTCGTACGATCCATTCTAATTCATTCGCACGATCCATTCTAATTCATTCGTACGATCCTTTCTAATTCATTCATACGATCTATTCTAATTCATTCGTACGATCCATTCGAATTCATTCGCACGAATGTATCCATTCTAAATCATTCGTACAATCCATTCTATTTCATTCGTACGATCCATTCTTACTCATTGTACGAATGAATTAGAATGGATCCTACGAATGAATTAGAATGGATCGTGTGAAAGAATTAGAATGGATCGTACGAACGAATTAGAATGGATCGTACGAATGAAATAGAATGGATCGTGTGAAAGAATTAGAATGGATTGTACGAATGAATTAGAATAGATCGTATGAATGAATTGGAATGGATCGTACGAATGAATTAGAATGGATCCTACGAATGAATTAGAATGGATCGTACGAATGAATTAGAATGGATCTTACGAATGAATTAGAATGGATCGTATGAATGAATTAGAATGTATCGTACGAATAAATTAGAATGGATACATTCGTCCGAATGAATTAGAATGGATCATACGAATGAGTAAGAATGGATCGTACGAATGAAATAGAATAGATTGTACGAATGAATTAGAATGGATCCTACGAATGAATTCGAATGGATCATACGAATGAATTAGAATGGATCATATTAATGAATTAGAATGGATCGTACAAATGAATTAGAATGGATACATTCGTGCGAATGAATTAGAATGGATCGTGTGAATCAATTAGACTGGATCGTGCGAATGAATAAGAATAGATCATACGAATGAATTAGAATGGATCATATGAATGAATTAGAATGGATCGTATGAATGAATTAGAATGGATCGTACGAATATATTAGAATGGATACATTCGTCCGAATGAAGTAGAATGGATCATACGAATGAAATAGAATAGATTGTACGAATGAATTAGAATGGATCCAACGAATGAATTAGAATAGATCGTGTGAAAGAATTAGAATGGATTGTATGAATGAATTAGAATGGATCGTGCGAATGAATTAGAATGGATCGTACGAATGAATTAGAATGGATACATTTGTGCGAATGAATTAGAATGGATCATACGAATGAATTAGAATGGATCGTATAAATGAATTAGAATGGATCGTACGAATGAATTAGAATGGATCGTGCGAATGAATTAGAATGGATCGTACGAATGAATTAGAATGGATCGTGTGAAAGAATTAGAATGGATCGTACGAATGAATTAGAATGGATCGTGCGAATGAATTAGAATGGATCGTACGAATGAATTAGAATGGATACATTTGTGCGAATAAATTAGAATGGATCGTACGAATGAATTAGAATGGATCGTATGAATGAATTAGAATGGATCGTACGAATGAATTAGAATGGATCGTGCGAATGAATTAGAATGGATCGTACGAATGAATTAGAATGGATCGTACGAATGAACTAGAATGGATACATTCGTGCGAATGAATTAGAATGGATCGTACGAATGAATTAGAATGGATCGTACGAAGGAATTAGAATGGATCTTATGAATGAATTTGAATGGATCGTACGAATGAATTAGAATGGATCGTACGAATGAATTAGAATGGATCTTACGAATGAATTAGAATGGATCGTACGAATGAACTAGAATGGATACACTCGTGCGAATGAATTAGAATGGATTGTACGAATGAATTAGAATGGATCGTACGAATGAATTAGAATGGATCTTACGAATGAATTAGAATGGATTGTACGAATGAATTAGAATGGATCGTACGAATGAATTAGAATGGATACATTCGTGCGAATGAATTAGAATGGATCGGACGAATGAATTAGAATGGATCGTACGAATGAATTAGAATGGATCAAATGAATGAATTAGAATGGTTACATTCAAGCAAATGAATTAGAATGGATCGTACGAATGGATTAGAATGGATCGTACGAATGGATTAGAATGGATACATTCGAGCGAATGAATTAGAATGGAACGTACGAATGAATTAGAATGGATCGTACGAATGGATTAGAATGGATCCTACGAATGGATTAGAATTGATACCTTTGTGCATATGAATTAGAATGGATCGTACGAATGAATTAGAATGGATCATATTAATGAATTAGAATGGATCATACGAATGAATTAGAATGGATACATTCGTGCGAATGAATTAGAATGGATCGTGCGAATCCATTGGACTGGATCGTACGAATGAATAAGAATGGATCATACGAATGAATTATAATGGATCGTACGAATTAATTAGAATGGATACATTCGTGCGAATGAATTAGAATGGATTGTATGAATGAATTAGAATGGATCGTACGAATGAATTAGAATGGATCATACGAATTAATTAGAATGGATCATACGAATGAATTAGAATGGATCGTACGAATGAATTAGAATGGATCGTACGAATGAACAAGAATGGATCGTACGAATGAACTAGAATGGATACATTCGTGCGAATGAATTAGAATGGATCGTACGAATGAATTAGAATGGATCGTACGAATGAATTAGAATGGATCTTACGAATGAATTAGAATGGATCGTACGAATGAATTAGAATGGATCGTACGAATGAATTAGAATGGATACATTCGTGCGAATGAATTAGAATGGATCGGACGAATGAATTAGAATGGATCGTATGAATGAATTAGAATGGATCAAATGAATGAATTAGAATGGTTACATTCATGCGAATGAATTAGAATGGATTGTACGAATGGATTAGAATGGATCGTACGAATGGATTAGAATGGATACATTCGTGCGAATGAATTAGAATGGATTGTATAAATGAATTAGAATGGATCATACGAATTAATTAGAATGGATTGTATGAGTGAATTAGAATGGATACGAAGAAATTAGAATGGATCGTACGAAGGAATTAGAATGGATCATACGAATGAAATAGAATGGATCGTACGAAGGAATTAGAATGGATCGTACGAAGGAATTAGAATGGATCGTACGAATGAATTAGAATGGATATATTCGTGCAAATGAATTAGAATGGATCGTATGAATGAATTAGAATGGATCGTATGAGTGAATTAGAACGGATAGTACGAATGAAGTAGAATGGATCGTATGAATGAATTAGAATGGATACATTCGTGCGAATGAATTAGAATGGATCGTATGAATGAATTAGAATTGATTGTGCGAATGAATTAGAATGGATCGTACGAATGAATTAGAATGGATACATTCGTGCGAATAAATTAGAATGAATTGTATGAATGAATTAGAATGGATCGTACGAATGAATTAGAATGGATCGTACGAATGAATTAGAATAGATTGCGCGAATGAATTAGAATGGATCGTGCGAATGAAATAGAATGGATACAAATGAATTAGAATGGATAATACGAATGAATTAGAATGATGATCCATTCTTACTCATTCGTATGATCCATTCTAATTTATTCGCACGAATGTATCCATTCTAATTCATTCGTACGTCTAATTCATTCGTACGGTCCATTCTAATTCATTCGCACAATCCATTCTATTTCATTCGTATGATCCATTCTTACTCATTCGTATGATCCATTATGTATACATTCGTGCGAATGAATAAGGATGGATCATACGAATGAGTAAGAATGGATCGTACGAATGAAATAGAATGGATTGTGCGAATGAATTAGAAAGGATCGTACGAATGAATTAGAATGGATCGTGTGAAAGAATTAGAAAGGATTGTATGAATGAATAATAATAGATCGTATAAATGAATTAGAATGGATTGTACGAATGAATTAGAATGGATCGTACGAATGAATTAGAATGGATCGTACGAATGAATTAGAATGGTTATATTCGTGCAAATTAATTAGAATGGATCGTATGAATGTATTAGAATGGATCGTATGAGTGAATTAGAATGGATTATACGAATTAATTAGAATGGATCATACGAATAAATTAGAATGGATCGTATGAATGAATTAGAATGGATCATACGAATGAATTAGAATGGATACATTCGTGCGAATGAATTAGAATGGATTGTGTGAATGAATAAGAACAGATCGTGCGAATGAATTAGAATGGATCGTACGAATGAATTAGAATGGATCGTGCGAATGAATTAGAATGGATCGTACGAATGAATTAGAATGGATACATTTGTGCGAATGAATTAGAATGGATCGTACGAATGAATTAGAATGGATCGTATGAATGAATTAGAATGGATCGTACGAATGAATTAGAATGGATCGTGCGAATGAATTAGAATGGATCGTACGAATGAATTAGAATGGATCATACGAATGAACTAGAATGGATACATTCGTGCGAATGAATTAGAATGGATCGTACGAATGAATTAGAATGGATCGTATGAATGAATTAGAATGGATCTTACGAATGAATTATAATGGATCATACGAATGAATTAGAATGGATCGTACGAATGAATTAGAATGGATACATTTGTGCGAATGAATTAGAATGGATCGTACGAATGAATTAGAATGGATCGTATGAATGAATTAGAATGGATCGTACGAATGAATTAGAATGGATCGTACGAAGGAATTAGAATGGATCGTACGAATGAATTAGAATGGATATATTCGTGCAAATGAATTAGAATGGATCGTATGAATGTATTATAATGGATCGTATGAGTGAATTAGAATGGATCGTGCGAATGAATTAGAATGGATTGTATGAATGAATTAGAATGGATCGTACGAATGAATTAGAATGGATCATACGAATTAATTAGAATGGATCATACGAATGAATTAGAATGGATCGTACGAATGAATTAGAATTGAATCGTACGAATGAATTAGAATGGATAGTACGAATGAATTAGAATGGATCGTGCTAATGAATTAGAATTGATCGAACGAATGAATTAGAATGGATCGTGTGAAAGAATTAGAATGGATTGTATGAATGAATTAGAATAGATCGTATGAATGAATTAGAATGGATCGTACGAATAAATTAGAATGGATCGTACGAATGAATTAGAATGGATCGTACGAATGAATTAGAATGGATACATTCGTGCGAATGAATTAGAATGGATACATTCATGCGAATGAATTAGAATGGATACATTCGTGCGAAAGAATTAGAATAGATCGTATGAATGTATTAGAATGGATCCTATGAATGAATTAGAATGGATCGTGCGAATGAATTAGAATGGATCGTACGAATGAATTCGAATGGATCGTGCTAATGAATTAGAATTGATCGAACGAATGAATTAGAATGGATACATTCGTGCGAATGAATTAGAATGGATCGGACGAATGAATTAGAATGGATCGTACGAAGGAATTAGAATGGATCGTACGAATGAATTAAATTGATATATTCGTGCAAATGAATTAGAATGGATCGTATGAATGTATTAGAATGGATCGTATGAGTGAATTAGAATGGATCGTACGAATGAATTAGAATGGATCGTATGAATGAATTAGAATGGATACATTTGTGTGAATGAATTAGAATGGATCGTATGAATGAATTAGAATAGATTTTGTGAATGAATTAGAACTGATCGTACGATCCATTCTAATTCATTCGTACGATCCATTCTAATTCATTCGTCCGATCCATTCTAATTCATTCGCACGAATGTATCCATTCTAATTCATTCGTACGATCCATTCTAATTCATTCGTACGATCCATTCTAATTCACTCATACGATCCATTCTAATACATTCATACGATCCATTCTAATTCATTTGCACGAATATATCCATTCTAATTCATTCGTACGATCCATTCTAATTCCTTCGTACGATCCATTCTAATTCATTCGTACGATCTATTCTAATTCATTCGTACGATCCATTCTAATTCATTCGTACGATCCATTCTAATTCATTCGTACGATCCATTCTAATTCCTTCGTACGATCCATTCTAATTCATTCGTACGATCTATTCTAATTCATTCGTACGATCCATTCTAATTCCTTCGTACGATCCATTCTAATTCATTCGTACGATCTATTCTAATTCTTTCACACGATCCATTCTAATTCATTCATACGATCCATTCTAATTCATTCGTGCAATCCATTCTATTTCATTCGTACGATCCATTCTTACTCATTCGTACGATTCATTCTAATTCATTCACACGAATGTATCCATTCGTACGAATGAATTAGAATAGATTGTAAGAATGAATTATAATGGATCGTACGAATGAATTAGAATGGATCGTACGAAGGAATTAGAATGGATCGTACAAATGAATTAGAATGGATCGTACGAATGAATTAGAATAGATCGTATGAATGAATTAGAATGGATCGTACGAAGGAATTAGAATGGATCGTACGAATGAATTAGACTGGATCGTACGAATGAATTTGAATGGATACATTTGTGCGAATGAATCTAAATGGATTGTATGAATGAATTACAATGGATCGTACGAATGAATTAGAATGGATCGTACGAATGAATTAGAATAGCTCATACGAATGAATTTGAATGAATCGTATGAATGAATTAGAATGGTTACATTCGTGCGAATGAATTAGAATAGATCATACGAATGAATTAGAATGGATCGTACGAATAAATTAGAATGGATCGTGGGAATGAATTAGAATGGATCGTACGAATGAATTAGAATGGATGCACCGAATGAGTTAGAATGGATCATACGAATAAATTAGAATGGATTGTACGAATGAATTAGAATGGATTGTGCGAATGAATTAGAATGGATCGTATGAATGAATAAGAATGGATCGTACGAATGAATTAGAACGGATCGTGCGAATGAATTAGCATGAATCGTACGAATGTATTAGAATGGATCGTACGAATGAATTAGAATGAATCGTACGATCCATCTAATTCAATCGTCCGATCCATTCTAATTCATTCGCATGAATGTATCCATTCTAATTCATTCGTACAATCCATTCTATTTCATTTGTACGATCCATTCTTAGTCATTCGTATGATCCATTCTAATTCATTCGTATGATCCATTCTAATTCATTCGTACGATCCATTCTAATTCATTCGTATGATCCATTCTAATTCATTCGCACGATCCATTCTAATTCATTCATACGATCCATTCTAATTCATTCATACGATCCATTCTAATTTATTCCTACAATACATTCTAGTTCATTCGCCCGATCCATTCTAATTCGTTCATGCGATCCATTCTATTCGAATGGATCATGGGATCCATTCGAATTCATTCGCACGATCCATTCTAATTCATTCATACGATCCATTCTAATTCATTCATACAATGCATTCTAATTCTTTCACACGATCCATTCTAATTCATTCGTACGATCCATTCTAATTCATTCGTACAACTCCTCCCTAGCGGCCTCTCTGGCATGACGGCCTCGTCCCGCTCCGCCACGGCCTTTCTGAGGTCGTCGGAGGACTTAAGATGGGATGCCTCCAGCTCGGCCATGCCCGACACCAGGGTCGCGACCCTCTGCCGAAGCTCCTCCGCCTCTTTCAGAGACACGGCGTGCGAAGCTCGCTGGAGCTCGTGGATGTGCTCATTCACCTTGCGCTCAGACCCCCGAAGGGAATTGTCAAACAAGGCAGCCAGCGCCTTCCCGGCCCCAGCGACCTCCGCGGCCAGCGCCTGGCTCTGTTTCTCCGCCTGCATAAGGAAGATGAAAAAGTTAGCGAGAATTAACATTTTTGGCGTAAGGGCAGAGAGGGCAAGAGGTACCTCGGCCAGGCGTTCGCTTATGGAAGCGAAGGGGGCTCAGGCGAAGACGTTGTGGCCCAGCAGCTGCTGCACGTAGTAGGGCGCCCTCCCCTCCTCCGCAGAGGAGCCCGTGCTGGGACCCCCCGGAGCGTCGTTAGGAGGCAGCACGCCGGGAGAAGGAGTAGGGGCTGGCGCCTCTCTCGGGCGAGCTCAGGCTGCTGGCGGGCTCGGAGGGTCCGCCCTAGCCCCTTTTGCCTCCGACTCCGAGCTGAAGGACTCAGAATCGGAGCCAATGTCCACGAAGCTAGGGGACCTGTAGAATTAGAATGGAATATACAAATGAATTAGAATGGATCGTAGAATGGATCGTACGAATGAATTAGAATGAATTAGAATGGATCGTATGAATGAATTAGAATGGATAGTACGAATGAATTAGAATGGATCGTGCTAATGAATTAGAATTGATCGAACGAATGAATTAGAATGGATCGTGTGAAAGAATTAGAATGGATTGTATGAATGAATTAGAATAGATCGTATGAATGAATTAGAATGGATCGTACGAATAAATTAGAATGGATCGTACGAATGAATTAGAATGGATCGTACGAATGAATTAGAATGGATACATTCGTGCGAATGAATTAGAATGGATACATTCATGCGAATGAATTAGAATGGATACATTCGTGCGAAAGAATTAGAATAGATCGTATGAATGTATTAGAATGGATCCTATGAATGAATTAGAATGGATCGTGCGAATGAATTAGAATGGATCGTACGAATGAATTCGAATGGATCGTGCTAATGAATTAGAATTGATCGAACGAATGAATTAGAATGGATACATTCGTGCGAATGAATTAGAATGGATCGGACGAATGAATTAGAATGGATCGTACGAAGGAATTAGAATGGATCGTACGAATGAATTAGAATTGATATATTCGTGCAAATGAATTAGAATGGATCGTATGAATGTATTAGAATGGATCGTATGAGTGAATTAGAATGGATCGTACGAATGAATTAGAATGGATCGTATGAATGAATTAGAATGGATACATTTGTGTGAATGAATTAGAATGGATCGTATGAATGAATTAGAATAGATTTTGTGAATGAATTAGAACTGATCGTACGATCCATTCTAATTCATTCGTACGATCCATTCTAATTCATTCGTCCGATCCATTCTAATTCATTCGCACGAATGTATCCATTCTAATTCATTCGTACGATCCATTCTAATTCATTCGTACGATCCATTCTAATTCACTCATACGATCCATTCTAATACATTCATACGATCCATTCTAATTCATTTGCACGAATATATCCATTCTAATTCATTCGTACGATCCATTCTAATTCCTTCGTACGATCCATTCTAATTCATTCGTACGATCTATTCTAATTCATTCGTACGATCCATTCTAATTCATTCGTACGATCCATTCTAATTCATTCGTACGATCCATTCTAATTCCTTCGTACGATCCATTCTAATTCATTCGTACGATCTATTCTAATTCATTCGTACGATCCATTCTAATTCCTTCGTACGATCCATTCTAATTCATTCGTACGATCTATTCTAATTCTTTCACACGATCCATTCTAATTCATTCATACGATCCATTCTAATTCATTCGTGCAATCCATTCTATTTCATTCGTACGATCCATTCTTACTCATTCGTACGATTCATTCTAATTCATTCACACGAATGTATCCATTCGTACGAATGAATTAGAATAGATTGTAAGAATGAATTATAATGGATCGTACGAATGAATTAGAATGGATCGTACGAAGGAATTAGAATGGATCGTACAAATGAATTAGAATGGATCGTACGAATGAATTAGAATAGATCGTATGAATGAATTAGAATGGATCGTACGAAGGAATTAGAATGGATCGTACGAATGAATTAGACTGGATCGTACGAATGAATTTGAATGGATACATTTGTGCGAATGAATCTAAATGGATTGTATGAATGAATTACAATGGATCGTACGAATGAATTAGAATGGATCGTACGAATGAATTAGAATAGCTCATACGAATGAATTTGAATGAATCGTATGAATGAATTAGAATGGTTACATTCGTGCGAATGAATTAGAATAGATCATACGAATGAATTAGAATGGATCGTACGAATAAATTAGAATGGATCGTGGGAATGAATTAGAATGGATCGTACGAATGAATTAGAATGGATGCACCGAATGAGTTAGAATGGATCATACGAATAAATTAGAATGGATTGTACGAATGAATTAGAATGGATTGTGCGAATGAATTAGAATGGATCGTATGAATGAATAAGAATGGATCGTACGAATGAATTAGAACGGATCGTGCGAATGAATTAGCATGAATCGTACGAATGTATTAGAATGGATCGTACGAATGAATTAGAATGAATCGTACGATCCATCTAATTCAATCGTCCGATCCATTCTAATTCATTCGCATGAATGTATCCATTCTAATTCATTCGTACAATCCATTCTATTTCATTTGTACGATCCATTCTTAGTCATTCGTATGATCCATTCTAATTCATTCGTATGATCCATTCTAATTCATTCGTACGATCCATTCTAATTCATTCGTATGATCCATTCTAATTCATTCGCACGATCCATTCTAATTCATTCATACGATCCATTCTAATTCATTCATACGATCCATTCTAATTTATTCCTACAATACATTCTAGTTCATTCGCCCGATCCATTCTAATTCGTTCATGCGATCCATTCTATTCGAATGGATCATGGGATCCATTCGAATTCATTCGCACGATCCATTCTAATTCATTCATACGATCCATTCTAATTCATTCATACAATGCATTCTAATTCTTTCACACGATCCATTCTAATTCATTCGTATGATCCATTCTAATTCATTCGTACAACTCCTCCCTAGCGGCCTCTCTGGCATGACGGCCTCGTCCCGCTCCGCCACGGCCTTTCTGAGGTCGTCGGAGGACTTAAGATGGGATGCCTCCAGCTCGGCCATGCCCGACACCAGGGTCGCGACCCTCTGCCGAAGCTCCTCCGCCTCTTTCAGAGACACGGCGTGCGAAGCTCGCTGGAGCTCGTGGATGTGCTCATTCACCTTGCGCTCAGACCCCCGAAGGGAATTGTCAAACAAGGCAGCCAGCGCCTTCCCGGCCCCAGCGACCTCCGCGGCCAGCGCCTGGCTCTGTTTCTCCGCCTGCATAAGGAAGATGAAAAAGTTAGCGAGAATTAACATTTTTGGCGTAAGGGCAGAGAGGGCAAGAGGTACCTCGGCCAGGCGTTCGCTTATGGAAGCGAAGGGGGCTCAGGCGAAGACGTTGTGGCCCAGCAGCTGCTGCACGTAGTAGGGCGCCCTCCCCTCCTCCGCAGAGGAGCCCGTGCTGGGACCCCCCGGAGCGTCGTTAGGAGGCAGCACGCCGGGAGAAGGAGTAGGGGCTGGCGCCTCTCTCGGGCGAGCTCAGGCTGCTGGCGGGCTCGGAGGGTCCGCCCTAGCCCCTTTTGCCTCCGACTCCGAGCTGAAGGACTCAGAATCGGAGCCAATGTCCACGAAGCTAGGGGACCTGTAGAATTAGAATGGAATATACAAATGAATTAGAATGGATCGTAGAATGGATCGTACGAATGAATTAGAATGAATTAGAATGGATCGTATGAATGAATTAGAATAGATCATAGGAATGAATTAGAATGGATCGTGCAAATGAATTAGAATGGATACATTCGTGCGAATGAATTAGAATGGATCGTGCGAATGAATTAGAATGGATCGTACGAATGAATTAGAATGGATATATCTGAACAAAAAAATTAGAATGGATCATACGAATGAATTAGAATGGATCGTACGAATGAATTAGAATGGATAGTGCGAATGAATTAGATTCGATCGTACGAATGAATTAGAATGGATCGTAGGAATGAATTAGAATGGATCATACGAATGAGTAAGAATGGATCGTACGAATGAATTAGAATGGATCGTACGAATGAATTAGAATGGATCGTACGAATAAATTAGAATGGATACATTCGTCCGAATGAATTAGAATGGATCATACGAATGAGTAAGAATGGATCGTATGAATGAAATAGAATAGATTGTACGAATGAATTAGAATGGATCCTACGAATGAATTAGAATGGATCGTGTGAAAGAATTAGAATGGATTGTATGAATGAATTAGAATGGATCGTATGAATGAATTAGAATGGATCGTGCGAATGAATTCGAATGGATCGTACGAATTCATTCTAATTCATTCATACAATCCATTCTAATTCTTTCACACGATCCATTCTAATTAATTCGTACGTTCCATTCTAATTCATTAGCACGATCCATGCTAATTCATTCGTTCGATCAATTCTAATACATTAGCACGATCCATTCTAATTCATTCGTACGATCCATTCTAATTCATTCGCACGATCCATTCTAATTCATTCATAGGATCCAATCTAATTCATTCATACGATCTATTCTAATTCTTTCGCACGAATGTATCCATTCTAATTCATTCGCACGAATGTATCCATTCTAATTCATTCGTACGATCCATTCTAATTCATTCGTACGATCCATTCTAATTCATTCGTACGATCCATTCTAATTCATTCATACGATCTATTCTAATTCATTCATACAATCCATTCTAATTCTTTCACACGATCCATTCTAATTCATTCGTACGATCCATTCTAATTCATTCGCACAATCCATTCTATTTCATTCATACGATCCATTCTTACTCATTCGTATGATCCATTCTAATTCATTCGCACGAATGTATCCATAATGGATCATACGAATCAGTAAGAATGGATCGTACGAATGAAATAGAATGGATTGTGCGAATGAATTAGAATGGACCGTACGAATGAATTAGACGTACGAATGAATTAGAATGGATACATTCGTGCGAATAAATTAGAATGGATCATACGAACGAGTAAGAATGGATCGTCATTCTAATTCATTCGTATGATCCATTCTAATTCATTTGTATCCATTCTATTTCATTCGCACGATCCATTCTAATTCATTCGTGCAATCTATTCTAATTCATTCGTACGATCCATTCTAATTCATTCGTACGATCCATTCTAATTCATTCATACAATCCATTCTAATTTATTCGCACGAATGTATCCATTCTAATTCATTCGTACGATCCATTCTAATTCATTCGCACAATCTATTCTAATTTATTCATACGATCCATTCTAATTCATTCGCACGAATGTATCCATTCTAATTCATTCATACGATCCATTCTACTTCATTCGTACTATCCGTTCTAATTCACTCATACGATCCATTCTAATTCATTCATACGATCCATTCTAATTCATTTGCACGAATATATCTATTCTAATTCCTTCGTACGATCCATTCTAATTCCTTCGTACGATCCATTCTAATTCCTTCGTACGATCCATTCTATTTCATTCGTATGATCCATTCTAATTCCTTCGTACGATCCATTCTAATTCCTTCGTATCCATTCTAATTCACTAATACGATCCATTCTAATTCATTCGTACGATCCATTCTAATTCATTCAAATAATCCATTCTAATTCATTCGCACGAATGTATCCATTTTAGTCCATTCGTACGATCCATTCTAATCCATTCGTAGGATCCATTCTAATTCATTCGCATGAATGTAACCATTCTAATTCATTCATTTGATCCATTCTAATTCATTCGTACGATCCATTCTAATTTATTCGTCCGATCCATTCTAATTCATTCGCACGAATGTATCCATTCTAATTCATTCGTACGATCCATTCTAATTCATTCGTAAGATCCATTCTAATTCATTCGTACGATCCATTCTAATTCATTCGTACGATCCATTCTAATTCATTCGCACGAATGTATCCATTCTAGTTCATTCGTACCATCCATTCTAGTTCATTCGTAAGATCTATTCTAATTCATTCGTACGATCCATTCTAATTCATTCGTATGATCCATTCTAATTAATTCGTATGATCCATTCTAATTCATTCGTACGATCCATTCTAATTCATTCATACAATCCATTCTAATTCATTCGTAGGAATGTATCCATTCTAATTAATTCGTACGATCCATTCTAATTCATTCGTATGATCCATTCTTATTCATTCGCACGATCCAGTCTAATGGATTCGTACGATCCATTCTAATTCATTCGCACGAATGTATCCATTCTAATTCATTCGTACGATCCATTCTAATTCATTAATATGATCCATTCTAATTCATTCGTACGATCCATTCTAATTCATATGCACAAAGGTATCCATTCTAATCCATTCGTAGGATCTATTCTAATCCATTCGTACGATCCGTTCTAATTCATTCGTACGATCCATTCTAATTCATTCGCTCGAATGTATCCATTCTAATCCATTCGTACGATCCATTCTAATTCATTCGCATGAATGTAACCATTCTAATTCATTCATTTGATCCATTCTAATTCATTCGTATGATCCATTCTAATTTTTTCGTCCGATCCATTCTAATTCATTCGCACGAATGTATCCATTCTAATTCATTCGTACGATCCATTCTAATTCATTCGTACGATCCATTCTAATTCATTCGTACGATCCATTCTAATTCATTCGCACGAATGTATCCATTCTAGTTCATTCGTACGCTCCATTCTAATTCATTCGTACGATCCATTCTAATTCATTCGCACGATCCAGTCTAATTCATTCGTACGATCAATTCTAATTCATTCGCATGAATGTATCCATTCTAATTCATTCATACGATCCATTCTAATTCATTCGTACGATCCATTCTAATTCACAGATACTATCCATTCTAATACATTCATACGATCCATTCTAATTCATTTGCACGAATATATCCATTCTAATTCATTCGTACGATCCAATCTAATTCCTTCGTACGATCCATTCTAATTCATTCGTACGATCTATTCTAATTCATTCGTACGATCCATTCTAATTCATTCGTACGATCCAATCTGATTCCTTCGTACGATCCATTCTAATTCATTCGTACGATCCATTCTAATTCATTCGTACAATCTATTCTAATTCATTCGTACGAATGGATACATTGGTGTGAATGAATACGAATGGATCGTACGAATGAGTAAGAATGGATCGTACAAATGAAATAGAATGGATTGCACGAATGAATTAGAATGGATCGTACGAATTAATTAGAATGGATCGTGTGAAAGAATTAGAATGGATTGTATGAATGAATTAGAATGGATCGTACGAATAAATTAGAATGGATCGTACGAAGGAATTAGAATGGATCGTACGAATGAATTAGAATGGATCGTACGAATGAATTAGAATGGATCGTACGAATGAATTAGAATAGATCGTACGAATGAATTAGAATGGATCGTACGAAGGAATTAGAATGGATCGTACGAATGAATTAGAATGGATATATTCGTGCAAATGAATTAGAATGGATCGTATGAATGTATTAGAATGGATCGTATGAGTGAATTAGAATTGATCGTACGAATGAATTAGAATGGATCGTATGAATGAATTAGAATGGATCGTGCGAAAGAATTACAATGCATTGTATGAATGAATTAGAATGGATCGTATGAATGAATTAGAATGGATCGTGCAAATGAATTCGAATGGATCGCATGATCTATTCGAATAGAATGGATCGTATGAATGAATTAGAATGGATCGGGCGAATGAATTAGAATGGATTGTAGGAATGAATTAGAATGGATCATATGAATGAATTAGAATGGATCGTATAAATGAATTAGAATGGATCGTGCGAATGAATTAGAATGGATCGTACGAATGAATTAGAATGGATCGTACGAATGAATAAGAATAGATCATACGAATGAATTAAAATGGATCATACGAATGAGTAAGAATGGATCGTACGAAAGAAATAGAATAGATTGTACGAATGAATTAGAATGGATACATTCATGCGAATGAATTAGAATGGATCGGACGATTGAATTAGAATGGATCGTACGATTCCTTCTAATTCATTCGTACGATCCATTCTAATACATTCATACGATTCATGCTAATTCATTCGCACGATCCATTCTAATTCATTCGTACGATCCATTCTTATTCATTCATACGATCCATTCTAATTCATTCGCACAATCCATTCTAATTCATTCGTACAATCCATTCTAATTCATTCGTATGATCCATTCTAACTCATTCGGTGGATCCATTCTAATTCATTCGTACGATCCATTCTAATTCATTCCCACGATCCATTCTAATTTATTCGTACGATCCATTCTAATTCATTCGTACGATCTATTCTAATTCATTCGCACGAATGTAACCATTCTAATTCATTCATACGATTCATTCTAATTCATTCGTATGAGCTATTCTAATTCATTCGTACGATCCATTCTAATTCATACGTACGATCCATTGTAATTCATTCATACAATCCATTTAGATTCATTCACACAAATGTATCCATTCAAATTCATTCGTACGATCCAGTCTAATTCATTCGTACGATCCATTCTAATTCCTTCATACGATCCATTCTAATTCATTCGTACGGTCTATTCTAATTCATTCGTACGATCCATTCTAATTCATTCGTATGATCTATTCTAATTCCTTCGTACGATCCATTCTAATTCATTCGTACGATCCATTCTAATTCATTCGTACAATCTATTCTAATTCATTCGTACGAATGGATACATTCTTGTGAATGAATTAGAATGGATCGTACGAATGAGTAAGAATAGATCGTACGAATGAAATAGAATGGATTGCACGAATGAATTAGAATGGATCATACGAATGAATTAGAATGGATCGTGTGAAAGAATTAGAATGGATTGTATGAATGAATTAGAATGGATCGTACGAATGAATTAGAATGGTTCGTACGAAGGAATTAGAATGGATCGTACGAATGAATTAGAATGGATCGTACGAATGAATTAGAATAGATCGTACGAATGAATTAGAATGGATCGTACGAAGGAATTAGAATGGATCGTACGAATGAATTAGAATGGATATATTCGTGCAAATGAATTAGAATGGATCGTATGAATGTATTAGAATGGATCGTATGAGTGAATTAGAATGGATCGTACGAATGAATTAGAATGGATCGTATGAATGAATTAGAAAGGATACATTCGTGTGAATGAATTAGAATGGATCGTATGAATGAATTAGAATAGATTTTGTGAATGAATTAGAACTGATCATACGAATGAATTAGAATGGATACATTCGTGCGAATGAATTAGATTGGATTGTATGAATGATTTAGAATGGATCGTACGAATCCACTAGAATGGATACATTCGTGCGAATGAATTAGAATGGATCGTACGAATGAATTAGAATGGATCGTACGAATGAATTAGAATGGATCTTACGAATGAATTAGAATGGATCGTACGAATGAATTAGAATGGATCGTACGAATGAATTAGAATGGATACATTCGTGCGAATGAATTAGAATGGATCAGACGAATGAATTAGAATGGATCGTACGAATGAATTAGAATGGATCGTACGAATGAACTAGAATGGATCGTACGAATAAATTAGAATGGATACATTCGTCCGAATGAATTAAAATGGATCATACGAATGAGTAAGAATGGATCGTACGAATGAAATAGAATAGATTGTACGAATGAATTAGAATGGATCCTACGAATGAATTAGAATGGATCGTGTGAAAGAATTAGAATGGATTGTATGAATGAATTAGAATGGATCGTATGAATGAATTAGAATGGATAATGCGAATGAATTCGAATGGATCGTACGAATTTATTCTAATTCATTCATACAATCCATTCTAATTCTTTCACACGATCCATTCTAATTCATTCGTACGTTCCATTCTAATTCATTAGCACGATCCATGCTAATTCATTCGTTTGATCAATTCTAATTCATTAGCACGATCCATTCTAATTCATTCGTACGATCCATTCTAAGTCATTCGCACGATCCATTCTAATTCATTCATAGGATCCATTCTAATTCATTCATACAATCCATTCTAATTCATTCGCACGAATGTATCCATTCTAATTCATTCGTACGATCAGTTCTAATTCATTCACAAAATCTATTCTAATTCATTCATACGATCCATTCTAATTCATTCACACGAATGTATCCATTCTAATTCATTAATACGATCCATTCTACATCATTCGTACGATCCATTCTAATTCAATCCTACGATCCATTCTAATACATTCGTACGATCCATTCTAATTCCGAATGAATTAGAATGGATCGTACGAATGAATTAGAATGGATACATTCGTACGAATGAATTAGAATGGATCGTACCAATGAGTAAGAATGGATCGTAATGGATCGTACGAACGAACTAGAATGGATACATTCGTGCGAATGAATTAGAATGGATCGTACGAATGAATTAGAATGGATCGTACGAATGAATTAGAATGGATCTTACAAATGAATTAGAATGGATCGTACGAATGATTTAGAATGGATCGTACGAATGAATTAGAATGGATACATTTGTGCGAATGAATTAGAATGGATCGTACGAATGAATTAGAATGGATCAAATGAATGAATTAGAATGGTTACATTCATGTGAATGAATTAGAATGGATCGTACGAATGGATTAGAATGGATCGTACGAATGGATTAGAATGGATACATTCTAGCGAATGAATTAGAATGGATCGTACGAATGAATTAGAATGGATCGTACGAATGGATTAGAATGGATCCTACGAATGGATTAGAATGGATACCTTTGTGCATATGAATTAGAATGGATCGTACGAATGAATTAGAATGGATCATATTAATAAATTAGAATGGATTGTACGAATGAATTAGAATGGATACATTCGTGTGGATGAATTAGAATGGATCGTGCGAATCAATTAGATTGGATCGTGCGAATGAATAAGAATAGATCATACGAATGAATTAGAATGGATCGTACGAATTAATTAGAATGGATACATTCGTGCGAATGAATTAGAATGGATTGTATGAATGAATTAGAATGGATCGTACGAATGAATTAGAATGGATCATACGAATTAATTAGAATGGATCATACGAATGGATTAGAATGGATCGTACGAATGAATTAGAATGGATCGTACGAATGAATTAGAATGGATGCATTCGTGCGAATGAATTAGAATGGATTGTGCGAATGAATAAGAACAGATCGTGCGAATGAATTAGAATGGATCGTACGAATGAATTAGAATGAATCGTGCGAATGAATTAGAATGGATCGTACGAATGAATTAGAATGGATACATTTGTGTGAATGAATTAGAATGGATCGTACGAATGAATTAGAATGGATCGTACGAATGAATAAGAATGGATCGTGTGAATGAATTAGAATGGATCGTATGAATGAATTAGAATGGATCGTACGAATGAACTATAATGGATACATTCGTGCGAATGAATTAGAATGGATCGTACGAATGAATTAGAATGGATCTTACGAATGAATTAGAATGGATCGTACGAATGAATTAGAATGGTTACATTCGTGCGAATGAATTAGAATGGATCGGACGAATGAATTAGAATGGATCGTACGAATGAATTAGAATGGATCGTACGAATGAATTAGAATGGATCGTACGAATAAATTAGAATGGATACATTCATCCGAATGAATTAGAATGGATCATACGAATGAGTAAGAATGGATCGTACGAATGAAATAGAATAGATTGTACGAATGAATTAGAATGGATCCTACGAATGAATTAGAATGGATCGTGTGAAAGAATTAGAATGGATTGTATGAATGAATTAGAATGGATCATATGAATGAATTAGAATGGATCGTGCGAATGAATTCGAATGGATCGTACGAATTCATTCTAATTCATTCATACAATCCATTCTAATTCTTTCACACGATCCATTCTAATTCATTTGTACGTTCCATTCTAATTCGTTAGCACGATCCGTGCTAATTCATTCGTTCGATTAATTCTAATTCATTAGCACGATCCATTCTAATTCATTCGTACGATCCATTCTAATTCATTCGCACTATCCATTCTAATTCATTCATAGGATCCATTCTAATTCATTCATACGATCTATTCTAATTCTTTTGCACGAATGTATCTATTCTAATTCATTCGCACGAATGTATCCATTCTAATTCATTCGTACGATCCATTCTAATTCATTCGTACGATCCATTCTAATTCATTCATACGATCTATTCTAATTAATTCATACAATCCATTCTAATTTTTTCACACGATCCATTCTTATTCATTCGTACGATCCATTCTAATTCATTCGCACAATCCATTCTATTTCATTCGTATGATCCATTCTTACTCATTGGTACGATCCATTCTAATTCATTCGCACGAATGTATCCATTCTAATTCATTCGTACGAATCCATTCTAATTCATTCGTACAATCCATTCTATTTCATTCGTACGATCCATTCTTACTAATTCGTATGATCCATTCTAATTCATTCGCACGAATGTATCCTTTCTAAATCATTCGTACGATCCATTCTAATTCATTCGTACGATCCATTCTAAATCATTCGTACAATCCATTCTATTTCATTCGTACGATTAATTCTAATTCATTAGCACGATCCATTCTAATTCATTCGTACGATCCATTCAAATTCATTCGCACGATCCATTCTAATTCATTCGTACAATCTATTCCATTTCATTCGTACTATCCATTCTTACTCATTCGTATGATCCATTCTAATTAATTCGCACGAATGTATCCATTCTAATCCATTCGTACGATCCATTCTAATCCATTCGTACGATCCATTCTAATTCATTCGCATGAATGTAACCATTCTAATTCATTCATTTGATCCATTCTAATTCATTCGTACGATCCATTCTAATTCATTCGTCCGATCCATTCTAATTTATTCGCACTAATGTATCCATTCTAAACCATTCATACGATCCATTCTAATTTATTCGTACGATCCATTCTAATTCATTCGTAAGATCCATTCTAATTCATTCGTGCGATCCATTCTAATTCATTCGTACGATCCATTCTAATTCATTCGCACGAATGTATCCATTCTAGTTCATTCGTACGATCCATTCTAATTCACTCGTACGATCCATTCGAATTCATTCGCACGATCCATTCTAATTCATTCGTACGATCCATTCTAATTCATTCGCACGAATGTATCCATTCTAATTTATTCGTACATACGATCCATTCTAATTCATTCGCACAATTGTATCCATTCTAATTCATTTGTATAATCCATTCTATTTCATTCGTACGATCCATTCTTACTCATTCGTATGATCCATTCTAATTCATTTGCACGAATGTATCCATTCTAATTCATTCGTACGATCCATTCTAATTCATTCGCACGATCCATTCTAATTCATTCGTAAGATCCATTCTAATTCATTCCTACGATCCATTCTAATTCATTCGTACGATCCATTCCAATTCATTCGCACGAATGTATCCATTCTAGTTCATTCGTACGATCCATTCTAATTCATTCGTACGATCCATTCTAATTCATTCCCACGATCCATTCTAATTCATTCGTACGATCAATTCTAATTCATTCGCACGAATGTAACCATTCTAACTCATTCGTACGATCCTGAATTAGAATGGATCGTACGAATGAATTAGAATGGATCGTACGAATGAACTAGAATGGATACATTCGTGCGAATGAATTAGAATGGATCGTACGAATGAACTAGAATGGATACATTCGTGCGAATGAATTAGAATGGATCGTACGAATGAATTAGAATGGATCGTACGAATGAATTAGAATGGATCGTACGAATGAATTAGAATGGATCATACGAATGAATTAGAATGGATCATCCGAATGAGTAAGAATGGATCGTACAAATAAAATAGAATGGATTGTACGAATGAATTAGAATGGATCGTACGAATGAACTAGAATGGATCATGTGAAAGAATTAGAATGGATTATATGAATGAATTAGAATGGATCATATGAATTAATTAGAATAGATCGTGCGAATGAATTCAAATGGATCGTACGAATGAATTAGAATGGATCGTACGAATGAATTAGAATGGATACATTCGTGCGAGTGAATTAGAATGGATACATTCGTGCGAAAGAATTAGAATAGATCGTATGAATGAATTAGAATGGATCCTATGAATGAATTAGAATAGATCGTGCGAATGAATTAGAATGGATCGTACGAATGAATTAGAATTGATCGAACGAATGAATTAGCATGGATCGTGCAAATGAATTAGAATGGAACGTACGAATGAATTAGAATGGATCGTGTGAAAGAATTAGAATGGATTGTATGAATGAATTAGAATGAATTCGTACGATCCATTCGAATTCATTCGCACGATCCATTCTAATTCATTCATACGATCCATTCTAATTCATTCATACAATCCATTCTAATTCTTTCACACGATCCATTCTAATTCATTCGTAGGATCCATTCTAATTCATTCGTACAATCTATTCTATTTCATTCGTACGATCCATTCTTACTCATTCGTATGATCCATTCTAATTCATTCGGACGAATGTATCCATTCTAATTTATTCGTACGATCCATTCTAATTCATTCGTACGATCCATTCTAAATCATTTGTACGATCCATTCTTAGTCATTCGTATGATCCATTCTAATTCATTCGTACGATTCATTCTAATTCATTCGTACGATCCATTCTAATTTATTCGCACAATCTATTCTAATTCATTCGTACGATCCATTCTAATTCATTCGTACGATCATACGAATGAATTAGAATGGATCGTACGAAATGAATTAGAATGGATTGTATGAATAAATTTGAATGGATACATTCGTGCGAATGAATTAGAATGGATCATACGAATGAGTAAGAATGGATCGTACGAATGAAATAGAATGGATTGTACGAATGAATTAGAATGGATCGTACAAATGAATTAGAATGGATCGTACGAATGAATTAGAATGGATCATACGAATGAGTAAGAATGGATCGTACAAATGAAATAGAATGGATTATACGAATGAATTAGAATGGATCGTACGAATGAATTAAAATGGATCGTGTGAAAGAATTAGAATGCATTGTATGAATGAATTAGAATGGATCGTATGAATGAATTAGAATGGATCGTGCGAATGAATTCGAATGGATCGCATGATCCATTCGAATAGAATGGATCGTATGAATGAATTAAAATGGATCGGGGGAATGAATTAGAATGGATTGTAGGAATGAATTAGAATGGATCGTATGAATGAATTAGAATGGATCGTATGAATGAATTAGAATGGATCGTGCGAATGAATTAGAATGGATCGTACGAATGAATTAGAATGGATCGTACGATTCATTCTAATTTATTCGTACGATCCATTCTAATACATTCGTACGATTCATGCAAATTCATTCGCACGATCCATTCTAATTCATTCGTACGAATGTATCCATTCTAATTCATTCGTACGATCCATTCTAATTCATTAATATGATCCATTCTAATTCATTCGTATGATCGATTCTAATTCATTCGCACTATCCATTCTAATTCATTCGTACGATCCATTCTAATTCATTCGTATGATCCATTCTAATTTATTCGTTCAAATATATCCATTCTAATTCATTCGTACGATCCATTCTAATTCATTCGCACGATCCATTCTAATTCATTCGCACGAATGTATTCATTCTAATTCATTTGCACGATCCATTCTAATTTATTCCTATGATCTATTCTAATTCATTCGTACGATCCATTCTAATTCATTCGCTCGAATGTGTCCATTCTAATTCATTCGTACGATCCATTCTAATTCGTTCATATGATCCATTCTAATTCGTTCGTACGATCCATTCTAATTCGTTCATACGATCCATTCTAATTCGTTCGTACGATCCATTCTAATTCATTCGTATGATCCATTCTAATTCATTCCTACGATCTATTCTAATTCATTCGCTCGAATATATCCATTCTAATTCATTCGTTCGATCTATTCTAATTCATTCGCACGATCCATTCTAATTCATTCGTATGATCCATTCTAATCCATTCGTACGATCCATTCTAATTCATTCGTACGATCCATTCTAATTCATTCGTATGATCCATTCTAATTCATTCGTACGATCCATTCTAATTCATTCATACAATCCATTCTAATTCATTCGCACGAATGTATCCATTCTAATTAATTCGTAAGATCCATTCTAATTCATTCGTATGATCAATTCTTATTCATTCGCACGATCCAGTCTAATTGATTCGCACGATCCATTCTAATTCATTCGCACGAATGTATCCATTCTAATTCATTCGTACGATCCATTCTAATTCATTAATATGATCCATTCTAATTCATTCGTACGATCCATTCTAATTCATATGCACAAAGGTATCCATTCTAATCCATTCGTAGGATCCATTCTAATCCATTCGTACGATCCATTCTAATTCTTTCGTACTATCCATTCTAATTTATTCGCTGGAATGTATCCATTCTAATCCATTCATACGATCCATTCTAATCCATTCGTACGATCCATTCTAATTCATTCACATGAATGTAACCATTCTAATTTATTCATTTGATCCATTCTAATTCATTCGCACGACCCATTCTAATTCATTCGTCCGATCCATTCTAATTCATTCGCACGAATGTATCCATTCTAATTCATTCGTACGATCCATTCTAATTCATTCGTACGATCCATTCTAATTCATTTGTAAGATCCATTCTAATTTGTTCGTACGATCCATTCTAATTCATTCGTACGATCCATTCTAATTCATTCGCACGAATGTATCCATTCTAGTTCATACGTACGATTCATTCTAATTCATTCGTACGATCCATTCTAATTCATTCGCACGATCCATTCTAATTCATTCGTACGATCAATTCTAATTCATTCGCACGAATGTATCCATTCTAATTCATTCGTACGATCCTGAATTAGAATGGATCGTACGAATGAATTAGAATGGATACCATTGTGCATATGAATTTGAATGGATCGTACGAATGAATTAGAATGGATCATATTAATGAATTAGAATGGACCGAACGAATGAATTAGAATGGACACATTCGTGCGAATGAATTAGAATGGATCGTGCACGAATGTATCCATTCTAATTCATTCGTATGATCCATTCTAATTCATTAATATGATCCATTCTAATTCATTCGTACGATCCATTCTAATTCATATGCACAAAGGTATCCATTCTAATCTATTCGTAGGATCCATTCTAATCCATTCATACGATCCATTCTAATTCATTCGTACGATCCATTCTAATTCATTCGCTCGAATGTATCCATTCAAATCCATTCGTACGATCCATTCTAATCCATTCGTACGATCCATTCTAATTCATTCGCATGAATGTAACCATTCTAATTCATTCATTTGATCCATTCTAATTCATTCGTACGATCCATTCTAATTCATTCGTCCGATCCATTCTAATTCATTCGCACGAATGTATCCATTCTAATTAATTCGTACGATCCATTCTAATTCATTCGTACGATCCATTCTAATTCATTCGTACAATCCATTCTAATTCATTCGCATGAATGTATCCATTCTAATTAATTCGTACGATCCATTCTAATTCATTCGTATGATCTATTCTTATTCATTCGCACGATCCAGTCTAATTGATTCGCACGATCCATTCTAATTAATTCATAGGATCCATTCTAATTCATTCGTACAATCCATTCTAATTCTTTCACACGATCCATTCTAATTCATTCGTACGATCCATTCTAATTCATTCATACAATCCATTCTAATTCATTTGTACGATCCATTCTAATTCACTCATACGATCCATTCTAATACATTCATATGATCCATTCTAATTCATTTGCATGAATATATCCATTCTAATTCATTCGTACGATCCATTCTAATTCCTTCGTACGATCCATTCTAATTCATTCGTACGATCTATTCTAATTCATTCATACGATCCATTCTAATTCATTCGTACGAACCATTCTAATTCCTTCGTACGATCTATTCTAATTCATTCGTACGATCCATTCTAATTCATTCGTACAATCTATTCTAATTCATTCGTACGAATGGATACATTCGTGTGAATGAATTAGAATCGATCGTACGAATGAGTCAGAATGGATCGTACGAATAAAATAGAATGGATTGCACGAATGAATTAGAATGGATCGTACGAATAAATTAGAATGGATCGTGTGAAAGAATTAGAATGGATTGTATGAATGAATTAGAATGGATCGTACGAAGGAATTAGAATGGATCGTACGAATGAATTAGAATGGATCGTACGAATGAATTAGAATAGATCGTACGAATGAATTAGAATGGATCGTACGAATGAATTAGAATGGATCATGTGAAAGAATTAGAATGGATCGTACGAATGAATTAGAATGGATCGTGCGAATGAATTAGAATGTATCGTACGAATGAATTAGAATGGATCGTGCTAATGAATTAGAATTGATCGAACGAATGAATTAGTACGATCCATTCTAATTTATTCGTACGATACATTCGAATTTATTCGTACGATCCTTCCTAATTCATTCGCACGAATGTATCCATTCTAGTTCATTCGTACGGTCCATTCTAATTCATTCGTACAATCCATTCTAATTCATTCATACGATCTATTCTAATTCATTCATACAATCCATTCTAATTCTTTCACACGATCCATTCTAATTCATTCGTACGATCCATTCTAATTCATTTGCACAATCCATTCTATTTCATTCGTACGATCCATTCTTACTCATTCGTATGATCCATTCTAATTCATTCGCACGAATGTATCCATAATGGATCATACGAATGAGTAAGAATGGATCGTACGAATGAAATTGAATGGATTGTGCGAATGAATTAGAATGGACCGTACGAATGAATTAGAATGGATTCATTCGTGCAAATGAATTAGAATGGATCGGACGAATGAATTAGAATGGATCGTACGAATGATTTAGAATGGATCGTACGAATAAATTAGAATGGATACATTCGTCCGAATGAATTAGAATGGATCATACGAATGAGTAAGAATGGATCGTACGAATGAAATAGAATAGATTGTACGAATGAATTAGAATGGATCCTACGAATGAATTAGAATAGATCGTGTGAAAGAATTAGAATGGATTGTATGAATGAATTAGAATGAATTCGTACGATCCATTCAAATTCATTCGCTCGATCTATTCTAATTCATTCATACGATCCATTCTAATTCATTCATACAATCCATTCTAATTCTTTCACACGATCCATTCTAATTCATTCGTAGGATCCATTCTAATTCATTCGTACAATCTATTCTATTTCATTCGTACAATCCATTCTAGTTCATTCGTATGATCCATTCTAATTCATTCGGACGAATGTATCCATTCTAATTTATTCGTACGATCCATTCTAATTCATTCGTACGATCCATTCTAATTCATTCGTACGATCCATTCTAATTCATTCGTCCGATCCATTCTAATTCATTCGCACGAATGTATCCATTCTAATTCATTCGTACGATCCATTCTAATTCATTCGTAAGATCCATTCTAATTCATTCGTACGATCCATTCTAATTCATTCGTACGATCCATTCTAATTCATTCGCACGAATGTATCCATTCTAGTTCATTCGTACGATCCATCCTAATTCATTCGTACAATCCATTCTAATTCATTCGCACGATCCATTCTAATTAATTCGTACGATCAATTCTAATTCATTCGCACGAATGTATCCATTCTAATTCATTCGTACGATCCATTCTAATTCATTCGTACGATCCATTCTAATTCATTCATACAATCCATTCTAATTCTTTCACACGATCCATTCTAATTCATTCGTAGAATCCATTCTAATTCATTCGTACAATCTATTCTATTTCATTCGTACGATCCATTCTTACTCATTCGTATGATCCATTCTAATTCATTCGCACGAATGTATCCATTCTAATTCATTTGTACGAATCCATTCTAATTCATTCGTACAATCCATTCTATTTCATTCGTACGATACATTCTTACTCATTCGTACGATCTATTCTAATTCATTCGTAAGATCCATTCTAATTTATTCGTACGATCCATTCTAATTCATTTGCACGATCCAATCTAATTCATTCATACATCCATTCTAATTCATTCCGTACGATCCATTCTAATTCATTCGCTCGAATGTATCCATTCTAATTCATTCGTACGATCCATTCTAATCCATTCGTACGATCCATTCTAATTCATTCGCATGAATGTAACCATTCTAATTCATTCATTTGATCCATTCTAATTCATTCGTACGATCCATTCTAATTCATTAGCACGATCCATGCTAATTCATTCGTTCGATCAATTCTAATTCATTAGCACGATCCATTCTAATTCATTCGTACGATCCATTCTAGTTCATTCGCACGATCCATTCTAATTCAATCATAGGATCCATTCTAATGCATTCATACGATCTATTCTATTTCTTTCGCACGAATATATCCATTCTTATTCATTCGCACGAATGTATCCATTCTAATTCATTCGTACGAATCCATTCTAATTCATTCGTACAATCTATTCTATTTCATTCGTACGATCCATTCTAGTTCATTCGTACGATCCATTCTAATTCATTCGTACGATCCATTCTAATTCATTCGTATGATCCATTCTTATTAATTCGTATGATCCATTCTAATTCATTCGTACGATCCATTCTAATTCATTCATGCAATCCATTCTAATTCATTCGCACGAATGTATCCATTCTAATTAATTCGTACAATCCATTCTAATTCATTCGTATGATCCATTCTTATTCATTCGCACGATCCTGTCTAATGGATTCGCACGATCCATTCTAATTCATTCGCACGAATATATCCATTCTAATTCGTTCATACGATCCATTCTAATTCATTCGTACGATCCATTCTAATTCATTCGCACAAATGTATCCATTCTAATTCATTCGTACGATCCATTCTAATTAATTCGTACGATCAGTTCTAATTCATTCACAAAATCTATTCTAATTCATTCATACGATCCATTCTAATTCATTCGCACGATCCATTCTAATTCCTTCGTACGATCCATTCTAATTCTTTCACACGATCCATTCTAATTCATTCGTACGATCTATTCTAATTCATTAGCACGATCCATTCTAATTTGTCACGCCCCATACTCTGAGTAGTCCCAGAATTGAATAGAACAGCGCAAAATAGGGAACGTGAAGGGTGGTAAATTTTTTTTTTAATTATACTAAGTAAATTCCATAGACATAAAGGAGATAGCAATGACAACACGAGCTAAATCAAAAACTACAAAAACTCAGATTCCAGAGAACTAATTGCTATCCAACAAAATAATACAAATTTTAATAAAATTGCCCCAAGCATAGTCCACTACTAGCGGAAGAAAGAAAACGAGGGAAATGTCAAGTGTCCTTGACTGCTTATTGACACTCCAGCACACTCACACTGCTGCACCGGCACAGACTGCTACCGAACTGAATATCTAATGCTGCTACTAACCTGCACCCAAATATGGGTGTCAATCGCAGTGATAACCCACGGTTAATAGAAGATATTTATCTACTTTTAACTGTCAAAGATAAGTTGATAATTTACCAGATGACAAATCGACTTCTAAGCCCAATAATTCTTATATCTCACTAAAATATATCAAACTATAAGTTATTTAGAAATGTGAATTATTCGGTTAACCAAATTGGTTAGCCTATTGAATGGACCGTCGGTTTTGTCCCTGAAGACCGCAGACCGACAACACGTTACAAAAGGGGTGATTTTCACACCGGTTCACCCAAACACCTCCTTGGTCCTATACCGGCCCAAGTAACCGCTTTTCCTAGTTGGCCAAACTAAGATTTTCCCGTCTCTCACGGAGGAGCACCGAGCCCAGCTTGCTAACTTTTCTTCGGTCACCACTAGGTGGCTTCCAGGAAGATGGTATCCCCTGTTCAATTTAGGTTAACTCATTTATGTATTATTCCAATTATGCCCCTCCCGTCAAGATAAAACGGCGAGGGAAGGATACCATGTCCCTTGCCAAATAACTATAGGGGTTCATCTCCTACAGCTATTGGCTTTCTACTAATATTAAACCTCTACCTATGTCCTAACAATTAAGGACTGGTGAGTTAACACTTGATTCTACTTATAACTTGTATAAATAAAAAAATAATATAAGTATTTAAAAAGAAGGCTTTGGGTAGTGTAGGCCCTAGCATGCTTCTATGTTTTGGTTACATAACAGGGTTCAAGATAGTGGTAGATCCGTATTACAATTCAAAACTTAGATTGAAACACAATTTAAACATCTTATGTTTTGAAACTTATAACATGAAATTATCCACCACTAGTTACGATGAAAATTGATTAAATAGCATATCATAAAAATCGGCTTGTCATTATCCATAAGATGAAAAGAATATTAGAATTCTATGCTAATCAGATACAAAATATAGATGATACAATATTATACTAAAAGAATATTTAATATATAACTTATTAACCGATGAGTGATAATCCCGTTAAGGAAATCACCTAGATTAAGGATCGGAAACACCTCGTCTCGATCGAAAGGAACCGAGGCAACGGTTACGATTGAGACTTTGGGTGTTGAGACGAAGGTCTGTCTATATAGAAAATGATGGTGTTCACGATATTAGCTTTGATTTAAACCAAGTTAGGAGTGCAAAAAAAATTACCTAAGGAAATCAAAGATGAAAGTCGGCTTGATCAATGTGGAATACACGAGAGTTGCGACGATGCTATCAATCCAACAATCAAAAGGGAAAAATTAATGATAAGAGGGTGTGGCTGCACTTTCACCTTGGAGGCACACAAATAAGAGAAAAAGGGGAAGGATGGCTAGATCATTCGTTCAATAGAGATGGGAAGAGGAGATAAGGATAACCAATTTTAGAGAGGTTAGAGAAAAGGAGGGGAGAGACCACAACAGAATTTTTTTGTTTAAAAAAAATAGGGCCGGCTGATTCCCGAGTGAAAATGAGGGCTCGGGATAGGTAAAGGTTGAGAGAGAGAGAAAAAGGTTGAAAAAGAAAGGTTTGGTTTAGGGTCGTCCATCACAGATCGGATGGAGGGGCTGATCTCTGTGATTGGGTCTGTACTGTGAACAGTAACCCCGCGGTTACTGTTCACGGGTACTATTTCCTTTTTTTTTTTTTTTTGTTTAATTGGTATAAATAAATACACTAAAAAATAGAAAAAACTCTATATATGAAAGTTACTCAGAAAAACTCCCCGGATCCATCCGAGCCGTCGGATCGAGATTTTGAAAATGTTTTAAAATAGTTGCTGAATATAATAATATTATTTTATATATAAACGAAATGCAAATTGTAGGACCATGTTTGACAAATCAAACACCGTCCGATTCTCCCGATTTCAGAGTCGATGGGTTTGGACTCAAATAGGGAATTACTATATGTTTCCAGCTACTTCCGAAATCCCAAACTTCATCGGAAACCCGGATCAAAACCATAAATTGTGGATTTTAATACAATTGTACAGATATAAAAGAAATTGACAGGAATCGATCAAAAGAGCGGTACTGAGTAGTAACCAACCATATGCAAGTTAACCTAAAGAAAGACCACAGTTGGTTGTTCGGTAAACACACTAAAGCTTCACTCGATAACTTGACACGGTAAACTAAAAAGGAAAACACCCTATAACCAATTATTTAATAAAGAAAAGATTACGGGTCGTTACATCATACCTCCCTAAAAGGAATTTCGCCCCCGAAATTCACCCGTCGATGATATCTGAAAACAAACTCGGGTACTACGACCGCATCTCTGACTCCAACTCCCAAGTGGCCTCACTCTCTGAGTGATGCTGCCACAACACCTTGACCATAGGGATGGTCTTAGTGCGCAAAACCCTCTCCTCAGAAGCCAAGATACAGATAGGAAGCTCCTCAAAAGAAGCATCGTGACTAAGCTGGAGATCTCGCCATTCTAGAACATGGGAAGGATCAGGCTCGTACTTCCTGAGTATTGAAACGTGGAAGACATCGTGCACTCTGGAGAGCTGTGGTGGCAAGGCCAGGCGGTACGCCACTGTCCCCACCTTCTCTAGAATCTCAAAAGGCCCAACGAACCTCGGAGATAACTTCCCATGCTTTCCGAAACGAAAGACGCCCTTCTACGGAGAGACTCGTAGGAAGACTTGACCTCCAACCTCGAACTCCAATGGGCGCCTATGAACGTCGGCATAGCTCTTCTGCCTGCTTTGAGCTACCTTCAGTTGTTCCTTGATCACCCGAATTTTTTCTGTAGTCTGCCGCACAATCTCTGGCCCCAGCAAACTACTCTCGCCAACTTCAGTCCAACAAGTAGGGGACCGACAAGGTCGCCCATAGAGGGCCTCAAAGGGTGCCATGCCTATACTCGACTGAAAACTATTATTATAAGCAAACTCCACCAGTGGCAAGTGACTCTCCCAACTACCTCTGAAATCAAGCACGCACGCCCTGAGCATATCTTCGAGAATCTGAATCGTCCTCTCAGACTGCCCATCGGTTTGAGGGTGGAATGCTGTACTGAGACAAAGTTTTGTTCCCAAAGCATGTTGCAGGCTCTTCCAGAACTGAGACTCGAACCTTCCATCCCGATCTGAAACTATGGAGACTGGGGTTCCATACAGCTTGACAATCTCCTTTACGTATAACGTGGCAAGATCGTGAAGAGAAGTTGTGGTGTGAACCGGCAAGAAATGTGCTGACTTAGTCAACCGGTCGACCACCACCCAAACAGAGTCGTGGTGGTTCCATGTCAGTGGAAGACCTGACACAAAATCCATGGTCACATGCTCCCATTTCCACTCTGCTACAGGTAAAGACTACAATAGACCTGCGGGCCTCTGGTGCTCGGCCTTCACCTGTTGACAGGTAAGGCACCTAGCGACAAATTTGGCGACATCCACCTTCATGCCTCTCCACCAGTACTGTCTCCGTAGATCACGGTACATCTTGGTGTTACCCGGATGCACCGTGAACTTAGACTTGTGCGCCTCCTCCAAAACCTCGGCCCTGAGCTCCGGCTTATCGGGAAGGCACAGCCTACCCTGGAAGCGAAGACCACCATCAACCCCTACTGCATAGCTCTCTACTGATTCTCCTGCTGACACTCTGGCACGGATATCCTCCAACTGCTGATCCTCCCTCTGCTCCGAGATCACCCTGTGCACCAAGAGTTGGGCTGAGCTCGAAGACCTGACACAAAATCCAGGGTCACATGCTCCCATTTCCACTCTGCTATAGGTAAAAACTGCAATAGACCTGCGGGCCTCTGGTGCTCGGCCTTCACCTGTTGACAGGTAAGGCACCTAGCGACAAATTTGGCGACATCCACCTTCATGCCTCTCCACCAGTACTGTCTCCGTAGATCACGGTACATCTTGGTGTTACCCGGATGCACCGTGAACTTAGACTTGTGCGCCTCCTCCAAAACCTCGGCCCTGAGCTCCGGCTTATCGGGAAGGCACAGTCTACCCTGGAAGCGAAGACCACCATCAACCCCTACTGCATAGCTCTCTACTGATTCTCCTGCTGACACTCTGGCACGGATATCCTCCAACTGCTGATCCTCCCTCTGCTCCGAGATCACCCTGTGCACCAAGAGTTGGGCTGAGCTCGAATACTACAAAGGAGGGTACGACTCGTCTTATTGCACACAACCAGCCCAAACTCAGCTATGGCCACCATCCACTCCGCCCGTTCCACAGACAAACGGGCCAACACACTGCGAGACTTCCGGCTCAACGCATCTGCAACCACATTCGCCTTGCCCGGATGATAAGAAAGAGAGTAGTCAAAGTCCTTCAACACTTCGACCCAACGTCGCTGTCTCATGTTGAGGTCCTTCTGAGTACTGATAAAACGTAGACTTTGATGGTCACACAGTATCTCAAAAGTCTCTCCATAAAGGTAATGGTGCCAAATCTTTAGTGCAAAGACCACGGCTGCTAGCTCTAAGTCATGAGTCGGATAGTTCTGCTCATGTGTCTTTAACTGCCTGGATGCATAAGCAACAACCTTTCCCTCTTGCATCAGCACGCACCCCAATCCAGACAAGGAGGCATCTGTGTAGACGACATAGCCTATTCCACTGACTGGAATGGTAAGCACTGGCGCAGAGGTCAACCTCTTCTTTAACTCCTAGAAAGATAGTTCACACTTCTCGCTCCACTCAAACCTGACCCCTTTCTTGGTCAATCGAGTAAGAGGAGATGCCAAGCTAGAGAAATCCTTCACGAATCGGCGATAATAACCAGCAAGACCTAAGAAGCTACGGATCTCAAACACAGACTTCGGTTGTTCCCAATCAAGTACTGCCTCATGTGGGTGCAAATTTTGGCAAGAAGTCTGCAAACAGCGGGACCCACCGGCCCTGCCTGGTGAGCCCCCGAAGACAACAGCGGGACCCACCGGCCCCGCCTGGTGGGCCCCCGAGTACCACAGTGGGACCCACCGGCCCTGCCTGGTGAGCCCCCGAAGACAACAGCGGGACCCACCGGCCCCGCCTGGTGGGCCCCCGAGTACCACAGCGGGACCCACCGGCCCTGCCTGGTGGGCCCCCTAAAGACGGCAGCGGAGCCCACCAGCTTTACCTGGAGGATCCCCAGATACAACAGCAGAAACCGCCATTTACCCCGGGATTCCTCCAAGAGAATCCTATAAATAGCAGAGCCTTCGAATGTAAATGGATCGAGATCCAAGAGGGCAGATCGAACTCTCAGTTCTAAAAAACCAGAGCTCTGGGATTTCCAACTTTCCATCTTCCACCTCTCTTTGATCTTCTTTTTTCTTTCGAAGAGATCAGAGTGTTTTTAGTGATACTCGGCCTGTCGAGATCAGAGTGTTTTCAGTGATACTCGGCCTGTCGAGATCACTTCAACATAAGTGTTAGTGAATTCGGGTTGCTCCCTATAGCACGGAGACGTAGGCTTCGGCTGAACTCCGAGATCACATCTTGTGTCAAGAATCTCTCTGATTGCATCTCTCTGTTTACATATCAAAGGCTTCAACTTCAATCAGCAGATCGAACAACAATCTTCGACGTCAACTTCAATTTCAATTGACTGGTGCTGCGAGAGTCTTCGGGTCGGCACGAAGATTTTCCCCCACAGTTTGGCACCGTCTGTGGGATACGAGCAAAAAGTCCAGCTTTCCGCTACTACTCAATCGGTTGAGCATACAACCAATCTCGATAGCCAAACTTCCTCGCCTCCTAGATTGATCAGACAACTGATCGGACGTCGGCACTCTCGTTGCACCCTTCGCTCTCTGAATGGCGAGGACTAAACACCAGGGTCAACCATAAGGAAGTAACACTCAACAACAACCTCGTCCTGAGACTCGTTCAATGAGTCAAAGGCTCAACTTCGGACAGCCCCTTGCTGTCCCCGAGATGGGAGTTCGTTCAGGAAGTGGCAGATCTGTCGATCGACCTATCGACCACCCCGCGCGACAGTCGATTGGGCAAACAGCCCCCTCTCCTGCTGAAGACCCTCCATCGACCTACCAAATTTCTGCAGTCGACTTTCAACTGCTCCAATTGGCGAAGCAAAATGCCACCCTCACCGCTGAGAGAGATGCTCTGAAGAAAACAGCATCCGAGGCTGGGATCGCTCTACCTATTCCCTCTACAAGTAAGAGGGTTGATCTTCCTCGACATTCAACTCACTTCGAGCAACGGAGGTCAATGGGCACTGCTGCCCTCGAGAGGATCCGACGCGACCCAACTCCCTCTGCTGTCCCATAGAAGCAGAGTGTTTGGGACCGTCTCAATGACGAATCTTCCCAATCTTCTTCCGACCGCAACTGCGACAAGAACGCGCCTTCAAAGCTCAACATACTAAGGAAGCACCACATGAAAGGCGCTCCTTCAAAGAGTAGAGTCTCCCCTTCCATTCCACTTCAACGTGGGCTTGGATCGGACCTCCGACATAGACTTCAACCGGCGAATATTTCAATGCCTGAGCAAGACCTTGCGATCTTGCCTCTTGACCCACCTCTAGGTCGAGGACACGGTCGTAGGGACGGGTACTCCTCTGCCGGGCCTCTACATCGAAGCCTCTTCGAGTCAACTTTTCCGAGGGGATGGAGAACTCCTATCCTCCCTAAATTTAACTGCATCAGAGGAGATCCAGCTCTTCATATACTTGCCTTCAAGCAAGCCTTGGCGCCACACGAAGAAGAAAACAACGTGCTCTGCCGCACCTTCGCAGGAAGTCTCGACGAGCCGTCTCTTGACTGGTATCACAATCTCCGAGCTGGGTCCATCACCCAGTTCGGTGTTTTGGCTAAACTCTTTGTGCAGTATTATCAGCTCAATCTGAAGCCCGAGAAGAAGCTCGACTCTCTCTATCGTCTAAGGATGGGTGCTGACGAGAGTCTCCGTAGCTTCACGAGGAGATTTCGCAACGAGCATGCTACTCTCTCTGGAAGACATCTGGATGATGAAGCCATTATGTTGGCCTTCCAGAACACCATCCGCTTCGATCTACACATCTACAACGACTTTATCCGCAATCCCCCTCCTTCTCTGGGTGCAATGTTTGATCGAATTCAGAGGGAGATTGAGGTTGAAGATGATCAAGTCACTCGAAAAGGGCGAGAGTCGAAGAGAAGGCCTACTGAGAGAGAAGTTTCCAACTATGCTGCCAAAGCCCACAATGCTGAGGCAGCAGCCCCTCCAGCCAACAAGCGGTCAAGAAATGATGGACGTCGATCTCCTCCAAAGAAGACCACTTTCACCGAGTGGAATTTACCAATCGAGCAAATCCTCGATCGCATTCAGCACGAAGAGTTCCTCCGATGGCCTAATCCACTGCAGCCCGACACCAAGTTCACTGCAGATAAAACAGTCTACTGTGATTTCCATCGCAGTCATGGGCATTCTACCGATCAATGCCACCGGCTAAAGTATCATTTGGACGATCTGTTACGTATAGGACATCTCCAAGAATTTGTCAAAGGCAGGCAAGACCATTCCGTCAAGCATCGACAGTGAAGATCTCCCTTGAGATTGAAAGATCTGGCCGGGGGTTAGAGATGGTCAACTTTCAAGCAACCATTCGTATTGCCAGAAAACACAGCAGCAGGAAACTAGCTCCCAACTGGGAAAGTCCAGACATGATCGAAATCAGGAGAAAGCAAAGGATCCTATCAATTGCCACGAGCTTGGAAAGCTAGACATCTCAAAATGCTCTATCCTGGATGTAAATTCCAAGCTGGATAAAGATTGCTTTCAAATGTTCATCTTATCGATTCAAATTCTGGAGCAGTTATCTACATTCAAATTCAAAGTTAGCTGCATTCAAATTGCCAGGTCGTTTAACAAGTTTGGGTGATTGAGTTGCGACTCAACCCCTCACAGGCAAATGTTAAACGGTTTCGGGTTGTGCAACAATACAACCTTCAAGTTACTGGTCATTTAACGAGTTTGGGAGTTTGTGTTGCGACACTACCCCTTACGTGCAAACGTTAAATGACTTTCAATTTCAATATCGTCTAACAAGTTTGGGTGTTTGAGTTGCGACTCAACCCCTCACATACAAATGTTAACGATTTCTAGTTGTGCTACAACAACCTTCAATTTCAACATCGTCTAACAAGTTTGGGTGCTTGAGTTGCGACTCAACCCCTCACATACAAATGTTAACGATTTCAAGTCATGCTCCAACAAAGTTCAATTTTCAAGTTACTCAACAGTTTGGGTGATCGAGTTGCGACTCATCCCTTTACATTCAAGTGCGTATATATATTCAAAACATTTTCCAGAACACAGCATTCAAAGAGTTCAAACACAAGACATTCAATTTCAAGCACCAGAAAGATATCTTCTATTATCAAAAATTAGTCAAGTACAATGTTGAGCTGCTACATGTCAAGAGTTTACAAGTGTAAACAACAAAGAAAAGGTAGAAATACATCAGGGCTTGGCTACGCTCGGAGCACGCGACTTTTCTCCTTCGGATTCGCCACGAGGCTTGCTCGCAACCGAAGCTTTAGAAGATCGGACACTGCTGACATGTGCCCTGAGTGCCTCTGCCGCTTTCTCGGCCGTTTCTTTGTAACTCTTGCATTCAGACAATGCATGCTCCAGTGCCTTCTTGGAAGTCTCTTCCCTGGCAGTAAAAGCAGCATGTTGAGTAGCAAGTCGTTCTTTCAGCTCCTTGTTCTCGTTGGTGCGACCGCAGGACACGTCCTCAACCTTGGAAAGTTGATTCTTCAAGGATTCAAGCTCGTGACTCTGCGCCTCACAACGATCCTGCAGCCCCTTGATCTCCAGCTTCCCCTTGCGAAGATCCTCAATCTTGGCCTTGAGAGAGGTTTTCTTCGAAGACAGGATTTCCCTCAGCCTATCTCTCTCCTCGCTCACAGCCTTTAGTTCGACCGTCAAACGGGTTACCTCGGATGCGGCCTCCCGTTCTCTTGCCTTCCTGGAAAGCTTGCTTGCGATTCTCAAACAGGCTGAGTTCTGCAAATGGACAAAAAGTTAGAATTATTCTGAAGATACAATTCGAACAATAGATCAAAGCATATGCACATACCACTATTTCAAGCCGATCGAAGGCTTCTTCAAAAGTAGCATCCGGAAGATTGCAAAGCTTCCGGATCGCGTTAGTGGGATGATTGATGTCAACATCACCCAAACTCCTTATCTTCTTCTTAGCCGGGCCAGCAGGTGTACCTACAATCCATGCAGCAATTCTAAGTGTTAGTATATTTTTGAGCTTCAAAGACAAGGAAGTCAATCAAAACAGGTTAGTACAGATACCTGAAGCCTCGACTTGGGGAGCCTTTCCCTTCCCACTGTCGGAGCTCTTACCCTTGGGGGTCAATTTCTCCTTGATGGGGGTTGGCTCTGGCAAGGGCTGGGGGGTAGCATCACCCACCCGGCTTCCTCTCTCCAAGTGAGCAGGAGAGGGAACATCTCGAGGAGGTGATGCTCCCCCTTTGTCTTCTTGTCCACTCGAGGAGGTGAGCCCTGCCACCATAGCAGCAACTTCCTCCGCCAGAGATCGCGAAGGGGGTGGGGGTTGTTCAACCTCCACACCCCCACTTATTGTCGCCCCTTCGAGACGGGGAACCTCGGGAGGTATTTGATCGAGAGGTGCAGGGTTGCTTCCAACCCCACCACTCCCCGATATCCTAATCTTGAAGCGTAGCGGGTTCTTTTTCAATTCCCCAAAGTGATAAGTAGGAATCACTTTGGAGCCATCACCCGTTGCGTCCATAACTCCCTCCATTTTGCGAGCCTTTGCCTCATCTATGAGGATCGACTGCAATTCCTCGTCAGCACCACCAGTGGGGGTGGGAGGAATTTCTTCCTCGCCACCCCCATGTCCTTGACCACCATCAATGGGGGTGGGAGGAATCTCTTCCTCACCACCCCCATCTTCATCATCCTCATCTTCACCATCATCTTCCTCGTCACTGCCTGTGCCCTCAACATCCTCATCTCCGCCCTCCTCCTCCCTCTCTACCTCCTCTTCTTCATCTTCATCTTTCTTTTTCTCCTCATCCTCCTCCTGTTTGATGGGGATTTTCCTCTTTTTCTTTGCTGGGCCTTGGCGAGGTATCACCAATTTCTCCTCTGAAGGAAGTGCGCGCCTGGCTCCATAAACCTTCTTCTCGAATCGAAGCCTTCTAACAATTTTTCCAGACTGAGGGTCCTCCTCGTAATCGGAGTAGATGACCTCATTATCTTCATAGCAAAGCTTCGATCGGTGGAGGAGGTTGGCCTTGCCATGTCGGACTGGGCAATTCGAAAATTGCTTCCACGATCTAGTCCCACATGTCAACTCCAAGAAGAAGTTGTCAAGGACCCCTACTCGCTCTGGAGGCCAAGAGAGAGCTCCTCCTGTGCAGTACATATCAATCTCTTCATGCACCTTGTATCGGGGAACCTCAGGAACAGACATTGGGGTCCAGGCACCAGACACCGACAACGGCCAGTCAGTGTAGAGCTTATCAGAACCGATAGTGTCAGCGATCGGCCGAAGAGCAGACACACCCGTCAGATAGTAGAATGGGTTGTCTTTCCTCCAGACCCATCGGTAGTGATGGAAGAAATACCCCAGCTCGATTCGGGCTTCTTCACCTTCAGGGAGGCTGGAGTAGCATTCCCTTAGCTCCTTCTGAAAGTCCGACTCTACGCGACAGAAAGCATAGATGATCCTCCAGGAGTTCCCAGTAACCTGCCCGGGACAGAGACCGGAGGCGTTCAGCAACCTCGCGGCGAAAGGCAGCAGCGGAAGGCGCAGTCCACAGTTGAGCTGGCCAATCGTGACGATGGTTCCCATCACTTGCTCCTTGCTCGCCCACAAGACAAAGATTGTCCGCCTATCAACGCCGAAGGCGGATAAAACTCCAGGGAGCGCTGGTCGAGCCTTTCCTTCTGTGAAAAATGACAGCAACTCCTGCAGCTTGACATCTGTAAGTCTGCTGCCGATGTTGTACCCAAATTCCATCTCAGCCTCCAGAGGTAGCTGCGGGCAGAGGACAAACTTTGCCTTGGGGATCTGCTCTGGCCTTGACGGTGCAGAAGCAAATCCCACTCCTTGATGCCTCTTGCCCAGTTGGCCAAGCTCGATCAATTCTGCCCTGCCTTTACCTCGGCCCTTCAGAACAGAAGAGACCTCGACAACTTACTTGCCTTTCCTCTTGGAAGGAACACTCTTCTTCGAATTGCTCGAAGACGCCATTTGACTGATCAAACAAGAACGAAGAACAAGAGATCAAGAGAGGAAGCAAAGAGTCTGGACTTCGAAAAATTCTGAAAGCGTGAGGCGAGAATGACAGCAAGCAAGACTTATATATCCAGGGTAAAACGGTACGCAAATCGAGAAGACACGTGTCTTCACCATATCAAATCGCGTGTTTTTGCAGGTACATGTGGCATCCATCCGTAGCAAGCGCTAAATCAGGCGAACAGTCAGACCAGACGAAGCGTCAGACCCATCGGTCCACGTAAACCAACAATTCAAGCAAGCCACCGGTCTACGTAAACCGGACCGCCGGTTCAAAGCCACATTCCGGCAAACACAAGATTCAAAGAAGAGAAAATCAAACACCATCGATATTCAAGACTGCCAAAAATCAAAGGAGCAGAACAAACTATGCCACTTCTTCAAAAGTATAGGTTCAAGACCCAAACCTTGACCGGCTGATTTTAGCCGAACGGTCAAATATGACCGTTCGGCCAAAATCAACCGATCGGTCGATTTTCTACTAGATCCGGCAAAAAACTGAGGTTTTTTGCCGATCACCCAAACCTTGACCGGTTGATTTTAGCCGAACGGTCAAATATGACCGTTCGGCCAAAATCAACCGATCGGTCGATTTCTGAGGTTTTTTGCCGATTACCCAAACCTTGACCGGCTGATTTTAGCCGAACGGTCAAATATGACCGTTCGGCCAAAATCAACCGATCGGTCGATTTTCTACTAGATCCGGCAAAAAACTGATGTTTTTTGCCGATCACCCAAATCTTGACCGGCTGATTTTAGCCGAACGGTCAAATATGACCGTTCGGCCAAAATCAACCGATCGGTCGATTTTCTACTAGATCTGGCTAAAAACTGAGGTTTTTTGCCGATCACCCAAACCTTGACCGGCTGATTTTAGCCGAACGGTCAAATATGACCATTCGGCCAAAATCAACCGATCGGTCGATTTTCTACTGGATCGATCAAAAAACCATGTTTTTTGACCGATCACTCAATCCTTGACCGGTTAAAATTGACCGTTCGGTCAAATTTAACCGATCGGTCAAAATCAACCGAACGGCCAAATTTCCACTGGATCGGTCAAAAAACCATATTTTTTGACCGATCACTCAATCCTTGACTGGTTGAAATTGACCGTTCGGTCAAATTTAACCGATCGGTCAAATTTAACCGATCGGTCAAATTTGACCGATCGGTCAAAATTGACCGATCGGTCAAAATCAACCGAACGGCCAAATTTCCACTGGATCGGTCAAAAAACCATGTTTTTTGACCGATCACTCAATCCTTGACCGGTTGAAATTGACCGTTCGGTCAAATTTAACCGATCGGTCAAATTTGACCGATCGGTCAAAATTGACAGATCGGTCAAAATCAACCGAACGGCCAAATTTCCCCAGGATCGGTCAAAAAACCATGTTTTTTGACCGATCACTCAATCCTTGACCGGTTAAAATTGGCCGTTCGGTCAAATTTAACTGATCGGTCAAATTTGACCGATCGGTCAAAATTGACCGATCGGTCAAAATCAACCGAACGGCCAAATTTCCACTGGAGCGGTCAAAAAACCATGTTTTTTGACCGATCACTCAATCCTTGACCGGTTGAAATTGACCGTTCAGTCAAATTTAACCGATCGGTCAAATTTGACCGATCGGTCAAAATTGACCGATCGGTCAAAATCAACCGAACGGCCAAATTTCCACTGGATCGGTCAAAAAACCATGTTTTTTGACCGATCACTCAATCCTTGACCGGTTGAAATTGACCGTTCGGTCAAATTTAATCGATCGGTCAAAATTGACCGATCGGTCAAAATCAACCGAACGGCCAAATTTCCACTGGATCGGTCAAAAAACCATGTTTTTTGACCGATCACCCAATCCTTGACCGGTAGAAATCGACCGTTCGGTCAAAATTAACCGATCGGTCAAAATTGACCGAACGGTCAAAATTGACCGATCGGTCAAATTTTGACCGAACGATCAAATTTGACCGAACGGTCAAATTTAACCGAACGGTCAAATTTGACCGAACGATCAAAATTGACCGAACGGCTAAATTTGACCGAACGGTCAAAATTGACCGATCAGTCTATTTTAGCGCTAACACTCGACAAAGCTCCTCTGTGTGTGTGACAGGGGGTCGTTAGCTTTGTACCACGAATCCAAGCCAGCCAGATGATCTCTAGCTAACTTGGAGGGGGTAACTGTGGGTGCAAATTTTGGCAAGAAGTCTGCAAACAGCGGGACCCACCGGCCCTGCCTGGTGAGCCCCCGAAGACAACAGCGGGACCCACCGGCCCCGCCTGGTGGGCCCCCGAGTACCACAGTGGGACCCACCGGCCCTGCCTGGTGAGCCCCCGAAGACAACAGCTGGACCCACCGGCCCCGCCTGGTGGGCCCCCGAGTACCACAGCGGAACCCACCGGCCCTGCCTGGTGGGCCTTCTAAAGACGGCAGCGGAGCCCACCAGCTTTACCTGGAGGATCCCTAGATACAACAGCAGAAACCGCCATTTACCCCGGGATTCCTCCCAGAGAATCCTATAAATAGCAGAGCCTTCGAATGTAAATGGATCGAGATCCAAGAGGGCAGATCGAACTCTCAGTTCTAAAAAACCAGAGCTCTGGGATTTCCAACTTCCCATCTTCCACCTCTCTTTGATCTTCTTTTTTCATTCGAAGAGATCAGAGTGTTTTCAGTGATACTCGGCCTGTCGAGATCAGAGTGTTTTCAGTGATACTCGGCCTGTCGAGATCACTTCAACATAAGTGTTAGTGAATTCGGGTTGCTCCCTATAGCACGGAGACGTAGGCTTCGGCTGAACTCCGAGATCACATCTTGTGTCAACAATCTCTCTGATTGCATCTCTCTGTTTACATATCAAAGGCTTCAACTTCAATCAACAGATCGAACAACAATCTTCGACGTCAACTTCAATTTCAATTGACTGGTGCTGCGAAAGTCTTCGGGTCGGCACGAAGATTTTCCCCCACAGTTTGATTTTGACCGATCGGTCAATTTTGACCGATCGGTCAAATTTGACCGATCGGTTAAATTTGACCGATCGGTCAATTTCAATCGGATGGCCAAATTTCCACTGGATCGGTCAAAAAACCATGTTTTTTGACCGATCACTTAATCCTTGACCGGTTGAAATTGACCGTTCGGTCAAATTTAACCGATCGGTCAAATTTGACCGATCGGTCAAAATTGATCGATCGGTCAAAATCAACCGAACGGCCAAATTTCCACTGGAGCGGTCAAAAAACCATGTTTTTTGACCGATCACTCAATCCTTGACCGGTTGAAATTGACCGTTCGGTCAAATTTAACCGATCGGTGAAATTTGACCGATCGGTCAAAATTGACCGATCGATCAAAATCAACCGAACGGCCAAATTTCCACTGGATCGGTCAAAAAACCATGTTTTTTGACCGATCACTCAATCCTTGACCGGTTGAAATTGACCGTTCGGTCAAATTTAACCGATCGGTCAAATTTGACCGATCGGTCAAAATTGACCGATCAGTCAAAATTGACCGATCGGTCAAAATTGACCGGTCGGTCAAAATCAACCGAACGGCCAAATTTCCACTGGATCGGTCAAAAAACCATGTTTTTTGACCGATCACCCAATCCTTGACCGGTAGAAATCGACCGTTCGGTCAAAATTAACCGATCGGTCAAAATTGACCGAACGGTCAAAATTGACCGAACGGTCAAAATTGACCGATCGGTCAAATTTTGACCGAACGATCAAATTTGATCGAACGGTCAAATTTAACCGAACGGTCAAATTTGACCGAACGGTCAAATTTGACCGAACGATCAAAATTGATCGAACGGTCAAATTTGACCGAACGGTCAAAATTGACCGATCAGTCTATTTTAGCGCTAACACTCGACAAAGCTCCTCTGTGTGTGTGACAGGGGGTCGTTAGCTTTGCACCACGAATCCAAGCCAGCCAGATGATCTCTAGCTAACTTGGAGGGGGTAACTGTGGGTGCAAATTTTGGCAAGAAGTCTGCAAACAGCGAGACCCACCGGCCCTGCCTGGTGAGCCCCCGAAGACAACAGCGGGACCCACCGGCCCCGCCTGGTGGGCCCTCGAGTACCACAGTGGGACCCACCGGCCCTGCCTGGTGAGCCCCCGAAGACAACAGCGGGACCCACCGGCCCCGCCTGGTGGGCCCCCGAGTACCACAGCGGGACCCACCGGCCCTGCCTGGTGGGCCCCCTAAAGACGGCAGCGGAGCCCACCAGCTTTACCTGGAGGATCCCCAGATACAACAGCAGAAACCGCCATTTACCCCGGAATTCCTCCCAGAGAATCCTATAAATAGCAGAGCCTTCGAATGTAAATGGATCGAAATCCAAGAGGGCAGATCGAACTCTCAGTTCTAAAAACCATAGCTCTGGGATTTCCAACTTCCCATCTACCATCTCTCTTTGATCTTCTTCTCTCCTTCGAAGAGATCAGAGTGTTTCTAGTGATACTCGGCCTGTCGAGATCACTTCGACATAAGTGTTAGTGAATTCGGGTTGCTCCCTATAGCACGGAGACGTAGGCTTCGGCTGAACTCCGAGATCACATCTCGTGTCTACTCTCTGATTGCATCTCTCTGTTTACATATCAAAAGCTTCAACTTTGATCAACAGATCGACCAACGATCTTCGACGTCAACTTCAACTCCAATCGATAGATCGAACAACGATCTCTTCGACTTCAACTCCAATTGACTGGTGATGCGAAAGTCTTCGGGTCGGCATGAAGATTTTCCCCCACACCTCAACCTTGGCGGGATCCATAGACACACCGTCTTTAGAGATGACGTGTCCAAGGAACTTTACCTCGGAAAGCCAAAACTCACACTTGCTCCTCTTAGCAAATAGTTGGTGCTGTCTGAGAGTCTCTAGGGCCACGCTCAAGTGCTCCTCATGCTCCTCTCTGGTCTTGGAATAGATTAAAACATCATCAACGAACACTACGATGAATTGATCCAGGTATGGTCGGAATACCCTGTTCATCAGATCCATGAATGCTGCTGGAGTATTCGTTAGTCCAAAAGGCATAACCAGGAACTCGAAGTGACCATACCTAGTACGAAAAGCAGTCTTGGAAATATCAGACTCTCTCATCCGGAGTTGAAGATAGCCTGACCGAAGATCAATCTTCGAGAAGTATTGCGCTCCCTTCAACTGATCAAAACGGTCATCAATACGAGGTAGCAGGTACTTGTTCTTCACGGTGACACTGTTCAATCTCCGATAATCTATGCACAAGCGCTTCGAACCGTCCTTCTTCTGAGCAAAAAGAACAGGGGCTCCCCAAGGAGACGAACTAGGACGGATGAAGCCTTTTGCCTGAAGATCCTCTAACTGAGCCTTTAGATCTACCAATTCAATTGGTGCCATCCGGTAGGGTGCAATGGAGATCGGGGAAGATCCTGGCACTAACTCGATGGTAAAGTCGATTTCCCTCCATGGAGGTAAGCCTGGTAAGTCCTCTGGAAAAACATCAAGGTACTCAGAAACCACTGGAATCAGCTCCGTCGAGGGTACTTCATCTACTCCATCGGAAAAACGAGCTAAACAACTAAGACTGGACCAGTCCTTTGGAGCTGGGTAGCAGATCGAAGGACATCCGATCACCCTGGAAGACTATCTCTGCTCCGCTAGTTGGCCTAAGGATCACTTTCTTGGAGAAACAATTCATGATTGCATGATAGGACGCAAGCCAGTCCATACCAAGCAATACGTCGAACTCTCCCATATCCAAAACAATCAATTCTGCCACTAGCTCGTGATCCCCAATCTGAACAGTGCACCGACGACAAACCCTATCTGTCTTGGTGCTAATTTTCATAGGAGAAATGACTGACAGGGTAAAACCTTGGGGCTCCGACTCCAAACCCAAAGTAGAGACAAAACCAGGTGATATGAAGGACTGTGTAGAGCCAGGATCAAGTAATACATGCGCTAAAGTACCAAAGATCAAGATGGTACCTTCAATGACTGCGTTTGAGGCACTAGGATCCTGCTGATCCACCAAGGCAAAGGCTCTCCCCTGACGTTGTTGAGCTCCACTACCAGGCTTAGCTGCTCCCTGTTGCTGCTGCCCCCTAGGAGACTGGGCACTAGCCTGTTGAGGTGGAGGGGGAAGCCTGAACTGCTGAGGAGGGGGAGGCAGGTACATCTGCTGCTGAGGAGGCAAACGCTGCCGTAAGAAGGGAATAACACATACAAGTGTCAAAAACAAATGTGTTGATAACTAGAAGAGAGTAAAAATATATCTGCCAAACTCACCGCTTGTTGGCGATTGCGAGGAACTAAAGGGCACTTGTCCCTCAGATGGTCAGGCGAACCGCAAGCATAGCAGTTGCGTTGATCAGATCTGACTGGATGGGGACTTTTGAACTGTTGTTGTGGCTTGCCTCCTGAGTGTTTATGCTTCTTAGAAGGGCGCTGAGAAGAGGAGCTACTACGAGACCCATTCTTCTCCAGGACCTTCTTGCTATCCTCTAACTGTCGCTCCACAAGCAAGGCTCGCTCCACCAAGTCACTGTAGACTCGGAGCTTGTGAGCGGTGAGGCGACCCTGGATGCCGTGCCTCAGTCCAAACTCGAACTTCTTCGCCTTCTCCGCCTCGGTAGAGATCAACTAAGGAGCGAAGCGTGAGAGTTCGGTGAACTTTGCCTCATACTGAGCCACCGACATACTTCCCTGGGTCAGCTGTGCAAACTCGGCTACCATTCTATCCCGAACAGACTCCGGAAAGTATTTCTCTAGAAAGAGTTGCTGGAACTCGTCCCACGAGTATGGAGGCTGGTCGGCTGCTCGCGACCTCTTCAAGGCCTTCCACCAAAAGCTGGCCTCACCCTCAAAAGTGAAGGTGGCCAGGGTGACACGATCTGCTACTGGAGTCTTTAGCACCTCTAAAACCTCCTGAATACGATCCAACCATTTCTCCGCTACCATTGGATCTGGCTCACCTCGAAAAATCGGGGGTTTAAGCCCCTGGAAATCCTTCATTAGTCAGCCCATCCTACCGGCCTTAGTTCCCTGTCCCGTCGGGGTCGATGTCTGTTGCTGCTGGTGTTGCATGGCTTCAGCTAGGCTATGCATAGCCCTCATCATCCCAGCAAGGTCCTCATGGCCTGGTTGAGGTCCATTGGACTGTGGGGTCTGGCGACCACCAGAAGTAGAAGCGGAACCTTTACGACGAGACATCTTTCTGAAAGGAAATAATGAATAGATAAGCATGATTAAACAGGAAATCCTAGACTTAAGAGAAGAAACCCTAGGACCATGAACTTGCTCTGATACCAAATGTCACGCCCCATACTCTGAGTAGTCCCAGAATTGAATAGAACAGCTCAGAATAGGGAACGTGAAGGGTGGTAAATTTTTTTTTTAATTATACTAAGTAAATTCCATAGACATAAAGGAGATAGCAATGACAACACGAGCTAAATCAAAAACTACAAAAACTCATATTCCAGAGAACTAATTACTATCCAACAAAATAATACAAATTTTAATAAAATTACCCCAAGCATGGTCCACTACTAGCGGAAGAAAGAAAACGAGGGAAATGTCAAGTGTCCTTGACTGCTTATTGACGCTCCAGCACACTCACACTGCTGCACCGACACAGACTGCTACCGAACTGAAGATCTAATGCTGCTACTAACCTGCACCCAAATATGGGTGTCAATCGCAGTGATAACACACGGTTAATAGAAGATATTTATCTACTTTTAACTGTCAAAGATAAGTTGATAATTTACCAGATGACAAATCGACTTCTAAGCCCAATAATTCTTATATCTCACTAAAATATATCAAACTATAAGTTATTTAGAAATGTGAATTATTCGGTTAACCAAATTGGTTAGCCTATTGAATGGACCGTCGGTTTTGTCCCTGAAGCCCGCAGACCGACAACACGTTACAAAAGGGGTGATTTTCACACCGGTTCACCCAAACACCTCCTTGGTCCTACACCGGCCCAAGTAACCGTTTTTCCTAGTTGGCCAAACTAAGATTTTCCCGTCTCTCACGGAGGAGCACCGAGCCCAGCTTGCTAACTTTTCTTCGGTCACCACTAGGTGGCTTCCAGGAAGATGGTATCCCCTGTTCAATTTAGGTTAACTCATTTATGTATTATTCCAATTATGCCCCTCCCGTCAAGATAAAACGGCGAGGGAAGGATACCATGTCCCTTGCCAAATAACTATAGGGGTCCATCTCCTATAGCTATTGGCTTTCTACTAATATTAAACCTCTACCTATGTCCTAACAATTAAGGACTGGTGAGTTAACACTTGATTCTACTTATAACTTGTATAAATAAAAAAATAATATGAGAATTTAAAAAGAAGGCTTTGGGTAGTGTAGGCCCTAGCATGCTTCTATGTTTTGGTTACATAACAGGGTTCAAGATAGTGGTAGATCCGTATTACAATTCAAAACTTAGATTGAAACACAATTTAAACATCTTATGTTTTGAAACTTATAACATGAAATTATCCACCACTATTTACGATGAAAATTGATTAAATAGCATATCATAAAAATCGGCTTGTCATTATCCATAAGATGAAAAGAATATTAGAATTCTATGCTAATCAGATACAAAATATAGATGATACAATATTATACTAAAAGAATATTTAATATATAACTTATTAACCGATGAGTGATAATCCCGTGAAGGAAATCACATGGATTAAGGATCGGAAACTCCTCGTCTCGATCGAAGGGAACCGATACAACGGTTACGATTGAGACTTTGGGTGTTGAGACGAAGGTCTGTCTATATAGAAAATGATGGTGTTCACGATATTAGCTTTGATTTAAACCAAGTTAGGAGTGCAAAAAAAATTACCTAAGGAAATCAAAGATGAAAGTCGGCTTGATCAATGTGGAATACACGAGAGTTGCGACGATGCTATCAATCCAACAATCAAAAGGGAAAAATTAATGATAAGAGGGTGTGGCTGCACTTTCACCTTGGGGGCACCCAAATAAGAGAAAAAGGGGAAGGATGGCTAGATCATTCGTTCAATAGAGATGGGAAGAGGAGATAAGGATAACCAGTTTTAGAGAGGTTAGAGAAAAGGAGGGAAGAGATCACAACATAATTTTTTTGTTTAAAAAAAATAGGGCCGGCTGATTCCCGAGTGAAAATGAGGGCTCGGGATAGGTAAAGGTTGAGAGAGAGAGAAAAAGGTTGAAAAAGAAAGGTTTGGTTTAGGGTCGTCCATCACAGATCGGATGGAGGGGATGATCTCTGTGATTGGGTCTATACTGTGAACAGTAACCCCGCAGTTACTGTTCACGGGTACTATTTCCTCTTTTTTTTTTTTTTTAATTGGTATAAATAAATACACTAAAAAATAGGAAAAACTCTATATATAAAAGTTACTCAGAAAAACTCCCCGGATCCATCCGAGCCATCGGATCGAGATTTTGAAAATGTTTTAAAATAGTTGCTGAATATAATAATATTTTTTTATATATAAAAGAAATGCAAATTGTAGGACCATGTTTGACAAATCAAACACCGTCCGATTCTCCCAATTTCAGAGTCGATGGGTTTGGACTCAAATAGGGAATTACTATATGTTTCCAGCTACTTCCGAAATCCCAAACTTCATCGGAAACCCGGATCAAAACCATAAATTGTGGATTTTAATACAATTGTACAGATATAAAAGAAATTGACTGGAATCGATCAAAAGAGCGGTACTGAGTAGTAACCAACCATATGCAAGTTAACCTAAAGAAAGACCACAGTTGGTTGTTCGGTAAACACACTAAAGCTTCACTCGACAACTTGACACGGTAAACTAAAAAGGAAAACACCCTACAACCAATTATTTAATAAAGAAAAGATTACGGGTCGTTACATAATTCATTCATACGATCTATTCTAATTCATTCATACGATCCATTCTAATTCATTCGTACGATCCATTCTAATTCATTCGCACAAATGTATCCAATCTAATTCATTCATACGATCCATTTTTACTCATTCGTATGATCCATTCTATTTCATTCGTACGATCTATTCTAATTCATTCGTACGATCCATTCTAATTCATTCGTACGATCCATTCTAATTCCTTCGTACGATCCATTCTAATTCATTCATAAAATCCATTCTAATTCTTTCACACGATCCATTCTAATTCATTCGTACGATCCATTCTAATTCATTCGTGCAATCCATTCTATTTCATTCGTACGATCCATTCTTACTCATTCGTACGATCCATTCTAATTCATTCACACGAATGTATCCATTCGTATGAATTAATTAGAATAGATTGTACGAATGAATTAGAATGGATCGTACGAATGAATTAGAATGGATCATACGAAGGAATTAGAATGGATCGTACGAATGAATTAGAATGGATCATACGAACGAATTAGAATAGATCGTACGAATGAATTAGAATGGATCGTACGAAGGAATTAGAATGGATCGTACGAATGAATTAGACTGGATCGTACGAATGAATTTGAATGGATACATTTGTGCGAATGAATCTAAATGGATTGTATGAATGAATTACAATGGATCGTACGAATGAATTAGAATGGATCGTACGAATGAATTAGAATAGCTCATACGAATGAATTAGAATGAATCGTATGAATGAATTAGAATGGTTACATTCGTGCGAATAAATTAGAATAGATCGTACGAATGAATTAGAATGGATCGTACGAATCAATTAGAATGGATCGTGGGAATGAATTAGAATGGATCGTACGAATGAATTAGAATGGATCCACCGAATGAGTTAGAATGGATCATACGCATGAATTAGAATGGATTGTACGAATGAATTAGAATGGATTGTGCGAATGAATTAGAATGGATCGTATGAATGAATAAGAATGGATCGTACAAATGAATTAGAATGGATCGTGCGAATGAATTAGCATGAATCGTACGAATGTATTAGAATGGATCGTACGAATGAATTAGAATGAATCGTACGATCCATTCTAATTCAATCGTCCGATTCATTCTAATTCATTCGCATGAATGTATCCATTCTAATTCATTCGTACAATCAATTCTATTTCATTCGTACGATCCATTCTTACTCATTCGTATGATCCATTCTAATTCATTCGTATGATCCATTCTAATTTATTCGTACGATCCATTCTAATTCATTCGTACGATCCATTCTAATTCATTCGCGCGATCCATTCTAATTCATTCATACGATCCATTCTAATTCATTCATACGATCCATTCTAATTCATTCCTACAATCCACTCTAATTCATTCGCCCGATCCATTCTAATTCATTCATACGATCCATTCTATTCGAATGGATCATGCGATCCATTCGAATTTATTCGCACGATCCATTCTAATTCATTCATACGATCCATTCTAATTCATTCATACAATGCATTCTAATTCTTTCACACGATCCATTTTAATTCATTCGTACGATCCATTCTAATTCATTCGTACAATCAACTCTATTTCATTTGTACGATCCATTCTTACTCATTCGTATGATCCATTCTAATTCATTCGTACGATCCATTCTAATTCATTTGTACGATCCATTCTAATTCATTCGTACAATCCATTCTATTTCATTCGTACGATCCATTCTTACTCATTCGTATGATCCATTCAAATTCATTCGCACGAATGCATCCATTCTAATTCATTCATACAATCCATTCTAATTCATTCCGTACGATCCATTCTAATTCATTCGTACGATCATACGAATGAATTAGAATGGATCGTACGAATGAATTAGAATAGATTGTGCGAATGAATTAGAATGGATCGTACGAATGAATTAGAATGGATCGTATGAATGAATTAGAATAGATCATACGAATGAGTAAGAATGGATCATACGAATGAATTAGAATGGATCGTACAAATGAATTAGAATGGATCGTACGAATAAATTAGAATGGATACACTCGTCCGAATGAATTAGAATGGATCATACGAATGAGTAAGAATGGATCGTACGAATGAAATAGAATAGATTGTACGAATGAATTAGAATGGATCCTACGAATGAATTAGAATGGATCGTGTGAAAGAATTAGAATGGATTGTATGAATGAATTAGAATGGATCGTATGAATGAATTAGAATGGATCGTGCGAATGAATTCGAATGGATCGTACGAATTCATTCTAATTCATTCATACAATCCATTCTAATTCTTTCACACGATCCATTCTAATTCATTTGTACGTTCCATTCTAATTCATTAGCTTGATCCATGCTAATTCATTCGTTCGATCAATTCTAATTCAATAGCACGATCCATTCTAATTCATTCGTACGATCCAATCTAATTCATTTGCACGATCCATTCTAATTCATTCATAGGATCCATTCTAATTCATTCATACGATCTATTCTAATTCTTTCGCACGAATGTATCCATTTTAATTCATTCGCACGAATGTATCCATTCTAATTCATTCGCACGATCTATTCTAATTCATTCGTACGATCAATTCTAATTCATTCGCACGAATGTATCCATTCTAATTCATTCGTACGATCCATTCTAATTCATTCATAGGATCCATTCTAATTCATTTATACAATCTATTCTAATTCATTCGCACGAATGTATCCATTCTAATTCATTCGTACGATCAGTTCTAATTCATTCACAAAATCTACTCTAATTCATTCATACGATCCATTCTAATTCATTCACACGAATGTATCCATTCTAATTCATTCATACGATCCATTCTAATTCATTTGTATCATCCATTCTAATTCATTCATACGATCCATTCTAATTCATTCATACAATCCATTCTAATTCTTTCACACGATCCATTCTAATTCATTCGTAGGATCCATTCTAATTCATTCGCACAATCCATTCTAATTCATTCGTACAATCCATTCTAATTCATTCGTATGATCCATTCTAACTCATTCGGTGGACCCATTCTAATTCATTCGTACGATCCATTCTAATTCATTCCCACGATCCATTCTAATTTATTCATACGATCCATTCTAATTCATTCGTACGAGCTATTCTAATTCATTCGCACGAATGTAACCATTCTAATTCATTCATTCGATTCATTCTAATTCATTCGTATGAGCTATTCTAATTCATTCGTACGATCCATTCTAATTCATTCGTATGATCCATTGTAATTCATTCGTCCGATCCATTCTAATTCATTCGCACGATCCATTCTAATTTATTCATCCGATCCATTCTAATTCTAATTCATTCTAATTTCATTAATAGGATCCATTCTTATTCATTCGCACAATCCATTCTAATTCATTCGCACGAATGTATCCATTCTAATTCATTCGTACGATCCATTCTAATTCATTCGTACGATCCATTCTAATTCATTCGTATGATCCATTCTAATTAATTCGTATGATCCATTCTAATTCATTCGTACGATCCATTCTAATTCATTCATACAATCCATTTTAATTCATTCGCACGAATGTATCCATTCTAATTCATTCGTACGATCCATTCTAATTCATTCGTATGATCTATTCTTATTCATTCGCACGATCTAGTCTAATTGATTCGCACGATCCATTCTAATTCATTCGCACGAATGTATCCATTCTAATTCATTCGTACGATCCATTCTAATTCATTAATATGATCCATTCTAATTCATTGGTACGATCCATTCTAATTCATATGCACAAAGGTATCCATTCTAATCCATTCGTAGGATCCATTCTAATCCATTCGTACGATCCATTCTAATTCATTCGTACGATCCATTCTAATTCATTCGCTCGAATGTATCCATTCTAATCCATTCGTACGATCCATTCTAATCCATTCGTACGATCCATTCTAATTCATTCGCATGAATGTAACCATTCTAATTCATTCATTTGATCCATTCTAATTCATTCGTACGATCCATTCTAATTCATTCATCCGATCCATTCTAATTCATTCGCACGAATGGATACATTCTAGTTCATTCGTACGATCCATTCTAATTCATTCGTACGATCCATTCTAATTCATTCATACAATCCATTCTAATTCATTCGCACGATCCATTCTAATTCACTCATACGATCCATTCTAATACATTCATACGATCCATTCTAATTCATTTGCACGAATATATCCATTCTAATTCATTTGTACGATCCATTCTAATTCCTTCGTACGATCCATTCTAATTCATTCGTACGATCCATTCTAATTCATTCATACGATCCATTCTAATTCATTCGTACGATCCATTCTAATTCATTCGCACAAATGTATCCATTCTAATTCATTTGTACGATCCATTCTAATTCATTCGTACGATCCATTCTAATTTATTCGTAAGATCCATTCTAATTCATTCGTATGATCCATTCTAATTCATTCGTACGATCCATTCTAATTCATTCGCGAATGTATCCATTCTAATTCATTCGTACGATCCATTCTAATTTATTTGTACGATCCATTCTAATTCATTCGGACGATCCATTCTAATTCATTCATACGATCTATTCTAATTCATTCATACAATCCATTCTAATTCTTGCACACGATCCATTCTAATTCATTCGTACGATCCATTCTAATTCATTCGTACGATCCATTCTAATTCATTCATACAATCCATACTAATTCATTCGCACGAATGTATCCATTCTAATCCATTCGTGCGATCCATTCTAATCCATTCTTACGATCAATTCTAATTCATTCGCATGAATGTAACCATTCTAATTCATTCATTTGATCCATTCTAATTCATTCGTACGATCCATTCTAATTCATTCGTCCGATCCATTCTAATTCATTCGCACGAATGTATCCATTCTAATTCATTCGTACGATCCATTCTAATCCATTCTAATTCTTTCACACGATCCATTCTAATTCATTCGTTGGATCCATTCTAATTCATTCATACAATCTATTCTATTTCATTCGTACGATCCATTCTTACTCATTCGTATGATCCATTCTAATTCATTCGGACGAATGTATCCATTCTAATTTATTCGTACGATCCATTCTAATTCATTCGTAAGATCAATTCTAATTCATTCGTACGATCCATTCTAATTCATTCGTACGATCCATTCTAATTCATTCGCACGAATGTATCCATTCTAGTTCATTCGTAAGATCCATTCTAATTCCTTCGTACGATCCATTATAATTCATTCGCACGATCCATTCTAATTCATTCGTACGATCCATTTTAATTCATTCATACGATCCATTCTAATTCATTCGTACGATCTATTCTAATTCATTCGTACGATCCATTCTAATTCATTCGTACGATCCATTCAAATTCCTTCGTACGATCCATTCTAATTCATTCGTACGATCCATTCTAATTCATTCGTACAATCTATTCTAATTCATTCGTACGAATGGATACATTCGTGTGAATGAATTAGAATGGATCGTACGAATGAGTAAGAATGGATCGTACGAATGAAATAGAATGGATTGCATGAATGAATTAGAATGGATCGTACGAATGAATTACAATGGATCGTCTGAAAGAATTAGAATGGATTGTATGAATGAATTAGAATGGATCGTACGAAGGAATTAGAATGGATACATTTGTGCGAATGAATTAGAATGGATCGTACGAATGAATTAGAATGGATCGTATGAATGAATTAGAATGGATCGTACGAATGAATTAGAATGGATCGTGCGAATGAATTAGAATGGATCGTACGAATGAATTAGAATGGATCCTACGAATGGATTAGAATGGATACCTTTGTGCATATGAATTAGAATGGATCGTACGAATGAATTAGAATGGATCATATTAATGAATTAGAATGGATCGTACGAATGAATTAGAATGGATACATTCGTGCGAATGAATTAGAATGGATCGTGCGAATGAATTAGACTGGATCGTGCGAATGAATAAGAATAGATCATACGAATGAATTAGAATGGATCGTACGAATTAATTAGAATGGATACATTCGTGCGAATGAATTAGAATGGATTGTATGAATGAATTAGAATGGATCGTACGAATGAATTTGAATGGATCATACGAATGAATTAGAATGGATCGTACGAATGAATTAGAATGGATCGTATGAATGGATTAGAATGGATCATACGAATGAATTAGAATGGATCGTGCGAATGAATTAGAATGGATACATTCGTGCGAATGAATTAGAATGGATTGTGCGAATGAATAAGAACAGATCGTGCGAATGAATTAGAATGGATCGTACGAATGAATTAGAATAGATCGTATGAATGAATTAGAATGGATCGTACGAATGAATTAGAATGGATCGTACGAATGAATTAGAATGGATCGTACGAATGAATTAGAATAGATCGTACGAATGAATTAGAATGGATCTTACGAATGAGTTAGAATGGATCGTACGAATAAATTAGAATGGATACATTCGTCCGAATGAATTAGAATGGATCATACGAATGAGTAAGAATGGATCGTACGAATGAAATAGAATAGATTGTACGAATGAATTAGAATGGATCCTACGAATGAATTAGAATGAATCGTGTGAAAGAATTAGAATGGATTGTATGAATGAATTAGAATGGATCGTGCGAATGAATTAGAATGGATCGTACGAATGAATTAGAATGGATCGTGCTAATGAATTAGAATTGATCGAACGAATGAATTAGCATGGATCGTGCTAATGAATTAGAATGGAACGTACGAATGAATTAGAATGGATCGTGTGAAAGAATTAGAATGGATTGTATGAATGAATTAGAATGAATTCGTACGATCCATTCGAATTCATTCGCACGATCCATTCTAATTCATTCATACGATCCATTCTAATTCATTCATACAATCCATTCTAATTCTTTCACACGATCCATTCTAATTCATTCGTAGGATCCATTCTAATTCATTCGTACAATCTATTCTATTTCATTCGTACGATCCATTCTTACTCATTCGTATGATCCATTCTAATTCATTCGGACGAATGTATCCATTCTAATTTATTTATACGATCCATTCTAATTCATTCGTACGATCCATTCTAATTCATTCGTACGATCCATTCTTACTCATTCGTATGATCCATTCTAATTCATTCGTACGGTCCATTCTAATTCATTCCTATGATCGATTCTAATTCATTCGCACTATCCATTCTAATTCATTCGTACGATCCATTCTAATTCATTCGTATGATCCATTCTAATTTATTCGTTCAAATATATCCATTCTAATTCATTCGTACGATCCATTCTAATTCATTCGCACGATCCATTCTAATTCATTCGCACGAATGTATCCATTCTAATTCATTTGCACGATCCATTCTAATTCATTCCAATGATCTATTCTAATTCATTCGTATGATCCGTTCTAGTTCATTCTAATTCATTCGTACGATCCATTCTACGATACATTCTAATTCATTCGTATATTCCATTCTAATTCATTAGCACGATCCATGCTAATGAATTAGAATGGATCGTACGATCCAATCTAATTCATTCATACGATCCATTCTTACTCATTCGTATGATCCATTCTAATTCAATCGTACGATCCATTCTAATGCATTCGTACGATCCATTCTAATTCCTTCGCACGATCCATTCTAATTCATTCGTACGATCCATTCTAATTCATTCGTACAATCGATTCTAATTCCTTCATACGATCCATTCTAATTCATTCGTACGATCCATTCTAATTCATTCGCGCAATCAATTCTAATTCATTCATACGATCCATTCTAATTCATTCGTACGATCCATTCTAATTCATTCATATAATCCATTCTAATTTATTCGCACGAATGTATCCATTCTAATTCATTCGTACGATCCATTCTAATTCATTCGCACAATCTATTCTATTTCATTCATACGATCCATTCTAATTCATTCGCACGAATGTATCCATTCTAATTCATTCATACGATCCATTCTACTTCATTCGTACTATCCGTTCTAATTCACTCATACGATCCATTCTAATATATTCATACGATCCATTCTAATTCATTTGCACGAATATATCCATTCTAATTCATTCGTACGATCCATTCTAATTCCTTCATATGATCCATTCTAATTCCTTCGTACGATCCATTCTAATTCCTTCGTACGCTCCATTCTATTTCATTTGTATGATCCATTCTAATTCCTTCGTACGATCCATTCTAATTCCTTCGTATCCATTCTAATTCACTCATACGATCCATTCTAATTCATTCATACGATCCATTCTAATTCATTCATACAATCCATTCTAATTCATTCGCACGATTGTATCCATTCTAATTCATTCGTACGATCAGTTCTAATTCATTCACAAAATCTATTCTAATTCATTCATACGATCCATTCTAATTCATTCACACGAATGTATCCATTCTAATTCATTCATACGATCCATTCTAATTCATTCGTACGATCCATTCTAATTCACTCGTACGATCCATTCTAATACATTCATACGATCCATTCTAATTCATTTGCACGAATATATCCATTCTATTTCATTCGTACGATCCATTCTAATTCCTTCGTACGATCCATTCTAATTCATTCGTACGATCTATTCTAATTCATTCGTACGATCCAATCTAATTCATTCGTACGATCCATTCTAATTCTTTCGTATGATCCATTCTAATTCATTCGTACGATCCATTCTAATTCATTCATACAATCCATTCTAATTCTTTCACACGATCCATTCTAATTCATTCGTACGATCCATTCTAATTCATTCATGCAATCCATTCTATTTCATTCGTACGATCCATTCTTACTCATTCGTACGATCGATTCTAATTCATTCACACGAATGTATACATTCGTACGAATGAATTAGAATAGATTGTACGAATGAATTAGAATGGATTGTACGAATGAATTAGAATGGATCGTACGAAGGAATTAGAATGGATCGTACGAATGAATTAGAATGGATTGTACGAATGAATTAGAATAGATCGTACGAATGAATTAGAATGGATCGTACGAAGGAATTGGAATGGATCGTACGAATGAATTAGAATGGATATATTCGTGCAAATGAATTAGAATGGATCGTATGAATGTATTAGAATGGATCGTATGAGTGAATTAGAATGGATCGTACGAATGAATTAGAATGGATTGTATGAATGAATTAGAATGGATCGTATGAATGAATTAGAATGGATCATACGAATTAATTAGAATGGATCATACAAATGAATTAGAATGGATCGTACGAATGAATTAGAATGGATCGTACGAATGAATTAGAATGGATACATTCGTGCGAATGAATTAGAATGGATTGTGCGAATGAATAAGAACAGATCGTATGAATGAATTAGAATGGATCGTACGAATGAATTAGAATGGATCGTGCGAATGAATTAGAATGGATCGTACGAATGAATTAGAATGGATACATTTGTGCGAATGAATTAGAATGGATCGAACGAATGAATTAGAATGGATCGTATGAATGAATTAGAATGGATCGTACGAATGAATTAGAATGGATCGTGCGAATGAATTAGAATGGATCGTACGAATGAATTAGAATGGATCGTGTGAAAGAATTAGAATGGAACGTACGAATGAATTAGAATGGATCGTGCGAATGAATTAGAATGGATCGTACGAATGAATTAGAATGGATACATTTGTGCGAATGAATTAGAATGGATCGTACGAACGAATTAGAATGGATCGTATGAATGAATTAGAATGGATCGTACGAATGAATTAGAATGGATCGTGTGAATGAATTAGAATGGATCGTAACAATGAATTAGAATGGATCGTACGAATGAACTAGAATGGATACATTCGTGCGAATGAATTAGAATGGATCGTATGTATGAATTAGAATGGATCGTACGAATGAATTAGAATGGATCTTACGAATGAATTAGAATGGATCGTACGAATGAATTAGAATGGATCGTACGAATGAATTAGAATGGATACATTCGTGCGAATGAATTAGAATGGATCGGACGAATGAATTAGAATGGATCGTACAAATGAATTAGAATGGATCGTATGAATGAATTAGAATGGATCGTACGAATAAATTAGAATGGATACATTCGTCCGAATAAATTAGAATGGATCATACGAATGAGTAAGAATGGATCGTACGAATAAAATAAAATAGATTGTACGAATGAATTAGAATGGATCCTACGAATGAATTAGAATGGATCGTGTGAAAGAATTAGAATGGATTGTATGAATGAATCAGAATGGATCGTATGAATGAATTAGAATGGATCGTGCGAATGAATTCGAATGGATCGTATGAATTCATTCTAATTCATTCATACAATCCATTCTAATTCTTTCACACGATCCATTCTAATTCATTCATACGTTCCATTCTAATTCATTAGCACGATCCATGCTAATTCATTCGTTCGATCAATTCTAATTCATTAGCACGATCCATTCTAATTCATTCGTACGATCCATTCTAATTCATTCGCACGATCTATTCTAATTCATTCATTGGATCCATTCTAATTCATTCATACGATCTATTCTAATTCTTTCGCACGAATGTATCCATTCTAATTCATTCGCACGAATGTATCCATTCTAATTCATTCGTACGATCCATTCTAATTCATTCGTACGATCCATTCTAATTCATTCGTACGATCCATTCAAATTCATTCATACGATCTATTCTAATTCATTCATACAATCAATTCTAATTCTTTCACACGATCCATTCTAATTCATTCGTACGATCCATTCTAATTCATTCGCACAATCCATTCTATTTCATTCGTACGATCCATTCTTACTCATTCGTATGATCCATTCTAATTCATTCACACGAATGTATCCATAATGGATCATACGAATGAGTAAAAATGGGTCGTACGAATGAAATAGAATGGATTGTGCGAATGAATTAGAATAGACCGTACGAATGAATTTGACGTACGAATGAATTAGAATGGATACATTCGTGCGAATAAATTAGAATGGATCATACGAATGAGTAAGAATGGATCGTCATTCTAATTCATTCGTATGATCTATTCTAATTCATTTGTATCCATTCTATTTCATTCGCACGATCCATTCTAATTCATTCGCGCAATCTATTCTAATTCATTCGTACGATCCATTCTAATTCATTCGTACGATCCATTCTAATTCATTCATACAATCCATTCTAATTTATTCGCACGAATGTATCCATTCTAATTCATTCGTACGATCCATTCTAATTCATTCGCACAATCTATTCTAATTCATTCATACGATCCATTCTAATTCATTCGCACGAATGTATCCATTCTAATTCATTCATACGATCCATTCTACTTCATTCGTACTATCCGTTCTAATTCACTCATACGATCCATTCTAATTCATTCATACGATCCATTCTAATTCATTTGCACGAATATATCCATTCTAATTCATTCGTACGATCCATTCTAATTCCTTCATACGATCCATTCTAATTCCTTCGTACGATCCATTCTAATTCCTTCGTACGCTCCATTCTATTTCATTTGTATGATCCATTCTAATTCCTTCGTACGATCCATTCTAATTCCTTCGTATCCATTCTAATTCACTCATACGATCCATTCTAATTCATTCGTACGATCCATTCTAATTCATTCATACAATCCATTCTAATTCATTCGCACGATTGTATCCATTCTAATTCATTCGTACGATCAGTTCTAATTCATTCACAAAATCTATTCTAATTCATTCATACGATCCATTCTAATTCATTCACACGAATGTATCCATTCTAATTCATTCATACGATCCATTCTAATTCATTCGTACGATCCATTCTAATTCACTCATACGATCCATTCTAATACATTCATACGATCCATTCTAATTCATTTGCACGAATATATCCATTCTATTTCATTCGTACGATCCATTCTAATTCCTTCGTACGATCCATTCTAATTCATTCGTACGATCTATTCTAATTCATTCGTACGATCCATTCTAATTCATTCGTACGATCCATTCTAATTCTTTCGTATGATCCATTCTAATTCATTCGTACAATCCGTTCTAATTCATTCATACAATCCATTCTAATTCTTTCACACGATCCATTCTAATTCATTCGTACGATCCATTCTAATTCATTCATGCAATCCATTCTATTTCATTCGTACGATCCATTCTTACTCATTCGTACGATCGATTCTAATTCATTCACACGAATGTATACATTCGTACGAATGAATTAGAATAGATTGTACGAATGAATTAGAATGGATTGTACGAATGAATTAGAATGGATCGTACGAAGGAATTAGAATGGATCGTACGAATGAATTAGAATGGATTGTACGAATGAATTAGAATAGATCGTACGAATGAATTAGAATGGATCGTACGAAGGAATTGGAATGGATCGTACGAACGAATTAGAATGGATATATTCGTGCAAATGAATTAGAATGGATCGTATGAATGTATTAGAATGGATCGTATGAGTGAATTAGAATGGATCGTACGAATGAATTAGAATGGATTGTATGAATGAATTAGAATGGATCGTATGAATGAATTAGAATGGATCATACGAATTAATTTGAATGGATCATACAAATGAATTAGAATGGATCGTACGAATGAATTAGAATGGATCGTACGAATGAATTAGAATGGATATATTCGTGCGAATGAATTAGAATGGATTGTGCGAATGAATAAGAACAGATCGTACGAATGAATTAGAATGGATCGTACGAATGAATTAGAATGGATCGTGCGAATGAATTAGAATGGATCGTACGAATGACTTAGAATGGATACATTTGTGCGAATGAATTAGAATGGATCGAACGAATGAATTAGAATGGATCGTATGAATGAATTAGAATGGATCGTACGAATGAATTAGAATGGATCGTGCGAATGAATTAGAATGGATCGTACGAATGAATTAGAATGGATCGTGTGAAAGAATTAGAATGGAACGTACGAATGAATTAGAATGGATCGTGCGAATGAATTAGAATGGATCGTACGAATGAATTAGAATGGATACATTTGTGCGAATGAATTAGAATGGATCGTACGAATGAATTAGAATGGATCGTATGAATGAATTAGAATGGATCATACGAATGAATTAGAATGGATCGTGTGAATGAATTAGAATGGATCGTAACAATGAATTAGAATGGATCGTACGAATGAACTAGAATGGATACATTCGTGCGAATGAATTAGAATGGATCGTATGTATGAATTAGAATGGATCGTACGAATGAATTAGAATGGATCTTACGAATGAATTAGAATGGATCGTACGAATGAATTAGAATGGATCGTACGAATGAATTAGAATGGATACATTCGTGCGAATGAATTAGAATGGATCGGACGAATGAATTAGAATGGATCGTACAAATGAAATAGAATGGATCGTATGAATGAATTAGAATGGATCGTACGAATAAATTAGAATGGATACATTCGTCCGAATAAATTAGAATGGATCATACGAATGAGTAAGAATGGATCGTACGAATGAAATAAAATAGATTGTACGAATGAATTAGAATGGATCCTACGAATGAATTAGAATGGATCGTGTGAAAGAATTAGAACTGATTGTATGAATGAATTAGAATGGATCGTATGAATGAATTAGAATGGATCGTGCGAATGAATTCGAATGGATCGTATGAATTCATTCTAATTCATTCATACAATCCATTCTAATTCTTTCACACGATCCATTGTAATTCATTCATACGTTCCATTCTAATTCATTAGCACGATCCATGCTAATTCATTCGTTCGATCAATTCTAATTCATTAGCACGATCCATTCTAATTCATTCGTACGATCCATTCTAATTCATTCGCACGATCTATTCTAATTCATTCATTGGATCCATTCTAATTCATTCATACGATCTATTCTAATTCTTTCGCACGAATGTATCCATTCTATTTCATTCGCACGAATGTATCCATTCTAATTCATTCGTACGATCCATTCTAATTCATTCGTACGATCCATTCTAATTCATTCGTACGATCCATTCTAATTCATTCGTACGATCTATTCTAATTCATTCATACAATCAATTCTAATTCTTTCACACGATCCATTCTAATTCATTCGTACGATCCATTCTAATTCATTCGCACAATCCATTCTATTTCATTCGTACGATCCATTCTTACTCATTCGTATGATCCATTCTAATTCATTTGCACGAATGTATCCATAATGGATCATACGAATGAGTAAAAATGGATCGTACGAATGAAATAGAATGGATTGTGCGAATGAATTAGAATAGACCGTACGAATGAATTAGACGTACGAATGAATTAGAATGGATACATTCGTGCGAATAAATTAGAATGGATCATACGAATGAGTAAGAATGGATCATCATTCTAATTCATTCGTATGATCTATTCTAATTCATTTGTATCCATTCTATTTCATTCGCACGATCCATTCTAATTCATTCGCGCAATCTATTCTAATTCATTCGTACGATCTATTCTAATTCATTCGTACGATCCATTCTAATTCATTCATACAATCCATTCTAATTTATTCGCACGAATGTATCCATTCTAATTCATTCGTACGATCCATTCTAATTCATTCGCACAATCTATTCTAATTCATTCATACGATCCATTCTAATTCATTCGCACGAATGTATCCATTCTAATTCATTCATACGATCCATTCTACTTCATTCGTAAATGGATCGTACGAATGAATTAGAATGGATCGTACGAATGAATTAGAATGCATCGTACGAAAGAATTAGAATGGATATATTAGTGCGAATGAATTAGAATGAATCGTACGAATGAATTAGACTGGATCGTACAAATGAATTTGAATGGATACATTTGTGCGAATGAATCTAAATGGATTGTATGAATGGATTACAATGGATCGTACGAATGAATTAGAATGGATCGTACGAATGAATTAGAATAGCTCATATGAATGAATTAGAATGAATCGTATGAATGAATTAGAATGGTTACATTCGTACGAATGAATTAGAATAGATCGTACGAATGAATTAGAATGGATCATACGAATAAATTAGAATGGATCGTGGGAATGAATTAGAATGGATCGTGCTAATGAATTAGAATTGATCGAACGAATGAAATAGCATGGATCGTGCAAATGAATTAGAATGGAACGTACGAATGAATTAGAATGGATCGTGTGAAAGAATTAGAATGGATTGTATGAATGAATTAGAATGAATTCGTACGATTCATTCGAATTCATTCACACGAACCATTATAATTCATTCATACGATCCATTCTAATTCATTCATACAATCCATTCTAATTCTTTCACACGATCCATTCTAATTCATTCGTAGGATCCATTCTAATTCATTCGTACAATCTATTCTATTTCATTCGTACGATCTATTCTTACTCATTCGTATGATCCATTCTAATTCATTCGGACGAATGAATCCATTCTAATTTATTCGTACGATCCATTCTAATTCATTCGTACGAACAATTCTAATTCATTCGTACGATACATTCTTACTCATTCGTATGATCCATTCTAATTCATTCGTACGATCCATTCTAATTCATTCGTACGATCCATTCTAATTCATTCGCACAATCTATTCTAATTCATTCGTACGATCCATTCTAATTCATTCGTACGATCGTACGAATGAATTATAATGGATCGTACAGAATGAATTAGAATGGATTGTATGAATGAATTAGAATGGATACATTCGTGCGAATGAATTAGAATGGATCATACGAATGAGTAAGAATGGATCGCACGAATGAATTAGAATGGATCATGTGAAAGAATTAGAATGCATTGTATGAATGAATTAGAATGGATCGTATGAATGAATTAGAATGGATCGTGCGAATGAATTCGAATGCATCGCATGATCCATTCGAATAGAATGGATCCTATGAATGAATTAGAATGGATCGGGCGAATGAATTAGAATGGATTGTAGGAATGAATTAGAATGGATCGTATGAATGAATTAGAATGGATCGTGCGAATGAATTAGAATGGATCGTACGAATGAATTAGAATGGATCGTACGAATGAATTAAAATGGATCATACGAATGAATTAGAATGGATCATACGAATGAGTAAGAATGGATCGTACGAATGAAATAGAATGGATTGTACGAATGAATTAGAATGGATACATTCATGCGAATGAATTAGAATGGATCGGACAATTGAATTAGAATGGATCGTACGATTCATTCTAATTCATTCGTACGATCCATTCTAATACATTCGTACGATTCATGCTAATTCATTCGCACTATCCATTCTAATTCATTCGTACGATCCATTCTTATTCATTCATACGATCCATTCTAATTCATTCGCACAATCCATTCTAATTCATTCGTACAATCCATTCTAATTCATTCGTACGATCCATTCTAACTCATTCGGTGGATCCATTCTAATTCATTCGTACGATCCATTCTAAATCATTCCCACGATCCATTCTTATTTATTCGTACGATCCATTCTAATTCATTCGTACGATCTATTCTAATTCATTCGCACGAATGTAACCATTCTAATTCATTCATACGATTCATTCTAATTCATTCGTATGAGCTATTCTAATTCATTCGTACGATCCATTCTATTTCATTCACACGAATGTATCCATTCGAATTCATTCATACGATCCATTCTAATTCATTCGTATGATCCATTCTAATTCACTCATACGATCCATTCTAATACATTCATACGATCCATTCTAATTCATTTGCACGAATATATCCATTCTAATTCATTCGTACGATCCATTCTAATTCCTTCGTATGATCCATTCTAATTCACTCGTACGATCTATTCTATTTCATTCGTACGATCCATTCTTACTCATTCGTACGATCCATTCTAATTCATTCGTCTGATCCATTCTAATTCATTCGCACGAATGTATCCATTCTAATTCATTCGTTCGATCAATTCTAATTCATTAGCATGATCCATTCTAATTCATTCGTACGATCCATTCTAATTCATTCGCACGATCCATTCTAATTCATTCATAGGATCCATTCTAATTCATTCATACGATCTATTCTAATTCTTTCGCACGAATGTATCCATTCTAATTCATTCGCACGAATGTATCCATTCTAATTCATTCGTACGATCTAATTCATTCGTACGATCCATTCTAATTCATTAATATGATCCATTCTAATTCATATACACAAAGGTATCCATTCTATTCCATTCGTAGGATCCATTCTAATCCATTCGTATGATCCATTCTAATTCATTCGTATGATCCATTCTAATTCATTCGCTCGAATGTATCCATTCTAATCCATTCGTACGATCCATTCTGATCCATTCGTACGATCCATTCTAATTCATTCGCATGAATGTAACCATTCTAATTCATTCATTTGATCCATTCTAATTCATTTGTACGATCCATTCTAATTCATTCATCCGATCCATTCTAATTCATTCGCACGAATGTATCCATTCTAATTCATTCGTACGATCCATTCTAATTCATTCGTACGATCCATTCTAATTCATTCGTACGATCCATTCTAATTCATTCGCACGAATGTATCCTTTCTAGTTCATTCGTACGATCCATTCTAATTCTTTCGTACGATCCATTCTAATTCATTCACACGATCCATTCTAATTCATTCGTACGATCAATTCTAATTCATTCGTGCAATCCATTCTATTTCATTCGTACGATCCATTCTTACTCATTCGTACGATCCATTCTAATTCATTCACACGAATGTATCCATTCGTATGAATGAATTAGAATAGATTGTACGAATGAATTAGAATGGATCGTACGAAGGGATTAGAATGGATCGTACGAATGAATTAGAATGGATCGTACGAATGAATTAGAATGGATCGTACGAAGGAATTAGAATGGATTGTACGAATGAATTAGAATGGATCGTACGACTGAATTAGAATAGATCATACGAATGAGTAAGAATGGATCGTATGAATGAATTAGATTGGATCGTACGATCCATTCTAATTCATTAGCATGGATCGTGCTAATGAATTAGAATGGAATATACGAATGAATTAGAATGGATCGTAGAATGGATCGTACGAATGAATTAGAATGAATTAGAATGGATCGTACGAATGAATTAGAATAGATCATAGGAATGAATTAGAATTGATCGTGCAAATGAATTAGAATGGATACATTCGTGCGAATGAATTAGAATGGATCGTGCGAATGAATTAGAATGGATCGTACGAATGAATTAGAATGGATATATTTGAACGAATAAATTAGAGTGGATCATACGAATGAATTAGAATGGATCGTACGAATGAATTAGAATGGATAGTGCGAATGAATTAGAATCGATCGTACGAATGAATTAGAATGGATCGTACGAATGAATTAGAATAGATCATACGAATGAGTAAGAATGGATCGTACGAATGAATTAGAATGGATCGTACGAATGAATAAGAATGGATCGTACGAATAAATTAGAATGGATACATTCGTCCGATTGAATTAGAATGGATCATACGAATGAGTAAGAATGGATCGTACGAATGAAATAGAATAGATTGTACGAATGAATTAGAATGGATCCTACGAATGAATTAGAATGGATCGTGTGAAAGAATTAGAATGGATTGTATGAATGAATTAGAATGGATCGTATGAATGAATTAGAATGGATCGTGCGAATGAATTCGAATGGATCGTATGAATTCATTCTAATTCATTCATATAATCCATTCTAATTCTTTCACACGATCCATTCTAGTTCATTCGTACGTTCCATTCTAATTTATTAGCACGATCCATGCTAATTCATTCGTTCGATCAATTCGAATTCATTAGCACGATCCATTCTAATTCATTCGTACAATCCATTCTAATTCATTCGCACGATCCATTCTAATTCATTTATAGGATCCATTCTAATTCATTCATATGATCTATTCTAATTATTTCGCACTAATGTATCCATTCTAATTCATTCGCACGAATGTATCCATTCTTATTCATTCGTACGATCCATTCTAATTCATTCGTACGATCAATTCTAATTCATTCGTACGATCCATTCTAATTCATTCATACGATCTATTCTAATTCATTCATACAATCCATTCTAATTCTTTCACACGATCCATTCTAATTCATTCGTACGATCCATTCTAATTCATTCGCACAATCCATTCTATTTCATTCGTACGATCCATTCTTACTCATTCGTATGATCCATTCTAATTCATTCGCACGAATGTATCCATAATGGATCATACGAATGAGTATGAATGGATCGTACGAATGAAATAGAATGGATTGTGCGAATGAATTAGAATGGACCGTACGAATGAATTAGACGTACGAATGAATTAGAATGGATACATTCGTGCTAATAAATTAGAATGGATCATACGAATGAGTAATAATGGATCGTCATTCTAATTCATTCGTATGATTCATTCTAATTAATTTGTATCCATTCTATTTCATTCGCACGATCCATTCTAATTCATTCGCGCAATCTATTCTAATTCATTCGTACGATCCATTCTAATTCATTCATACGATCCATTCTAATTCATTCATACAATCCATTTTAATTCTTTCACACGATCCATTCTAATTCATTCATAGGATCCATTCTAATTCATTCGTACAATCTATTCTATTTCATTCGTATGATCCATTCTAATTCATTCGTACGATCCATTCTAATTCATTCGGACGATCCATTCTAATTCAATCGCACGAATGTATCCATTCTAATTCATTCGTACGATCCATTCTAATTCATTCATACAATCCATTCTAATTCTTTCACATGATCCATTCTAATTCATTCGTATGATCCATTCTAATTCATTCGTGCAATCCATTCTATTTCATTCATACGATCCATTCCTACTCATTCGTACGATCCATTCTAATTCATTCACACGAATGTATCCATTCGTACGAATGAATTAGAATAGATTGTACGAATGAATTAGAATGGATCGTACGAATGAATTAGAATGGATCGTACAAAGGAATTAGAATGGATCGTACGAATGAATTAGAATGGATCGTACGAATGAATTAGAATAGATCGTACGAATGAATTAGAATGGATCGTACGAAGGAATTAGAATGGATCGTACGAATGAATTAGAATGGATATATTCATGCAAATGAATTAGAATGGATCGTATGAATGTATTAGAATGGATCATATGAGTGAATTAGAATGGATCATACGAATTAATTAGAATGGATCATAAGAATGAATTAGAATGGATCGTACGAATGAATTAGAATGGATACATTCGTGCGAATGAATTAGAATGGATTGTGCGAATGAATAAGAACAGATCGTGCGAATGAATTAGAATGGATCGTACGAATGAATTAGAATGGATCGTGTGAATGAATTAGAATGGATCGTACGAATGAATTAGAATGGATACATTTGTGCGAATGAATTAGAATGGATGGTACGAATGAATTAGAATGGATCGTATGAATGAATTAGAATGGATCGTACGAAAGAATTAGAATGGATCGTGCGAATGAATTAGAATGGATCGTACGAATGAATTACAATGGATCATTCGAATGAACTAGAATGGATATATTCGTGCGAATGAATTAGAATGGATCGTACGAATGAATTAGAATGGATCGTACGAATGAATTAGAATGGATCTTACGAATGAATTAGAATGGATCGTACGAATGAATTAGAATGGATCGTACGAATGAATTAGAATGGATACATTTGTGCGAATGAATTAGAATGGATCGTACGAATGAATTAGAATGGATTGTACGAATGAATAAGAATGGATCGTACGAATGAACTAGAATGGATACATTCGTGCGAAAGAATTAGAATGGATCGTACGAATGAATTAGAATGGATCGTACGAATGAATTAGAACGGATCTTACGAATGAATTAGAATGGATCGTACGAATGAATTAGAATGGATCGTACGAATGAATTAGAATGGATACATTCGTGCGAATGAATTAGAATGGATCGGACGAATGAATTAGAATGGATCGTACGAATGAATTAGAATGGATCGTACGAATAAATTAGAATGGATACATTCGTCCGAATGAATTAGAATGGATCACACGAATGAGTAAGAATGGATCGTACGAATGAAATAGAATAGATTGTATGAATGAATTAGAATGGATTCGTACGAATGAATTAGAATGGATACATTCGTGCGAATGAATTAGAATGGATCGTACCAATGAGTAGGAATGGATCGTACGAATGAAATAGACTGGATTGTGCGAATGAATTAGAATGGGTCATACGAATGAATCAGAATGGAACGTGTGAAAGAATTAGAATGGATTGTATGAATGAATTAGAATAGATCGTATGATTGAATTAGAATGGATCGTATGAGTGAATTAGAACGGATACGAAGGAATTAGAATGGATCGTACGAATGAGTAAGAATGGATCGTACGAATGAAATAGAATGGATTGTACGAATAAATTAGAATGGATCCTACGAATGAATTAGAATAGATCGTGTGAAAGAATTAGAATGGATTGTATGAATGAATTAGAATGAATTCGTACGATCCATTCGAATTCATTCGCATGATCCATTCTAATTCATTCATACGATCCATTCTAATTCATTCATACAATCCATTCTAATTCACTCATACGATCTATTCTATTTCATTCGTACGATCCATTCTTACTCATTCGTATGATCCATTCTAATTCATTCGGACGAATGTATCCATTCTAATTTATTCGTACGATCCATTCTAATTCATTCGTACGATCCATTCTAATTCATTCGTACGATCCATTCTAATTCATTCGTCCGATCCATTCTAATTCATACGCACGAATGTATCCATTCTAATTCATTAGTACGATCCATTCTAATTCATTCGTACGATCCATTCTAATTCATTCGTAAGATCCATTCTAATTCATTCGTACGATCCATTCTAATTCATTTGTAAGATCCATTCTAATTCATTCGTACGATCCTTTCTAATTCATTCGTACGTTCCATTCTAATTCATTCGCACGAATGTATCCATTCGAGTTCATTCGTACGATCCGTTCTATTTCATTCGTACGATCCATTCTAATTCATTCGTACGATCCACTCTAATTCATTCGCACGAATGTATCCGTTCTAGTTCATTCGTACGATCCATTCTAATTCATTCGTACGATCCATTCTAATTCTTTCGCATGATCCATTCTAATTCATTCGTACGATCCATTCTAATTCATTCATACGATCCATTCTAATTCATTCGTACGATCCATTCTAATTCATTCATATGATTCATTCTGATTCATTCGTACGATCCATTCTAATCCATTCTAGTTCATTCGTACGATCCATTCTAATTCCTTCGTATGATCCATTTTAATTCATTCGTACGATCTATTCTAATTCATTCGTCCGATCCATTCTAGTTCATTCACACGAATGTATCCATTCTAATACATTCATACGATCCATTCTAATTCATTTGCACGAATATATCCATTCTAATTCATTCGTACGATCCATTCTAATTCCTTCGTACGATCCATTCTAATTCATTCGTACGATCTATTCTAATTCATTTGTCCGATCCATTCTAATTCATTCGCACGAATGTATCCATTCTAATTCATTCGTACGATCCATTCTAATTCATTCGTACGATCCATTCTAATTAATTCGTATGATCCATTCTAATTCATTCGTACGATCCATTCTAATTCATTCATACAATCTATTCTAATTCATTCGCACGAATGTATCCATTCTAATTAATTCGTACGATCCATTCTAATTCATTCGTATGATCTATTCTTATTCATTCGCACGATCCAGTCTAATTGATTCGCACGATCCATTCTAATTCATTCGCACGAATGTATCCATTCTAATTCATTCGTACGATCCATTCTAATTCATTAATATGATCCATTCTAATTCATTCGTACGATCCATTCTAATTCATATGCACAAAGGTATCCATTCTAATTCATTCGTACGATCTATTCTAATTCAGGATCGTACGAATGAATTAGAATGGATACATTCGTGCGAATGAATTAGAATTGATCGTACGAATGAATTAGAATGGATCGTGCGAATGAATTAGAATGGATCGTACGAATGAATTAGAATGGATCGTACGAATGAACTAGAATGGATACATTCGTGCGAATGAATTAGAATGGATCGTACGAATGAATTAGAATGGATCGTACGAATGAATTAGAATGGATCGTACGAAATAATTAGAATGGATACATTCGTGCGAATGAATTAGAATGTATCGGACGAATGAATTAGAATGGATCGTACGAATGAATTAGAATGGATCAAATGAATGAATTAGAATGGATCGTACGAATGAATTAGAATGGATCGTACGAATAAATTAGAATGGATACATTCGTGCGAATGAATTAGAATGGATCGGACGAATGAATTAGAATAGATCGTACGAATGAATTAGAATGGATCGTACGAAGGAATTAGAATGGATCGTACGAATGAATTAGAATGGATATATTCGTGCAAATGAATTAGAATGGATCGTATGAATGTCTTAGAATGGATCGTATGAGTGAATTAGAATGGATCGTACGAATGAATTAGAATGGATCGTATGAATGAATTAGAATGGATACATTCGTGTGAATGAATTAGAATGAATCGTATGAATGAATTAGAATAAATTTTGTGAATAAATTAGAACTGATCGTACGAATGAATTAGAATGGATACATTCGTGCGAATGAATTAGAATGGATTATATGAATTAATTAGAATGGATCGTACGAATGAATTAGAATGGATCGTATGAGTGAATTAGAATGGATACAAAGGAAATAGAATGGATCGTACGAACGAATTAGAATGGATCATACGAATGAAATAGAATGTATCGTACGAAGGAATTAGAATGGATCGTACGAAGGAATTAGAATGGATCGTACAAAGGAATTAGAATGGATCGTATGAATAAATTAGAATGGATATATTCATGCAAATGAATTAGAATGGATCGTATGAATGAATTAGAATGGGTCGTATGAGTGAATTAGAACGGATAGTACGAATGAAGTAGAATGGATCGTATGAATGAATTAGAATGGATACATTCGTGCGAATGAATTAGAATGGATCGTACGAATGAATTAGAATGGATCTTACGAATGAATTAGAATGGATCATACGAATAAATTAGAATGGATCGTACGAATGAATTAGAATGGATACATTCGTGCGAATGAATTAGAATGGATCGGACGAATGAATTAGAATGGATCGTACGAATGAATTAGAATGGATCAAATGAATGAATTAGAATGGTTACATTCATGCGAATGAATTAGAATAGATCGTACGAATGGATTAGAATGGATCGTACGAATGGATTAGAATGGATACATTCGAGCGAATGAATTAGAATGGATCGTACGAATGAATTAGAATGGATCGTACGAATGGATTAGAATGGATCCTACGAATGGATTAGAATGGATACCATTGTTCATATGAATTAGAATGGATCGTACGAATGAATTAGAATGGATCATACGAATGAATTAGAATGGATCATGCTTATGAATTAGAATTGATCGAACGAATTAATTAGCATGGATCGTGCTAATGAATTAGAATGGATCGTACGAATGAATTAGAATGGATCGTGTGAAAGAATTAGAATGGATTGTATGAATGAATTAGAATGAATTCGTACGATCCATTCGAATTCATTCGCACGATCCATTCTAATTCATTCAAACGATCCATTCTAATTCATTCATACAATCCATTCTAATTTATTCATACGATCTATTCTAATTCTTTCGCACGAATGTATCCATTCTAATTCATTCGCACGAATGTATCCATTCTAATTCATTCGTACGATCCATTCTTATTCATTCGCACGATCCATTCTAATTCATTCGTATGATCAATTCTAATTCATTCGCACGAATGTATCCATTCTAATTCATTCGTACGATCCATTCTAATTCATTCATACGATCCATTCTATTTCATTCAAACAATCCATTCTAATTCAATCGCACGAATGTATCCATTCTAATTCATTCGTACGATCAGTTCTAATTCATTCACAAAATCTATTCTAATTCATTCATACTATCCATTCTAATTCATTCACACGAATGTATCCATTCTAATTCATTCATACGATCCATTCTAATTCATTCGTACGATCCATTCTAATTCACTCATACGATCCATTCTAATACATTCATACGATCTATTCTAATTCATTTGCACGAATATATCCATTCTAATTCATTCGTACGATCCATTCTAATTCCTTCGTACGATCCATTCTAATTCATTCGTACGATCTATTCTATTTCATTCGTACGATCCATTCTTACTCATTCGTACGATCCATTCTAATTCATTCGTCCGATCCATTCTAATTCATTCGCACGAATGTATCCATTCTAATTCATTCGTACGATCCATTCTAATTCATTCGCACGATCCATTCTAATTCATTCGTACGATCCATTCTAATTCTTTCCCACGATCCATTCTAATTCATTCGTACGATCCATTCTAATTCATTCGCACGATCCATTCTATTTCATTCGTACGATCCATTCTAATTCATTCATACGATCCATTCTAATTCATTCGTACGATCCATTCTAATTCATTCGCACAAATATATCCATTCTAATTCATTCGTACGATCCATTCTAATTCATTCGCACGATCCATTCTAATTCATTCGTACGATCCATTCTAATTCATTCGTATGATCCATTCTAATTAATTCGTATGATCCATTCTAATTCATTCGTATATTCCATTCTAATTCATTCGCACGATCCATTCATTCGTACGATCCATTCTTATTCAGGATCGTACGAATGAATTAGAATGGATACATTCGTGCGAATGAATTAGAATTGATCGTACGAATGAATTAGAATGGATCGTGCGAATGAATTAGAATGGATCGTACGAATGAATTAGAATGGATCGTACGATTGAACTAGAATGGATACATTCGTGCGAATGAATTAGAATGGATCGTATGAATGAATTAGAATGGATCGTACGAATGAATTAGAATGGATCTTACGAATGAATTAGAATGGATCGTACAAATGAATTAGAATGGATCGTACGAATGAATTATAATGGATACATTCGTGCGAATGAATTAGAATGGATCGGACGAATGAATTAGAATGGATCGTACGAATGAATTAGAATGGATCAAATGAATGAATTAGAATGGATCGTACGAATGAATTAGAATGCATCGTACGATAGAATTAGAATGGATATATTCGTGCGAATGAATTAGAATGGATCATACGAATGAATTAGACTGGATCGTACGAATGAATTTGAATGGATACATTTGTGCGAATGAATCTAAATGGATTTTATGAATGAATTACAATGGATCGTACGAATGAATTAGAATGGATCGTACGAATGAATTAGAATAGCTCATACGAATGAATTAGAATGAATCGTATGAATGAATTAGAATGGTTACATTCATGCGAATGGATTAGAATAGATCGTACGAATGAATTAGAATGGATCGTACGAATAAATTAGAATGGATCGTGGGAATAAATTAGAATGGATCGTACGAATGAATTAGAATGGATCCACCGAATGAGTTAGAATGGATCATAGGAATGAATTAGAATGGATTATATGAATGAATTAGAATGGATTGTGCGAATGAATTAGAATGGATAGTATGAATGAATAAGATTGGATCGTACGAATGAATTAGAATGGATCGTGCGAATGAATTAGCATGAATCATACGAATGTATTAGAATGGATCGTACGAATGAATTAGAATGAATCGTACGATCCATTCTAATTCATTCGTACGATCCATTCTAATTCATTCGCACGAATGTATCCATTCTAGTTCATTCGTACGATCCATTCTAGTTCATTCGTACGATCTGTTGGGGGGAGCTGAAATCTGCCCTGGAGTTTGCTCCACCCCCGTGCTCACCAAATCATCTTGACAGGGAGCGAGATCCACATTGGGCTGAAGGGGCCTAGGCATAGAGCTCGCTCAGAAGCTCGCCTAAGCTCACTGGAACTCACCTAAGCTCACTCGGGAGCTCGCCAAAGCTCGCTCAGGAGTCAGGAGCTCGCCTAAGCTCGCTCAGGAGCTCGCCCATGCTCGCTAAGGAGCTCGCCCAAGCTCGCTCAGAAGCTCGCCCAAGCTCGCTCAGGAGCTCGCCCATGCTCGCTCAGGAGCTCGCCCAAGCTCGCTCAGGAGCTCGCCCATGCTCGCTCAGGAGCTCGCCCAAGCTCGCTCAGGAGCTCGCCCATGCTCGCTCAGGAGCTCGCCCAAACCTACTCCGGAGCTCGCCAAGCTCGCCAAGACTCTCCTATTTATCGAAGAGGTCGCTCCTGCGAGGTCCGACTCTTGATAGATGTGGAAGAGAAGGCGGAGCAACAGAGGACGAGCTCGCCCTGGCTTCCCACCGGAGGTCGCCCCCATAGAAAGACATAAAGGTGGCCAGGTGTCGAAATCCCACGGAGGCTTCGTGGACTAACGTCCATGGAAGCCCGCCAGAGTTAGTTTTGAGATCGCCCAGACTTGAACATTCCAGAACAGCCAGCTGGCAGCAACAAGAAAGATGCTCTCCCCCACTCAAACCGTCTGGCAGGCTTAACGACAGAATGTCAGGGCGCGAGTACCAAGGACTGTCAGACCCACGCGAGCCAGAACGTGGGGGTCTAGAAGGCCCTGGAAGAATCTCCACGTGTCGGACAGCGGTAGGTCGCTAATGTCTATAAATGCTCACCCCCATGCTCCATAGTACAGGTTCGAATTCCTTTTCCCTACCACTTTGGTATACCGCAGCTCGCCGTTGTGCCACCGTGACTGACTTGAGCGTCGGAGGGTCTGCGCTCCTAAGGGAGCCAGCCGTTCTCACGTTCTCTTTTCTTTGTCTTGCAGGCAGCCCGCACGGACCAGCGAAAAATCCCCCGAACACGATCCATTCTAATTCATTCGTACGATCCATTCTAATTCATTCGCATGATCCATTCTAATTAATTCGTATGATCCATTCTAATTCATTCGTACGATCCATTCTAATTCATTCATACGATCCATTCTAATTCATTCGCACGAATGTATCCATTCTAATTAATTCGTACGATCCATTCTAATTCATTCATATGATCCATTCTTATTCATTCGCACGATCAAGTCTAATGGATTCGCACGATCCATTCTAATTCATTCGCACGAATGTATCCATTCTAATTCATACGATCGTGTGAATGAATTAGAATGGTTACATTCATGCGAATGAATTAGAATGGATCGTACGAATGGATTAGAATGGATCGTACGAATGGATTAGAATGGATACATTCGTGCGAATGAATTAGAATGGATTGTATGAATGAATTAGAATGGATCGTACGATTCATTCGAATTCATTCGTACGATCCATTCTAATTCATTCGTACGATCCAGTCTAATTCATTCGTACGAATGTATCCATTCTAATTCATTTGCACGATCCATTCTAATTCATTCCTATGATCTATTCTAATTCATTCGTACGATCCATTCTAATTCATTCTAATTCATTCGTACGATCCATTCTACGATCCATTCTAATTCATTCGTATATTCCATTCTAATTCATTAGCACGATCCATGCTAATGAATTAGAATGGATCGTACGATCCAATCTAATTCATTCATACGATCCATTCTTACTCATTCGTATGATCCATTCTAATTCAATCGTATGATGAATTCTAATTCATTCGTACGATCCATTCTAATTCCTTCGTACTTTCCATTCTAATTCATTCGTACGATCCATTCTAATTCATTCGTACGATCCATTCTAATTCCTTCGTACGATCCATTCTAATTCATTCGTACGATCCATTCTAATTCATTCGCGCAATCTATTCTAATTCATTCGTACGATTCATTCTAATTCATTCGTACGATCCATTCTAATTCATTCATACAATCCATTCTAATTTATTCGCACGAATGTATCCATTCTAATTCATTCGTACGATCCATTCTAATTCATTCGCACAATCTATTCTAATCCATTCATACGATCCATTCTAATTCATTCGCACGAATGTATCCATTCTAATTCATTCATACGATCCATTCTACTTCATTCGTACTATCCGTTCTAATTCACTCATACGATCCATTCTAATTCATTCATATGATCCTATCTAATTCATTTGGACGAATATATCCATTCTAATTCATTCGTACGATCCATTCTAATTCCTTCGTACGATCCATTCTAATTCCTTCGTACGATCCATTCTAATTCCTTCGTACGATCCATTCTATTTCATTCGTATGATCCATTCTAATTCCTTCGTACGATCCATTGTAATTCCTTCGTATCCATTCTAATTCACTCATACGATCCATTCTAATTCATTCGTATGATCCATTCTAATTCATTCATACAATCCATTCTAATTCATTCGCACGAATGTATCCATTCAAATTCATTCGTACGATCAGTTCTAATTCATTCATAAAATCTATTCTAATTCATTCATACGATCCATTCTAATTGATTCACACGAATGTATCCATTCTAATTCATTCATACGATCCATTCTAATTCATTCGTACGATCCATTCTAATTCACTCATACGATCCATTCTAATACATTCATACAATCCATTCTAATTCATTTGCATGAATATATCCATTCTATTTCATTCGTACGATCCATTCTAATTCCTTCGTACGATCCATTCTAATTCATTCTTACGATCTATTCTATTTCATTCGTACGATCCATTCTTACTCATTCGTACGATCCATTCTAATTCATTCGTCCGATCCATTCTAATTCATTCGCACGAATGTATCCATTCTAATTCATTTGTTCGATCAATTCTAATTCATTAGCACGATCCATTCTAATTCATTCGTACGATCCATTCTAATTCATTCGCACGATCCATTCTAATTCATTCATAGGATCCATTCTAATTCATTCATACGATCTATTCTAATTCTTTCGCACGAATGTATCCATTCTAATTCATTCGCACGAATGTATCCATTCTAATTCATTCGCACGAATGTATCCATTCTAATTCATTCGTACGATCCATTCTAATTCATTCGTACGATCTATTCTAATTCATTCGTACGATCCATTCTAATTCATTCATACGATCCATTCTAATTCATTCGTACGATCCATTCTAATTCATTCGCACGAATGTATCCATTCTAGTTCATTCGTACGATCTATTCTAATTCATTCGCATGGATCGTGCATTCGTACGATCCATTCTAATTCATTCGTAAGATCCATTCTAATTCATTCGTACGATCCATTCTAATTCATTCGAACGATCCATTCTAATTCATTCGCACGAATGTATCCATTCTAGTTCATTCGTACGATCCATTCTAATTCATTCGTACGATCCATTCTAATTCATTCATACGATCTATTCTAATTCATTCATACAATCCATTCTAATTCTTTCACACGATCCATTCTAATTCATTCGTACGATCCATTCTAATTCATTCGCACAATCCATTCTATTTCATTCGTACGATCCATTCTTACTCATTCGTATGATCCATTCTAATTCATTCGCACGAATGTATCCATAATGGATCATACGAATGAGTAAGAATGGATCGTACGAATGAAATAGAATGGATTGTGCGAATGAATTAGAATGGACCGTATGAATGAATTAGAATGGATACATTCGTGCGAATGAATTAGAATGGATCGGACGATTGCATTAGAATGGATCGTACGAATGAATTAGAATGGATCGTACGAATAAATTAGAATGGATACATTCGTCCGAATGAATTAGAATGGATCATACGAATGAGTAAGAATGGATCGTACGAATGAAATAGAATAGATTGTACGAATGAATTAGAATGGATCGTGCGAATGAATTAGAATTGATTGTACGAATGAATTAGAATGGATCGTACGAATGAACTAGAATGGATACGTTCGTGCGAATGAATTAGAATGGATCGTACGAATGAATTAGAATGGATCGTACGAATGAATTAGAATGGATCGTACGAATGAATTAGAATGGATCGTACGAATGAATTAGAATGGATACATTCGTGCGAATGAATTAGAATGGATCGGACGAATGAATTAGAATGGATCTACGAATGAATTAGAATGGATCGTATGAATGAATTAGAAGGGATCGTACGAAAAAATTAGAATGGATATATTCATCCGAATGAATTAGAATGGATCATACGAATGAGTAAAAATGGATCGTACGAATGAAATAGAATAGATTGTACGAATTAATTAGAATGGATCCTACGAATGAATTAGAATAGATCGTGTGAAAAAATTAGAATGGATTGTATGAATGAATTAGAATGAATTCGTACGATCCATTCGAATTCATTCGCACGATCCATTCTAATTCATTCATATGATCCATTCTAATTCATTCATATAATCCATTCTAATTCGTTCACACGATCCATTCTAATTCATTCGTAGGATCCATTCTAATTCATTCGTACAATCTATTCTATTTCATTCATACGATCCATTCTTACTCATTCGTATGATCCATTCTAATTCATTCGGACGAATGTATCCATTCTAATTTATTCGTACGATCCATTCTAATTCATTCGCACGAATGTATCCATTCTAATTCATTCGTACGATCCATTCTAAATCATTCGTACGATCCATTCTAATTCATTCGTAAGATCCATTCTAATTCATTCGTACGATCCATTCTAATTCATTCGTACGATCCATTCTAATTCATTCGCACGAATGTATCCATTCTAGTTAATTTGTACAGTCCATTCTAATTCATTCGTACGATCCATTCTAATTCATTCACACGATCCATTCTAATTCATTCGTACGATCCATTCTAATTCATTCATACGATCCATTCTAATTCATTCGTACAATCCATTCTAATTCATTCGCACAAATGTATCCATTCTAATTCATTCGCACGATCCATTCTAATTCATTCGCAAGATCCATCCTAATTCATTCGTACGATCAATTCTAATTCATTCACACGATCTGTTCTTATTCATTCGCACAATCCATTCTAATTTATTCGCACGAATGTATCCATTCTAATTCATTCGAACGATCCATTCTAATTCATTCGTACGATCCATTCTAATTCATTCGTATGATCCATTCTAATTAATTCGTATGATCCATTCTAATTCATTCGTACGATCCATTCTAATTCATTCATACAATCCATTCTAATTCATTCGCACGAATGTATCCATTCTAATTAATTCGTACGATCTATTCTAATTCATTCGTATAATCCATTCTAATTCATTCGCACAATCCATTCTATTTCATTCATACGATCCATTCTTACTCATTGGTACGATCCATTCTAATTCATTCGCACGAATGTATCCATTCTAATTCATTCGTACGAATCCATTCTAATTCATTCGTACAATCTATTCAATTTCATTTGTACGATCCATTCTTACTCATTCGTATGATCCATTCTAATTCATTCGGACGAATGTATCCATTCTAATTTATTCGTATGATCCATTCTAATTCATTCGTACGATCGATTCTAATTCATTCGTACGATCCATTCTAATTCATTCGTCCGATCCATTCTAATTCATTCGCACGAATGTATCCATTCTAATTCATTCGTACGATCCATTCTAATTCATTCGTAAGATCCATTCTAATTCATTCGTACGATCCATTCTAATTCATTCGTACGATCCAATCTAATTCATTCGCACGAATGTATCCATTCTAGTTCATTCGTACGATCTATTCTAATTCATTCGCATGAATCGTGCATTCGTACGATCCATTCTAATTCATTCGTAAGATCCATTCTAATTCATTTGTACGATCCATTCTAATTCATTCGCACGAATGTATCCATTCTAGTTTATTCGTACGATCCATTCTAATTCATTCGTACGATCCATTCTAATTCATTCATACGATCTATTCTAATTCATTCATACAATCCATTCTAATTCTTTCATACGATCCATTCTAATTCATTCGTACGATCCATTCTAATTCATTCGCACAATCCATTCTAATTCATTCGCACGATCCATTCTAATTCACTCATACGATCCATTCTAATACATTCATACGATCCATTCTAATTCATTTGCACAAATATATCCATTCTAATTCATTCGTACGATCCATTCTAATTCATTCGCACGAATGTAACCATTCTAATTCATTCGTACGATCCATTCTAATTCATTCACACAAATGTATCCATTCTAATTCATTCGTACGATCCATTGTAATTCATTCGCACGATCCATTCTAATTCATTCGTACGATCCACTCTAATTCTTTCACACGATCCATTCTAATTCATTCGTACGATCCATTCTAATTCATTCGCACGATCCATTCTAATTCATTCATAGGATCCATTCTAATTCATTCATACGATCTATTCTAATTCTTTCGCACGAATGTATCCATTCTAATTCATTCGCACGAATGTATCCATTCTAATTCATTCGTACGATCCATTCTAATTCATTCATACGATCCATTCGAATTCATTCATACAATGCATTCTAATTCATTCATACGATCCATTCTAATTCATTTGCACGAATATATCCATTCTAATTCATTCGTACGATCCATTCTAATTCCTTCGTACGATCCATTCTAATTCATTCGTACGATCTATTCTAATTCATTCGTACGATCCATTCTAATTCATTCGTACAAATGTATCAGAATGGATTGTAATAATGAATTAGAATAGATCGTATGAATGAATTAGAATGGATCGTACAAATGAATTAGAATGGGTCGTACGAATGAACTAGAATGGATACATTCGTGCGAATGAATTAGAATGGATCGTACGAATGAATTAGAATGGATCTTACGAATGAAATTGAATAGATTGTACGAATGAATTAGAATGGATTCGTACGAATGAATTAGAATGGATCATACGAATGAATTAGAATGGATCGTACGAATTAATTAGAATGGATACATTCGTGCGAATGAATTAGATAGGATTGTATGAATGAATTAGAATGGATCGTACGAATGAATTAGAATGGATCATACGAATTAATTAGAATGGATCATACGAATGAATTAGAATGGATCGTACGAATGAATTAGAATGGATCGTACGAATGAACTAGAATGGATCGTACGAATGAACTAGAATGGATACATTCGTGCGAATGAATTAGAATGGATCGTACGAATGAATTAGAATGGATCGTACGAATGAACTAGAATAGATACATTCGTGCGAATGAATTAGAATAGATCGTACGAATGAATTAGAATGGATCGTACGAATGAATTAGAATGGATCTTACGAATGAATTAGAATGGATCGTATGAATGAATTAGAATGGATCGTACGAATGAATTAGAATGGATCGTACGAATGGATTAGACTGGATCCTACGAATGGATTAGAATGGATACCTTTGTGCATATGAATTAGAATGGATCGTACGAATGAATTAGAATGGATCATATTAATGAATTAGAATGGATCGTACGAATGAATTAGAATGGATACATTCGTGCGAATGAATTAGAATGGATCGTGCAAATCCATTAGACTGGATCGTGGGAATGAATAAGAATGGATCATACGAATGAATTAGAATGGATCGTACGAATTAATTAGAATGGATAGATTCGTGCGAATGAATTAGATTGGATTGTATGAATGAATTAGAATGGATCGTACGAATGAATTAGAATGGATCATACGAATTAATTAGAATGGATCGTACGAATGAATTAGAATGGATCGTACGAATGAATTAGAATGGATCGTACGAATGAATTAGAATGGATACATTCGTGCGAATGAATTAGAATGGATACATTCGTGCGAAAGAATTAGAATAGATCATATGAATGAATTAGAATGGATCCTATGAATGAATTAGAATGGATCGTGCGAATGAATTAGAATGGATCGTACGAATATATTAGAATGGATCGTGTGAAAGAATTAGAATGGATCGTACGAATGAATTAGAATGGATCATGCGAATGAATTAGAATGGATCATACGAATGAATTAGAATACATACATTTGTGCGAATGAATTAGAATGGTTCGTACGAATGAATTAGAATGGACACATTCGTGCGAATGAATTAGAATGGATCATACGAATGAATTAGAATGGATCATACGAATGAGTAAGAATGGATCGTACGAATGAATTAGAATGGATCGTACGAATAAATTAGAATGAATTAGAATGGATCGTGCGAATGAATTAGAATGAATCGTACGAATGAATTAGAATGGATACATTTGTGCGAATGAATTAGAATGGATCGTATGAATGAATTAGAATGGATCGTATGAATGAATTTGAATGGATCGTACGAATGAATTAGAATGGATCGTGCGAATGAATTAGAATGGATCGTACGAATGAATTAGAATGGATCGTACGAATGAATTAGAATGGATGCATTCGCGCGAATGAATTAGAATGGATCGTACGAATGAATTAGAATGGATCGTACGAATGAATTAGAATGGATCGTACGAATGAACTAGAATGGATACATTCGTGCGAATGAATTAGAATGGATCGTACGAATGAATTAGAATGGATCTTACGAATGAATTAGAATGGATCGTACGAATAAATTAGAATGGATCGTATGAATGGTTTAGAATGGATACATTCGTGCGAATGAATTAGAATGGATCGGACGAATGAATTAAAATGGATCGTACGAATGAATTAGAATGGATCAAATGAATGAATTAGAATGGTTACATTCATACGAATGAATTAGAGTGGATCGTACGAATGGATTAGAATGGATACATTCATGCGAATGAATTAGAATGGATCATACGAATGAGTAAGAATGGATCGTACGAATGAAATAGAATGGATTGTACGAATGAATTAGAATGGATCGTGCGAATGAATTTGAATGGATCGTACGAATGAATTAGAATGGATCGTGCTAATGAATTAGAATTGATCGTACGAATGAAATAGAATGGATTGTACGAATGAATTAGAATGGATCGTACGAATGATTTAGAATGGATACATTCGTGCGAATGAATTAGAATGGATCATACGAATGAGTAAGAATGGATCGTACGAATGAAATAGAATGGATTGTATGAATGAATTAGAATGGATTTGTACGAATGAATTAGAATGGATACATTCGTGCGAATGAATTAGAATGGATCGTACCAATGAGTAAGAATGGATCGTACGAATGAAATAGAATGGATTGTGCGAATGAATTAGAATGGATCGTACGAATGAATTAGAATGGATCGTGTGAAAGAATTAGAATGGATTGTATGAATGAATTAGAATAGATTGTATGAATGAATTAGAATGGATCGTACGAATGAATTAGAATGGATCGTACGAATGAATTAGAATGGATCATACGAATGAATTAGAATGGATACATTCGTGCGAAAGAAGTAGAATAGATCGTATGAATGAATTAGAATGGATCCGATGAATGAATTAGAATGGATCGTGTGAATGAATTATAATGGATCGTACGAATGAATTAGAATGGATCGTGCTAATAAATTAGAATTGATCGAACGAATGAATTAGCATGGATCATGCTAATGAATTAGAATGGATAGTACGAATGAATTAGAATGGATTGTGTGAAAGAATTTGAATGGATTGTATGAATGAATTAGAATGAATTCGTACGATCCAGTCGAATTCATTCGCACGATCCATTCTAATTCATTCATACGATCCATTCTAATTCATTCATACAATCCATTTTAATTCTTTCACACGATCCATTCTAATTCATATGTAGGATCCATTTTAATTCATTCGTACAATCTATTCTATTTCATTCGTACGATCCATTCTTACTCATTCGTATGATCCATTCTAATTCATTCGGACGAATGTGTCCATTCTAATTTATTCGTACGATCCATTCTAATTCATTCGTACGATCCATTCTAATTCATTCGTATGATCCATTCTAATTCATTCATCCGATCCATTTTAATTCATTCTCACGAATGTATCCATTCTAATTCATTCGTACGATTCATTCTAATTCATTCGTACGAGCCATTCTAATTCATTCGTAAGATCCATTCTAATTCATTCGTACGATCCATTCTAATTCATTCGTACGATGCATTCTAATTCATTCGCACGAATGTATCCATTGTAGTTCATTCGTACGATCCATTCTAATTCATTCGTACGATCCATTCTAATTCATTCGCACGATCCATTCTAATTCATTCGTACGATCCATTCTAATTCATTCATACGATCCATTCTAATTCATTCGTACGATCCATTCTAATTCATTCGCACAAATGTATCCATTCTAATTCATTCGTACGATCCATTCTAATTCATTCGCACGATCCATTCTAATTCATTCGTACGATCCATTCTAATTCATTCGCACGATCTATTCTTATTCATTCGCACAATCCATTCTAATTCATTCGCACGAATGTATCCATTCTAATTCATTCGTACGATCCATTCTAATTCATTCGTACGATCTATTCTAATTCATTCATATGATCCATTCTAATTATTTCGTATGATCGATTCTAATTCATTTGTACGATCCATTCTAATTCATTCATACAATCCAATCTAATTCATTCGCACGAATGTATCCATTCTAATTAATACGTACGATCCATTCTAATTCATTCGTATGATCCATTCTAATTGATTTGCACGATCCATTCTAATTCATTCGCACGAATGTATCCATTCTAATTCATTCGTACGATCCATTCTAATTCATTAATATGATCCATTCTAATTCATTCTTATGATCCATTCTAATTCATATGCACAAAGGTATCCATTCTAATCCATTCGTAGGATCCATTCTAATCCATTCGTACGATCCATTCTAATTCATTCGTACGATCTATTCTAATTCATTCGCCCGAATGTATCCATTCAAATCCATTCGTACGATCCATTCTAATCCATTCGTACGATCCATTCTAATTCATTCGCATGAATGTAACCATTCTAATTCATTCATTTGATCCATTCTAATTCATTCGTATGATCCATTCTAATTCATTCGTCCGATCCATTCAAATTCATTCGCACGAATGTATCCTTTCTAATTCATTCGTACGATCCATTCTAATTCATTCGTACGATCCATTCTAATTCATTCGTAAGATCCATTCTAATTCATTCGTACAATCCATTCTATTTCATTCGTACGATCCATTCTAATTCATTCGCACGAATGTATCCATTCTAGTTCATTCGTACGATCCATTCTAATTCATTCGTACGATCCATTCTAATTCATTCGCACGATCCATTCTAATTCATTCGTACGATCAATTCTAATTTATTCGCACGAATGTATCCATTCTAATTCATTCGTACGATCCTGAATTAGAATGGATCGTACGAATGAATTAGAATGGATCGTACGAATGAATTAGAATGGATACCTTTGTGCATATGAATTAGAATGGATCGTACGAATGAATTAGAATGGATCATATTAATGAATTAGAATGGATCGTACGAATGAATTAGAATCGATTCATTCGTGCGAATGAATTAGAATGGATCGTGCACGAATGTATCCATTCTAATTCATTCGTACGATCCATTCTATTTCAATAATATGATCCATTCTAATTCATTCGTACGATCCATTCTAATTCATATGCACAAAGGTATCCATTCTAATCCATTCGTAGGATCCATTCTAATCCATTTGTACGATCCATTCTAATTCATTCGTATGATCCATTCTAATTCATTCGCTCAAATATATCCATTGTAATCCATTCGTACGATCCATTCTAATCCATTCGTACGATCCATTCTAATTCATTCGCATGAATGTAACCATTTTAATTCATTCATTTGATCCATTCTAATTCATTCGTACGATCCATTCTAATTCATTCGTCCGATCCATTCTAATTCATTCGCACGAATGTATCCATTCTAATTCATTCGTACGATCCATTCTAATTCATTCGTACGATCCATTCTAATTCATTCGCACGAATGTATCCATTCTAGTTCATTCATACGATCCATTCTAATTCATTCGTACGATCCATTCTAATTCAGTCGCACGATCCATTCTAATTCATTCGTACGATCAATTCTAATTCATTCGCACGAATGTATCCATTCTAATTCATTCATACGATCCATTCTAATTCATTCGTACGATCCATTCTAATTCATTCCTACGATCCATTCTAATTTATTCATCCGATCCATTCTAATTCATTCGCGCGAATGTATCCATTCTAATTCATTCGTACGATCCATTCTAATTCATTCGTACGATCTATTCTAATTCATTCGCACGAATGTATCAATTCTAGTTCATTCGTACGATCCATTCTAATTCATTCGTACGATCCATTCTAATTCATTCATACGATCTATTCTAATTCATTCATACAATCCATTCTTATTCTTTCACAAGATCCATTCTAATTCATTCGTACGATCCATTCTAATTCATTCGCACAATCCATTCTATTTCATTCGTACGATCCATTCTTACTCATTCGTATGATCTATTCTAATTCATTCGCACGAATGTATCCATAATGGATCATACGAATGAGTAAGAATGGATCGTACGAATGAAATAGAATGGATTGTGCGAATGAATTAGAATGGACCGTACGAATGAATTAGAATGGATACATTCGTGCGAATGAATTAGAATGGATCGGACGAATGAATTAGAATGGATCGTACGAATGAATTAGAATGGATCGTACGAATGAATTAGAATGGATACATTCGTGCGAATGAATTAGAATGGATCGGACGAATGAATTAGAATGGATCGTATGAATGAATTAGAATGGATCGTACGAATGAATTAGAATGGATCGTACGAATAAATTAGAATGGATACATTCGTCCGAATGAATTAGAATGGATCATACGAATGAGTAAGAATGGATCATACGAATGAAAAAGAATAGATTGTACGAATGAATTAGAATGGATCCTACGAATGAATTAGAATAGATCGTGAGAAAGAATTAGAATGGATTGTATGAATGAATTAGAATGAATTCGTACGATCCATTCGAATTCATTCGCACGATCCATTTTAATTCATTCATACGATCCATTCTAATTCATTCGGACGAATGTATCCATTCTAGTTCATTCGTACGATCCATTCTAATTCATTCGTACGATCCATTCTAATTCATTCGCACGATCCATTCTGATTCATTCGTACAATCTATTCTATTTCATTCGTACGATCCATTCTTACTCATTCGTATGATCCATTCAAATTCATTCGGACGAATGTATCCATTCTAATTTATTCGTACGATCCATTCTAATTGATTCGTATGATCCATTCTAATTCATTCGTACGATCCATTCTAATTCATTCGTCCGATCCATTCTAATTCATTCGCACGAATGTATCCATTCTAAATCATTCGGACGAATGTATCCATTCTAATTTATTCGTACGATCCATTTTAATTCATTCGTACGATCCATTCTAATTCATTCGTACGATCCATTCTAATTCATTCATACGATCCATTCTAATTCATTCGTCCGATCCATTCTAATTCATTCGCACGAATGTATCCATTCTAATTCATTCGTACGATCCATTCTAATTCATTCTTACGATCCATTCTAATTCATTCGTAAGATCCATTCTAATTCATTCGTACGATCCATTCTAATTCATTCGTACGATCCATTCTAATTCATTCGCACGATCCATTCTAATTCATTCGTACGATCCATTCTAATTCATTCGTACGATCCATTCTAATTCATTCATACGATCCATTCTAATTCATTCGTACGATCCATTCTAATTCATTCGCACAAATGTATCCATTCTAATTCATTCGTAAGATCCATTCTAATTCATTCGCTCGATCCATTGTAATTCATTCGTACGATCCATTCTAATTCATTCGCACAAATGTATCCATTCTAATTCATTCGTAAGATCCATTCTAATTCATTCGCTCGATCCATTGTAATTCATTCGTACGATCCATTCTAATTCATTCGCACGATCTGTTCTTATTCATTCGCACAATCCATTCTAATTTATTCGCACGAATGTATCCATTCTAATTCATTCGTACGATCCATTCTAATTCATTCGTGCGATCCATTCTAATTCATTCGTATGATCCATTCTAATTAATTCGTACGATCCATTCTAATTCATTCGTACAATCCATTCTAATTCATTCGCACGAATGTATCCATTCTAATTAATTCGTACGATCCATTCTAATTCATTCGTATGATCCATTCTAATTCATTCGCACAATCCATTCTATTTCATTCATACGATCCAATCTTACTTATTGGTACGATCCATTCTAATTCATTCGCACAAATGTATCCATTCTAATTCATTCGTACGAATCCATTCTAATTCATTCGTACAATCTATTCTATTTCATTCATACGATCCATTCTTACTCATTCGTATGATCCATTCTAATTCATTCGGACGAATGTATCCATTCTAATTTATTCGTACGATCCATTCTAATTCATTCGTACGATCCATTCTAATTCATTCGTCCGATCCATTCTAATTCATTCGCACGAATGTACCCATTCTAATTCATTCGTACGATCCATTCTAATTCATTCGTAAGATCCATTCTAATTCATTCGTAAAATCCATTCTAATTCATTCGTACGATCCATTCTAATTCATTCGCACGAATGTATCCATTCTAGTTAATTCGTACGATCTATTCTAATTCATTCGCATGGATCGTGCATTCGTACGATCCATTCTAATTCATTCGTAAGATCCATTCTAATTCATTCGTACGATCCATTCTAATTCATTCGTACGAACCATTCTAATTCATTCGCACGAATGTATCCATTCTAGTTCATTCGTACGATCCATTCTAATTCATTCATACGATCTATTCTAATTCATTCATACAATCCATTCTAATTCATTCGTACGATCCATTCTAATTCATTCATATGATCCATTCTAATTCATTCGCACAATCCATTCTAATTCATTCGCACGATCCATTCTAATTCACTCATACGATCCATTCTAATACATTCATACGATCCATTCTAATTCATTTGCATGAATATATCCATTCTAATTCATTCATACGATCCATTCTAATTCATTCGCACGAATGTAACCATTCTAATTCATTCGTACGATCCATTCTAATTCATTCGCACAAATGTATCCATTCTGATTCATTCGTACGATCCATTCTAATTCATTCGCACGATCCATTCTAATTCATTCGTACAATCCATTCTAATTCTTTCACACGATCCATTCTAATTCATTCGTACGATCCATTCTAATTCATTCGCACGATCCATTCTAATTCATTCATAGGATCCATTCTAATTCATTCATACGATCTATTCTAATTCTTTCGCACGAATGTATTAGAATGGATTGTAATAATGAATTAGAATAGATCGTATGAATGAATTAGAATGGATCGTACGAATCAATTAGAATGGATCGTACGAATGAACTATAATGGATACATTCGTACGAATGAATTAGAATGGATCGTACGAATGAATTAGAATGGATCTTACGAAGGAAATAGAATAGATTGTACGAATGAATTAGAATGGATTCGTGCGAATGAATTAGAATGGATTGTATGAATGAATTAGAATGGATCGAACGAATGAATTAGAATGGATCATACGAATTAATTAGAATGGATCATACGAATGAATTAGAATGGATCGTACGAATGAATTAGAATGGATCGTACGAATAAACTAGAATGGATCGTACGAATGAACTAGAATGGATACATTCGTGCGAATGAATTAGAATGGATTGTACGAATGAATTAGAATGGATCGTACGAATGAACTAGAATGGATACATTCGTGCGAATGAATTAGAATGGATCGTACGAATGAATTAGAATGGATCGTACGAATGAATTAGAATGGATCGTACGAATGAATTAGAATGGATCGTACGAATGGATTAGAATGGATCCAACGAATGGATTAGAATGGATACCTTTGTGCATATGAATTAGAATGGATCGTACGAATGAATTAGAATGGATCATATTAATGAATTAGAATGGATCGTACGAATGAATTAGAATGGATACATTCATGCAAATGAATTAGAATGGATCGTGCGAATCCATTAGACTGAATCGTGCGAATGAATAAGAATGGATCATACGAATGAATTAGAATGGATCGTACGAATTAATTAGAATGGATACATTCGTGCGAATGAATTAGAATGGATTGTATGAATGAATTAGAATGGATCGTACGATTGAATTAGAATGGATCATAGGAATTAATTAGAATGGATCGTACGAATGAATTAGAATGGATCGTACGAATGAATTAGAATGGATCGTACGAATGAATTAGAATGGATACATTCGTGCGAAAGAATAAGAATAGATCGTATGAATGAATTAGAATGGATCCTATGAATGAATTAGAATGGATCGTGCGAATGAATTAGAATGGATCGTACGAATGAATTAGAATAGATCGTGTGAAAGAATTAGAATGGATCGTATGAATGAAATAGAATGGATCGTGCGAATGAATTAGAATGGATCGTACGAATGAATTAGAATGGATACATTTGTGCGAATGAATTAGAATGGATCGTACGAATGAATATGAATGGTTACATTCGTGCAAATGAATTAGAATGGATCGTACGAATGAATTAGAATGGATCATACGAATGAGTAAGAATGGATCGTACGAATGAATTAGAATGGATCGTACGAATTAATTAGAATGAATTAGAATGGATCGTGCGAATGAATTAGAATGGATCGTACGAATGAATTAAAATGGATACATTTGTGCGAATGAATTAGAATGGATCGTACGAATGAATTAGAATGGATCGTACGAATGAATTAGAATGGATCGTATGAATGAATTAGAAATGATCGTACGAATGAATTAGAATGGATCGTGTGAATGATTTAGAATGGATCGTATGAATGAATTAGAATGGATCGTACGAATGAATTAGAATGGATACATTCGCGCGAATGAATTAGAATGGATCATACGAATGAAATAGAATGGATCGTGCGAATGAATTAGAATGGATCGTACGAATGAATTAGAATGGATCGTACGAATGAACTAGAATGGATACATTCGTGCGAATGAATTAGAACGGATCGTACGAATGAATTAGAATGGATCGTACGAATGAATTAGAATGGATCTTACGAATGAATTAGAATGGATCGTACGAATAAATTAAAATGGATCGTATGAATGGTTTAGAATGGATACATTCGTGCCAATGAATTAGAATGGATCGGACGAATGAATTAGAATGGATCGTACGAATGAATTAGAATGGATCAAATGAATGAATTAGAATGGTTACATTCATGCGAATGAATTAGAATGGATCGTAGGAATGGATTAGAATGGATCGTACGAATGATTTAGAATGGATACATTCTTGCGAATGAATTAGAATGGATCATACGAATGAGTAAGAATGGATCGTACGAATGAAATAGAATGGATTGTACGTATGAATTAGAATGGATCGTGCGAATGAATTTGAATGGATCGTACGAATGAATTAGAATGGATCGTGCTAATGAATTAGAATGGATCGTACGAATGAAATAGAATGGATTGTACGAATGAATTAGAATGGATCGTACGAATGATTTAGAATGGATACATTCGTGCGAATGAATTAGAATGGATCATACGAATGAGTAAGAATGGATCATACGAATGAAATAGAATGGATTGTACGAATGAATTTGAATGGATTCGTACGAATGAATTAGAATGGATACATTCGTGCGAATGAATTAGAATGGATCGTACCAATGAGTAAGAATGGATCATACGAATGAAATAGAATGGATTGCGCGAATGAATTAGAATGGATCGTACGAATGAATTAGAATGGATCGTGTGAAAGAATTAGAATGGATTGTATGAATGAATTAGAATAGATCGTATGAATGAATTAGAATGGATCGTACGAATGAATTAGAATGGATCGTACGAATGAATTAGAATGGATCGTACGAATAAATTAGAATGGATACATTCGTGCGAATGAATTAGAATGGATACATTCGTGCGAAAGAATTATAATAGATCGTATGAATGAATTAGAATGGATCCTATGAATGAATTAGAATGGATCGTGCGAATGAATTATAATGGATCGTACGAATGAATTAGAATGGATCGTGCTAATGAATTAGAATTGATCGAACGAATGAATTAGCATGGATCATGCTAATGAATTAGAATGGATAGTACGAATGAATTAGAATGAATCGTGGGAAAGAATTAGAATGGATTGTATGAATGAATTAGAATGAATTCGTACGATCCATTCGAATTCATTTGCACGATCCATTCTAATTCATGCATACGATCCATTCTAATTCATTCATACAATCCATTTTAATTCTTTCACACGATCCATTCTAATTCATTCGTAGGATCCATTCTAATTCATTCGTACAATCTATTCTATTTCATTCGTACGATCCATTCTTACTCATTCGTATGATCCATTCTAATTCATTCGGACGAATGTATCCATTCTAATTTATTCGTACGATCCATTCTAATTCATTCGTACAATCCATTCTAATTCATTCGTACGATCCATTCTAATTCATTCGTCTGATCCATTCTAATTCATTCACACGAAGGTATCCATTCTAATTCATTCGTACGATCCATTCTAATTCATTCATACGATCCATTCTAATTCATTCGTAAGAACCATTCTAATTCATTCGTACGTTCCATTCTAATTCATTCGTACGATGCATTCTAATTCATTCGCACGAATGTATCCATTCTAGTTCATTCGTACGATCCATTCTAATTCATTCGTACGATCCATTCTAATTCATTCGCACGATCCATTCTAATTCATTCGTACGATCCATTCTAATTCATTCATACGATCCATTCTAATTCATTCATACGATCCATTCTAATTAATTCGCACAAATGTATCCATTCTAATTCATTCGTACGATCCATTCTAATTCATTCGCACGATCCATTCTAATTCATTCGTACGATCCATTCTAATTCATTCGCACGATCTATTCTTATTCATTTGCACAATCCATTCTAATTCATTCGCACAAATGTATCCATTCTAATTCATTCGTACGATCCATTCTAATTCATTCGTATGATCTATTCTTATTCATTCGTATGATCCATTCTAATTAATTCATATGATCCATTCTAATTCATTCGTACGATCCATTCTAATTCATTCATACAATCCATTCTAATTCATTCGCACGAATGTATCCATTCTAATTAATTCGTACGATCCATTCTAATTCATTCGTATGATCTATTCTTATTCATTCGCACGATCCTGTCTAATTGATTCGCACGATCCATTCTAATTCATTCGCACGAATGTATCCATTCTAATTCATTCGTACGATCCATTCTAATTCATTAATATGATCCATTCTAATTCATTCGTATGATCCATTCTAATTCATATGCACAAAGGTATCCATTCTAATCCATTCGTAGGATCCATTCTAATCCATTCGTACGATCCATTCTAATTCATTCGTACGATCCATTCTAATTCATTCGCTCAAATGTATCCATTCTAATCCATTCGTACGATCCATTCTAATCCAATCGTACGATCCATTCTAATTCATTCACATGAATGTAACCATTCTAATTCATTCATTTGATCCATTCTAATTCATTCGTATGATCCATTCTAATTCATTTGTCTGATCCATTCTAATTCATTCGCACGAATGTATCCATTCTAATTCATTCGTACGATCCATTCTAATTCATTCGTACGATCCATTCTAATTCATTCGTAAGATCCATTCTAATTCATTCGTACGATCCATTCTAATTCATTCGTACGATCCATTCTAATTCATTCGCATGAATGTATCCATTCTAGTTCATTCGTACGATCCATTCTAATTCATTCATACGATCTATTCTAATTCATTCGCACGATCCATTCTAATTCATTCGTACGATCAATTCTAATTCATTCGCACGAATGTATCCATTCTAATTCATTCATACGATCCTGAATTAGAATGGATCGTACGAATGAATTAGAATGGATCATATTAATGAATTAGAATGGATCGTACAAATGAATTAGAATGGATTCATTCGTGCGAATGAATTAGAATGGATCGTGCACGAATGTATCCATTCTAATTCATTCGTACGATCCATTCTAATTCATTAATATGATCCATTCTAATTCATTCGTACGATCCATTCTAATTCATATGCACAAAGGTATCCATTCTAATCCATTCGTAGGATCCATTCTAATCCATTAGTACGATCCATTCTAATTCATTCGTATGATCCATTCTAATTCATTCGCTCGAATGTATCCATTCTAATCCATTCGTACGATCCATTCTAATCCATTCGTACGATCCATTCTAATTCATTCGCATGAATGTAACCATTTTAATTAATTCATTTGATCCATTCTAATTCATTCGTACGATCCATTCTAATTCATTCGTCCGATCCATTCTAATTCATTCGCACGAATGTATCCATTCTAGTTCATTCGTACGATCCATTCTAATTCATTCGTACGATCCATTCTAATTCATTCGTAATATCCATTCTAATTCATTCGTACGATCCATTCTAATTCATTCGTACGATCCATTCTAATTCATTCGCACGAATGTATCCATTCTAGATCATTCGTACGATCCATTCTAATTCATTCGTACGATCCATTCTAATTCATTCGCACGATCCATTCTAATTCATTCGTACGATCAATTCAAATTCATTCGCACGAATGTATCCATTCTAATTCATTCATACGATCCATTCTAATTCATTCGTATGATCCATTCTAATTCATTCGTACGATCCATTCTAATTTATTCGTCCGATCCATTCTAATTCATTCGCACGAATGTATCCATTCTAATTCATTCGTACGATCCATTCTAATTCATTCGTACGATCTATTCTAATTCATTCGCACGAATGTATCCATTCTAGTTCATTTGTACGATCCATTCTAATTAATTCGTACGATCCATTCTAATTCATTCATACGATCTATTCTAATTCATTCATACAATCCATTCTAATTCTTTCACACGATCCATTCTAATTCATTCGTACGATCCATTCTAATTCATTCGCACAATCCATTCTATTTCATTCGTACGATCCATTCTTACTCATTCGTATGATCCATTCTATTTCATTCGCACGAATGTATCCATAATGGATCATACGAATGAGTAAGAATGGATCGTACGAATGAAATAGAATGGATTGTGCGAATGAATTAGAATGGACCGTACAAATGAATTAGAATGGATACATTCGTGCGAATGAATTAGAATGGATCGGACGAATGAATTAGAATGGATCGAACGAATGAATTAGAATGGATCATACGAATCAATTAGAATGGATCGTACGAATAAATTAGAATGGATACATTCTTCCGAATGAATTAGAATGGATCATACGAATGAGTAAGACTGGATCGTACTAATGAAATAGAATAGATTGTACGAATGAATTAAAATGGATCGTGCGAATGAATTAGAATAGATCGTACGAATGAATTAGAATGGATCGTACGAATGAACTAGAATGGATACATTCGTGCGAATGAATTAGAATGGATCATATGAATGAATTAGAATGGATCGTACGAATGAATTAGAATAAATCTTACGAATGAATTAGAGTGGATCGTACGAATGAATTAGAATGGATCGTACGAATGAATTAGAATGGATTCATTCGTGCGAATGAATTAGAATGGATCGGACGAATGAATTAGAATAGATCGTACGAATGAATTAGAATGGATCGTACGAATGAATCGTACGAATGAATCGTACGAATAAATTAGAATGGATACATTCGTCCGAATGAATTAGAATGAATCATACGAATGAGTAAGAATAGATCGTACGAATGAAATAGAATAGATTGTACGACTGAATTAGAATGGATCCTACGAATGAATTAGAATAGATCGTGAGAAAGAATTAGAATGGATTGTATGAAAGAATTAGAATGAATTCGTACGATCCATTCGAATTCATTCGCACGATCCATTCTAATTCATTCATACGATCCATTATAATTCATTCGGACGAATGTATCCATTCTAGTTCATTCGTACGATCCATTCTAATTCATTTGTACGATCCATTCTAATTCATTCGCACGATCCATTCTAATTCATTCGTACAATCTACTCTATTTCATTCGTACGATCCATTCTTACTCATTCGTATGATCCATTCTAATTCATTCGGACGAATGTATCCATTCTAATTTATTCATACGATCCATTCTAATTGATTCGTACGATCCATTCTAATTCATTCGTACGATCCATTCTAAATCATTCGTCCGATCCATTCTAATTCATTCGCACGAATGTATCCATTCTAATTCATTCGGACGAATGTATCCATTCTAATTTATTCGTACGATCCATTCTAATTCATTCGTACGATCCATTCTAATTCATTCGTACGATCCATTCTAATTCATTCGTCCGATCCATTCTAATTCATTTGCACGAATGTATCCATTCTAACTCATTCGTACGATCCATTCTAATTCATTCTTACGAATTATTCTAATTCATCCGTAAGATCCATTCTAATTCATTCGTACGATCCATTCTAATTCATTCGTACGATCCATTCTAATTCATTCGCACGAATGTATCCGTTCTACTTCATTCGTACGATCCATTCTAATTCATTCGTACGATCCATTCTAATTCATTCGCACGATCCATTCTAATTCATTCGTACGATCCATTCTAATTCATTCATACGATCCATTCTAATTCATTCGTACGATCCATTCTAATTCATTCGGACAAATGTATCCATTCTAATTCATTCGTACGATCCATTCTAATTCATTCGCACGATCCATTATAATTCATTCGTACGATCCATTCTAATTCATTCGCACGATCTGTTCTTATTCATTCGCACAATCCATTCTAATTTATTCGCACGAATGTATCCATTCTAATTCATTCGTACGATCCATTCTAATTCATTCGTACGAACCATTCTAATTCATTCGTATGATCCATTCTAATTAATTTGTATGATCCATTCTAATTCATTCATACGATCCATTCTAATTCATTCATACAATCCATTCTAATTCATTCGCACGAATGTATCCATTCTAATTAATTCGTACGATCCATTCTAATTCATTCGTATGATCCATTCTAATTCATTCGCACAATCCATTCTATTTCATTCGTACGATCCAATCTTACTCATTGGTACGATCCATTCTAATTCATTCGCACGAATGTATCCATTCTAATTCATTCGTACGAATCCATTCTAATTCATTCGTACAATCTATTCTATTTCATTCGTACGATCCATTCTTACTCATTCGTATGATCCATTCTAATTCATTCGGACGAATGTATCCATTCTAATTTATTCATATGATCCATTCTAATTCATTCGTACGATCCATTCTAATTCATTCGTCCGATCCATTCTAATTCATTCGCACGAATGTATCCATTCTAATTCATTCGTACGATCCATTCTAATTCATTCGTACGATCCATTCTAATTCATTCGTAAAATCCATTCTAATTCAGTCATAAAATCCATTCTAGTTCATTCGTACGATCCATTCTAATTCATTCGCACGAATGTATCCATTCTAGTTCATTTGTACGATCTATTCTAATTCATTCGCATGGATCGTGCATTCGTACGATCCATTCTAATTCATTCGTAAGATCCATTCTAATTCATTCGTACGATCCATTCTAATTCATTCGTACGATCCATTCTAATTCATTCGCACGAATGTTTCCATTCTAGTTCATTCGTATGATCCATTCTAATTCATTCGTACGATCCATTCTAATTCACTCATACGATCTATTCTAATTCATTCATACAATCCATTCTAATTCTTTCACACGATCCATTCTAATTCATTCGTACGATCCATTCTAATTCATTCGCACAATCCATTCTAATTCATTCGCATGATCCATTCTAATTCACTCATACGATCCATTCTAATACATTCATACGATCCATTCTAATTCATTTGCACGAATATATCCATTCTAATTCATTCGTACGATCCATTCTAATTCATTCGCACGAATGTAACCATTCTAATTCATTCGTACAATCCATTCTAATTCATTCCCACAAATGTATCCATTCTAATTCATTCGTACGATCCATTCTAATTCATTCGCACGATCCATTCTAATTCATTCGTACAATCCATTCTAATTCTTTCACACGATCCATTCTAATTCATTCGTATGATCCATTCTAATTCATTTGCACGATCCATTCTAATTCATTCATAGGATCCATTCTAATTCATTCATACGATCTATTCTAATTCTTTCGCACGAATGTATCCATTCTAATTCATTCGCACGAATGTATCCATTCTAATTCATTCGTACGATCCATTCTAATTTATTCATACGATCCATTCTAATTCATTCATACAATGCATTCTAATTCATTCATACGATCCATTCTAATTCATTTACACGAATATATCCATTCTAATTCATTCGTACGATCCATTCTAATTCCTTCGTACGATCCATTCTAATTCATTCGTACGATCTATTCTAATTCATTTGTACGATCCATTCTAATTCATTCGTACAAATGTATTAGAATGGATTATAATAATGAATTAGAATAGATCGTATGAATGAATTAGAATGGATCGTACGAATGAATTAGAATGGATCGTACGAATGAACTAGAATGGATACATTCGTACGAATGAATTAGAATGGATCGTACGAATGAATTAGAATGGATCTTACGAATGAAATAGAATAGATTTTACGAATGAATTAGAATGGATTCTTACGAATGAATTAGAATGGATCATACGAATGAATTAGAATGGATCGTACGAATTAATTAGAATGGATACATTCGTGCGAATGAATTAGAATGGATTGTATGAATGAATTAGAATGGATCGTACGAATGAATTAGAATGGATCATACAAAATAATTAGAATGGATCATACGAATGAATTAGAATGGATCGTACAAATGAATTAGAATGGATCGTACGAATGAACTAGAATGGATCGTACGAATGAACTAGAATGGATACATTCGTGCGAATGAATTAGAATGGATCGTACGAATGAATTAGAATGGATCGTACGAATGAACTAGAATGGATACATTCGTGCGAATGAATTAAAATGGATCGTACGAATGAATTAGAATGGATCGTACGAATGAATTAGAATGGATCTTAGGAATGAATTAGAATGGATCGTGCGAATGAATTAGAATGGATCGTACGAATGAATTAGAATGGATCGTACGAATGAATTAGAATGGATCGTATGAATGGATTAGAACGGATCCTACGAATGGATTAGAATGGATACCTTTGTGCATATGAATTTGAATGGATCGTACGAATGAATTAGAATGGATCATATTAATGAATTAGAATGGATCGTACGAATGAATTCGAATGGATACATTCGAGCGAATGAATTAGAATGGATCGTGCGAAACCATTAGACTGGATCGTGCGAATGAATAAGAATGGATCATACGAATGAATTAGAATGGAACGGACGAATTAATTAGAATGGATACATTCGAGCGAATGAATTAGAATGGATTGTATGAATGAATTAGAATGGATCGTACGAATGAATTAGAATGGACCTTACGAATTAATTAGAATGGATCGTACGAATGAATTAGAATGGATCGTACGAATGAATTAGAATGGATCGTACGAATGAATTAGAATGGATCGTACGAATGAATTAGAATGGATACATTCGTGCGAAAGAATTAGAATAGATCGTATGAATGAATTAATATGGATCCTATGAATGAATTAGAATGGATCGTGCGAATGAATTAGAATGGATCGTATGAATGAATTTCAATGGTTACATTCGTGCGAATGAATTAGAATGGATAGTATGAATGAATTAGAATGGATCATACGAATGAGTAAGAATGGATCGTACGAATGAATTAGAATAGATCGTACGAATGAATTAGAATGAATTAGAATGGATCGTGCGAATGAATTAGAATGGATCGTACGAATGAATTAGAATGGATACATTTGTGCGAATGAATTAGAATGGATCGTACGAATGAATTAGAATGGATCGTATGAATGAATTAGAATTTATCGTACGAATGAATTAGAATGCATCGTGCGAATGATTTAGAATGGATCGTATGAATGAATTAGAATGGATCGTACGAATGAATAAGAATGGATACATTTGCACGAATGAATTAGAATGGATCGTACGAATGAAATAGAATGGATCGTGCGAATGAATTAGAATGGATCGTACGAATGAATTAGAATGGATCGTACGAATGAACTAGAATGGATACATTCGTGCGAATGAATTAGAATGGATCGTACGAATGAATTAGAATGGATCGTACGAATGAATTAGAATGGATCTTACGAATGAATTGGAATGGATCGTACGAATAAATTAGAATGGATCGTATGAATGGTTTAGAATGGATACATTCGTGCCAATGAATTAGAATGGATCGGACGAATGAATTAGAATGGATCGTACGAATGAATTAGAATGGATCAAATGAATGAATTACAATGGTTACATTCATGCGAATAAATTAGAATGGATCGTACGAATGGATTACAATGGATCGTACGAATGGATTAGAATGGATACATTCGTATGAATGAATTAGAATGGATCATACGAATGAGTAAGAATGGATCGTACGAATGAAATAGAATAGATTGTACGAATGAATTAGAATGGATCGTGCGAATGAATTTGAATGGATCGTATGAATGAATTAGAATGGATCGTGCTAATGAATTAGAATTGATCGTACGAATGAAATAGAATGGATTGTACGAATGATTTAGAATGGATCGTACGAATGAATTAGAATGGATCGTACGAATGATTTAGAATGGATACATTCGTGCGAATGAATTAGAATGGATCATATGAATGAGTAAGAATGGATCGTACGAATGAAATAGAATGGATTGTACGAATGAATTAGAATGGATTTGTACGAATGAATTAGAATGGATACATTCGTGCGAATGAATTAGAATGGATCGTACCAATGAGTACGAATGGATCGTACGAATGAAATAGAATGGATTGTGCGAATGAATTAGAATGGATCGTACAAATGAATTAGAATGGATCGTGTGAAAGAATTAGAATGGATTGTATGAATGAATTAGAGTAGATCGTATGAATGAATTAGAATGGATCGTACGAATGAATTAGAATGGATCGTACGAATGAATTAGAATGGATACATTCATGCGAATGAATTAGAATGGATACATTCGTGCGAAAGAATTAGAATAGATCGTATGAATGAATTAGAATGGATCCTATGAATGAATTATAATGGATCGTGCGAATGAATTAGAATGGATCGTACGAATGAATTAGAATGGATCGTGCTAATGAATTAGAATTGATCGAACGAATGAATTAGCATGGATCGTGCCAATGAATTAAAATGGAACGTACGAATGAATTAGAATGGATCGTGTGAAAGAATTAGAATGGCTTGTATGAATAAATTAGAATGAATTCGTACGATCCATTCGAATTCATTCACACGATCCATTCTAATTCATTCATACGATCCATTCTAATTCATTCATACAATCCATTTTAATTCTTTCACACGATCCATTCTACTTCATTCGTAGGATCCATTCTAATTCATTCGCACAATCCATTCTATTTCATTCGTACGATCCAATCTTACTCATTGGTACGATCCATTCTAATTCATTCGCACGAATGTATCCATTCTAATTCATTCGTACGAATCCATTCTAATTCATTCGTACAATCTATTCTATTTCATTCGTACGATCCATTCTTACTCATTCGTATGATCCATTCTAATTCATTCGGACGAATGTATCCATTCTAATTTATTCATATGATCCATTCTAATTCATTCGTACGATCCATTCTAATTCATTCGTACGATCTATTCTAATTCATTCGCACGAATGTATCCATTCTAATTCATTCGTACGATCCATTCTAATTCATTCGTACGATCCATTCTAATTCATTCGTAAGATCCATTCTAATTCATTCGTACGATCCATTCTAATTCATTCGTACGATCCATTCTAATTCATTCGCACGAATGTATCCATTCTAGTTCATTCGTACGATCCATTCTAATTCATTCGCACGATCCATTCTAATTCATTCGTACGATCCATTCTAATTCATTCAGACGATCCATTCTAATTCATTCGTACGATCCATTCTAATTCATTCGCACAAATGTATCCATTCTAATTCATTCGTACGATCCATTCTAATTCATTCGCACGATCCATTCTAATTCATTCGTACGATCCATTCTAATTCATTCGCACGATCTATTCTTATTCATTCGCACAATCCATTCTAATTCATTCGCACGAATGTATCCATTCTAATTCATTCGTACGATCCATTCTAATTCATTCGTACGATCCATTCTAATTCATTCGTACGATCCATTCTAATTCATTCGTATGATCCATTCTAATTAATTCGTATGATCCATTCTAATTCATTCGTACGATCCATTCTAATTCATTCATACAATCCATTCTAATTCATTCGCACGAATGTATCCATTCTAATTAATTCATACGATCCATTCTAATTCATTCGTATGATCTATTCTTATTCATTCGCACGATCCAGTCTAATTGATCGCACGATCCATTCTAATTCATTCGCATGAATGTATCCATTCTAATTCATTCGTACGATCCATTCTAATTCATTAATATGATCCATTCTAATTCATTCGTACGATCCATTCTAATTCATATGCACAAAGGTATCCATTCTAATCCATTCGTAGGATCCATTCTAATCCATTCGTACGATCCATTCTAATTCATTCGTACGATCCATTCTAATTCATTCGCTCGAATGTATCCATTCTAATCCATTCGTACGATCCATTCTAATCCATTCGTACGATCCATTCTAATTCATTCGCATGAATGTAACCATTCTAATTCATTCATTTGATCCATTCTAATTCATTCGTACGATCCATTCTAATTCATTCGTCCGATCCATTCTAATTCATTCGCACGAATGTATCCATTCTAATTCACTCGTACGATCCATTCTAATTCATTCGTACGATCCATTCTAATTCATTCGTAAGATCCATTCTAATTCATTCGTACGATCCATTCTAATTCATTCGTACGATCCATTCTAATTCATTCGCACAAATGTATCCATTCTAGTTCATTCGTACGATCCATTCTAATTCATTTGTACGATCCATTCTAATTCATTCGCACGATCCATTCTAATTCATTTGTACGATCAATTCTAATTCATTCGCACGAATGTATCCATTCTAATTCATTCGTACGATCCTGAATTAGAATGGATCTTACGAATGAATTTCAATGGATACCTTTGTGCATATGAATTAGAATGGATCGTACGAATGAATTATAATGGATCATATTAATGAATTAGAATGGATCGTACGAATGAATTAGAATGGATACATTCGTGCGAATGAATTAGAATGGATCGTGCACGAATGTATCCATTCTAATTCATTCGTACGATCCATTCTAATTCATTAATATGATCCATTCTAATTCATTCGTACGATCCATTCTAATTCATATGCACAAAGGTATCCATTCTAATCCATTCGTAGGATCCATTCTAATCCATTCGTACGATCCATTCTAATTCATTCGTACGATCCATTCTAATTCATTCGCTCGAATGTATCCATTCTAATCCATTCGTACGATCAATTCTAATCCATTCGTACGATCCATTCTAATTCATTCGCATGAATGTAACCATTCTAATTCATTCATTTGATCCATTCTAATTTATTCGTACGATCCATTCTAATTCATTCGTCCGATCCATTCTAATTCATTCGTACGATCCATTCTAATTCATTCGTAAGATCCATTCTAATTCATTCGTACGGTCCATTCTAATTCATTCATACGATCCATTCTAATTCATTCGCACGAATGTATCCATTCTAGTTCATTCGTACGATCCATTCTAATTCATTCGTACGATCCATTCTAATTCATTCGCACGATCCATTCTAATTCATTCGTACGATCAATTCTAATTCATTCGCACGAATGTATCCATTCTAATTCATTCATACGATCCATTCTAATTCATTTGTACGATCCATTCTAATTCATTCGTACGATCCATTCTAATTCATTCGTCCGATTCATTCTAATTTATTCGCACGAATGAATCCATTCTAATTTATTCGTACGATCCATTCTAATTCATTTGTACGATCTATTCTAAGTCATTCGCACGAATGTATCCATTCTAGTTCATTCGTACGATCCATTCTAATTCATTCGTACGATCCATTCTAATTCATTCGCACGATCCATTCTAATTCATTCGTACGATCCATTCAAATTCATTCGTTCGATCAATTCTAATTCATTAGCACGATCCATTCTAATTCTTTCGTACGATCCATTCTAATTCATTCGCACGATCCATTCTAATTCATTCATAGGATCCATTCTAATTCATTCATACGATCTATTCTAATTCTTTCGCACGAATGTATCCATTCTAATTCATTCGTACGATCCATTTTAATTCATTCGTACGATCCATTCTAATTCATTCGTACGATCCATTCTAATTCATTCATACTATCTATTCTAATTCATTCATACAATCTATTCTAATTCTTTCACACGATCCATTCTAATTCATTCGTACGATCCATTCTAATTCATTCGCACAATCCATTCTATTTCATTCGTACGATCCATTCTTACTCATTGGTACAATCCATTCTAATTCATTCGCACGAATGTATCCATTCTAATTCATTCGTACGAATCCATTCTAATTCATTCGTACAATCTATTCTATTTTATTCGTACGATCCATTCTTACTCATTCGTATGATCCATTCTAATTCATTCGGACGAATGTATCCATTCTAATTTATTCGTACGATCCATTCTAATTCATTCGTACGATCCATTCTACTTCATTCGTCCGATCCATTCTAATTCATTCGCACGAATGTATCCATTCTAATTCATTCGTACGGTCCATTCTAATTCATTCGCACAATCCTTTCTATTTCATTCGTACGATCCATTCTTACTCATTCGTATGATCCATTATGGATACATTCGTGCGAATGAATTAGAATGGATCATAAGAATGAGTAAGAATGGATCGTACGAATGAAATAGAATGGATTGTGCGAATGAATTAGAATGGATCGTACGAATGAATTAGAATGGATCGTGTGAAAGAATTAGAATGGATTGTATGAATGAATTAGAATGGATCGTACGAATGAATTAGAATGGATCGTATGAGTGAATTAGAATGGATACGAAGGAATTAGAATGGATCGTACGAAGGAATTAGAATGGATCAAACGAATGAAATAGAATGGATCGTACGAAGGAATTAGAATGGATCGTACGAAGGAATTAGAATGGATCGTACGAAGGAATTAGAATGGATCGTACGAATGAATTAGAATGGATATATTCGTGCAAATGAATTAGAATGGATCGTATGAATGAATTAGAATGGATCGTATGAGTGAATTAGAACGGATAGTACGAATGAAGTAGAATGGATCGTACGAATGAATTAGAATGGATCGTACGAATGAACTAGAATGGATACATTCGTGCGAATGAATTAGAATGGATCGTACGAATGAATTAGAATGGATCGTACGAATGAATTAGAATGGATCTTACGAATGAATTAGAATGGATCGTACGAATAAATTAGAATGGATCGTATGAATGGTTTAGAATGGATACATTCGTGCCAATGAATTAGAATGGATCGGACGAATGAATTAGAATGGATCGTACGAATGAATTAGAATGGATCAAATGAATGAATTAGAATGGTTACATTCATGCGAATGAATTAGAATGGATCGTAGGAATGGATTAGAATGGATCGTACGAATGGATTAGAATGGATACATTCGTGCGAATGAATTAGAATGGATCATACGAATGAGTAAGAATGGATCGTACGAATGAAATAGAATGGATTGTACGTATGAATTAGAATGGATCGTGCGAATGAATTTGAATGGATCGTACGAATGAATTAGAATGGATCGTACGAATGAACTAGAATGGATACATTCGTGCGAATGAATTAGAATGGATCGTACGAATGAATTAGAATGGATCGTACGAATGAATTAGAATGGATCTTACGAATGAATTAGAATGGATCGTACGAATAAATTAGAATGGATCGTATGAATGGTTTAGAATGGATACATTCATGCCAATGAATTAGAATGGATCGGACGAATGAATTAGAATGGATCGTACGAATGAATTAGAATGGATCAAATGAATGAATTAGAATGGTTACATTCATGCGAATGAATTATAATGGATCGTAGGAATGGATTAGAATGGATCGTACGAATGGATTAGAATGGATACATTCGTGCGAATGAATTAGAATGGATCATACGAATGAGTAAGAATGGATCGTACGAATGAAATAGAATGGATTGTACGTATGAATTAGAATGGATCGTGCGAATGAATTTGAATGGATCGTACGAATGAATTAGAATGGATCGTGCTAATGAATTAGAATGGATAGTACGAATAAAATAGAATGGATTGTACGAATGAATTAGAATGGATCGTACGAATGATTTAGAATGGATACATTCGTGCGAATGAATTAGAATGGATCATACGAATGAGTAAGAATGGATCATACGAATGAAATAGAATGGATTGTACGAATGAATTAGAATGGATTCGTACGAATGAATTAGAATGGATACATTCGTGCGAATGAATTAGAATGGATCATACCAATGAGTAAGAATGGATCATACGAATGAAATAGAATGGATTGTGTGAATGAATTAGAATGGATCGTACGAATGAATTAGAATGGATCGTGTGAAAGAATTAGAATGGATTGTATGAATGAATTAGAATAGATCGTATGAATGAATTAGAATGGATCGTATGAATGAATTAGAATGGATCGTACGAATGAATTAGAATGGATCGTATGAATGAATTAGAATGGATACATTCGTGCGAATGAATTAGAATGGATACATTCGTGCGAAAGAATTATAATAGATCGTATGAATGAATTAGAATGGATCCTATGAATGAATTAGAATGGATCGTGCGAATGAATTATAATGGATCGTACGAATGAATTAGAATGGATCGTGCTAATGAATTAGAATTGATCGAACGAATGAATTAGCATGGATCATGCTAATGAATTAGAATGGATCATACGAATGAGTAAGAATGGATTGTACGAATGAAATAGAATCGATTGTGCGAATGAATTAGAATGGATCATACGAATGAATTAGACGTACGAATGAATTAGAATGGATACATTCGTGCGAATAAATTAGAATGGATCATACGAATGAGTAAGAATGGATCGTCATTTTAATTCATTCGTATGATCCATATTAATTCATTTGTATCCATTCTATTTCATTCACACGATCCATTCTAATTCATTCGCGCAATCTATTCTAATTCATTCGAACGATCCATTCTAATTCATTCGTACGATCCATTCTAATTCATTCATACAATCCATTCTAATTTATTCGCACGAATGTATCCATTCTAATTTATTCGTACGATCCATTCTAATTCATTCGCACAATCTATTCTAATTCATTCATACGATCCATTCTAATTCATTCGCACGAATGTATCCATTCTAATTCATTCATACGATCCATTCTGCTTCATTCGTACTATCTGTTCTAATTGACTCATACGATCCATTCTAATTCATTCATACGATCCATTCTAATTCATTTGCACGAATATATCAATTCTAATTCATTCGTACGATCCATTCTAATTCCTTCGTACGATCTATTCTAATTCCTTCGTACGATCGATTCTATTTCATTCGTATGATCCATTCTAATTCCTTCATACGATCCATTCTAATTCCTTCGTATCCATTCTAATTCACTCATACGATCCATTCTAATTCATTCGTACGATCCATTCCAATTCATTCATACAATCCATTCTAATTCATTCGCACGAATGTATCCATTCTAATCCATTCGTACGATCCATTCTAATCCATTCGTACGATCCATTCTAATTCATTCGCATGAATGTAACCTTTCTAATTCATTCATTTTATCCATTCTAATTCATTCGTATGATCCATTCTAATTCATTCGTCCGATCCATTCTAATTCATTCGCACGAATGAATCCATTCTAATTCATTCGTACGATCCATTCTAATCCATTCTAATTCTTTCACATGATCCATTCTAATTCATTCGTAGGATCCATTCTAATTCATTCGTACAATCTATTCTATTTCATTCGTACGATCCATTCTTACTCATTCGTATGATCCATTCTAATTCATTCGGACGAATGTATCCATTCTAATTTATTCGTACGATCCATTCTAATTCCTTCGTACGATCCATTTCAATTCATTTGCACGAATATATCCATTCTAATTCATTCGTATGATCCATTCTAATTCCTTCGTACGATCCATTCTAATTCATTCGTACGATCTATTCTAATTCATTCGTACGATCCATTCTAATTCATTCGTACGATCCATTCTAATTCCTTCGTACGATCCATTCTAATTCATTCGTACGATCCATTCTAATTCATTCGTACAATCTATTCTAATTCATTCGTACGAATGGATACATTCGTGTGAATGAATCAGAATGGATCGTACGAATGAGTAAGAATGGATCGTACGAATAAGATAGAATGGATTGCACGAATGAATTAGAATGGATCGTACGAATGAATTAGAATGGATCGTGTGAGAGAATTAGAATGGATTCGTACGAAGGAATTAGAATGGATCGTACGAAGGAATTAGAATGGATCGTGTTAATGAATTAGAATGGATCATGCACAAATGTATCCATTCTAATTCATTCGTACGATCCATTCTAATTCATTAATATGATCCATTCTAATTCATTCGTACGATCCATTCTAATTCATTCGCACAATCTATTCTAATTCGTTCGTACGATCCATTCTAATTCATTCGTACGATCCATTCTTACTCATTCGTATGATCCATTCTAATTCATTCGTACGATCCATTCTAATTCATTCGTACAATCCATTCTAATTCATTCGTACGAATGGATACATTCGTGTGAATGAATTAGAATGGATCGTACGAATGAGTAAGAATGGATCGTACGAATGAAATAGAATGGATTGCATGAATGAATTAGAATGGATCGTACGAATGAATTAGAATGGATCGTGTGAAAGAATTAGAATGGATCGTACGAATGAATTAGAATGGATCGTGCGAATGAATTAGAATGGATCGTACGAATGAATTAGAATGGATACATTTTGTGCGAATGAATTAGAATGGATTGTACGAATGAATTAGAATGGATCGTATGAATGAATTAGAATGGATTGTACGAATGAATTAGAATGGATCGTGTGAATGAATTAGAATGGATCGTACGAATGAATTAGAATGGATCGTACGAATGAACTAGAATGGATACATTCGTGCGAATGAATTAGAATGGATCGTACAAATGAATTAGAATGGATCGTACGAATGAATTAGAATGGTCCTTACGAATGAATTAGAATGGATCGTATGAATAAATTAGAATGGATACATTCGTCCGAATGAATTAGAATGGATCATACGAATGAGTAAGAATGGATCGTACGAATGAAATAGAATAGACTGTACGAATGAATTAGAATGGATCCTACGAATGAATTAGAATGGATCATGTGAAAGAATTAGAATGGATTAGAATGGATCGTACGAATGAATTAGAATGGATACATTTGTGCGAATGAATTAGAATGGATCGGACGAATGAATTAGAATGGATCGTATGAATGAATTAGAATGGATCAAATGAATGAATTAGAATGGTTACATTCATGCGAATGAATTAGAATGGATCGTACGAATGGATTAGAATGGATCGTACGAATGGATTAAAATGGATACATTCGTGCGAATGAATTAGAATGGATTGTTTCCTTCGTACGAACCATTCTAATTCATTCGTACGATCCATTCTAATTCATTCATACAATCCATTCTAATTCTTTCACACGATCCATTCTAATTCATTCGTACGATCCATTCTAATTCATTAGCACGATCCATGCTAATTCATTCGTTCGATCAATTCTAATTCATTAGCACGATCCATTCTAATTCATTCATAGGATCCATTCTAATTCATTCATACGATCTATTCTAATTCTTTCGCACGAATGTATCCATTCTAATTCATTCGCACGAATGTATCCATTCTAGAATGGATCGTATGAATGCATTAGAATGGATCGTACGAATGAATTAGAATGGATCGTACGAATGAATTAGAATGGATCGTACGAATGAATTAGAATGGATCGTGCGAATGAATTAGAATGGATCGTATGAATGAATTAGAATGGATACATTTGTGCGAATGAATTAGAATGGATCGTACGAATGAATTAGAATGGATCGTATGAATTAATTAGAATGGATCGTACGAATGAATTAGAATGGATCGTGTGAATGAATTAGAATGGATCGTACGAATGAATTAGAATGGATCGTACGAATAAATTAGAATAGATACTTGTCCGAATGAATTAGAATGGATCATACGAATGAGTAAGAATGGATCGTACGAATGAAATAGAATGGATTGTACGAATGAATTAGAATGGATCGTGCGAATGAATTTGAATGGATCGTACGAATGAATTAGAATGGATCGTGCTAATGAATTAGAATTGATCGTACGAATGAAATAGAATGGATTGTACGAATGATTTAGAATGGATCGTACGAATGAATTAGAATGGATCGTACGAATGATTTAGAATGGATACATTCGTGCGAATGAATTAGAATGGATCATACGAATGAGTAAGAATGGATCGTACGAATGAAATAGAATGGATTGTACGAATGAATTAGAATGGATTCGTACGAATGAATTAGAATGGATACATTCGTGCGAATGAATTAGAATGGATCGTACCAATGAGTAAGAATGGATCGTACGAATGAAATAGAATGGATTGTGCGAATGAATTAGAATGGATCGTACGAATGAATTAGAATGGATCGTGTGAAAGAATTAGAACGGATTGTATGAATGAATTAGAATAGATCGTATAAATGAATTAGAATGGATCGTACGAATGAATTAGAATGGATCGTACGAATGAATTAGAATGGATCATACGAATGAATTAGAATGGATACATTCGTGCGAATGAATTAGAATGGATACATTCGTGCGAAAGAATTAGAATAGATCGTATGAATGAATTAGAATGGATCCTATGAATGAATTAGAATGGATCGTGCGAATGAATTAGAATGGATCGTACGAATGAATTAGAATGGATCGTGCTAATGAATTAGAATTGATCGAACGAATGAATTAGCATGGATCGTGCTAATGAATTAGAATGGAACGTACGAATGAATTAAAATGGATCGTGTGAAAGAATTAGAATGGATTGTATGAATGAATTAGAATGGATCGTACGAATGAATTTGAATGGATCGTGTGAAAGAATTACAATGGATTGTATGAATGAATTAGAATAGATTGTCTGAATGAATTAGAATGGATCGTACGAAGGAATTAGAATGGATTGTACGAATGAATTAGAATGGATCGTATGAATAAATTAGAATAGATCGTACGAATGAATTAGAATGGATCGTACGAATGAATTAGAATGGATCGTGTGAAAGAATTAGAATGGATCGTACGAATGAATTAGAATGGATCGTGCGAATGAATTAGAATGGATCGTACGAATGAATTAGAATGGATCGTGCTAATGAATTAGAATTGATCGAACGAATGAATTAGCATGGATCGTGCATTCGTACGATCCATTCTATTTCATTCGTACGATCCATTCTAATTCATTCGTACGATCCATTCTAATTCATTCGCACGAATGTATCCATTCTAGTTCATTCGTACGACCCATTCTAATTCATTCGTATGATCCATTCTAATTCATTCATACGATCTATTTTAATTCATACATACAATCCATTCTAATTCTTTCACACGATCCATTCTAATTCATTCGTATGATCCATTCTAATTCATTCGTACGATCCATTCTAATTCATTTGTACGATCCATTCTAATTCATTCGTACAATCCATTCTATTTCATTCGTACGATCCATTCTTACTCATTCGTATGATCCATTCTAATTCATTCGCACGAATGTATCCATTCTAATTCATTCATACAATCCATTCTAATTCATTCCGTACAATCCATTCTAATTCTTTCACACGATACATTCTAATTCATTCGTGCATTCCATTCTAATTCATTAGCGCGATCCATGCTAATTCATTTGTTCGATCAATTCTAATTCATTAGCACGATCCATTCTAATTCATTCGTACGATCCATTCTAATTCATATGCACAAAGGTATCCATTCAAATCCATTCGTAGGATCCATTCTAATCCATTCGTACGATCTATTCTAATTCATTCGTACGATCCATTCTAATTCATTCGCTCGAATGTATCCTTTCTAATCCATTCGTACGATCCATTCTAATCCATTCGTACGATCCATTCTAATTCATTCGCATGAATGTAACCATTCTAATTCATTCATTTGATCCATTCTAATTCATTCGTACGATCCATTCTAATTCATTCGTCCGATCCATTCTAATTCATTCACACGAATGTATCCATTCTAATTCATTCGTACGATCCATTCTAATTCATCCGTACGATCCATTCTAATTCATTCGTAAGATCCATTCTATTTCATTCGTACGATCCATTCTAATTCATTCGTACGATCCATTCTAATTCATTCGCACGAATGTATCCATTCTAATTCATTCATACGATCCATTCTACTTCATTCGTACTATCCATTCTAATTCACTCATACGATCCATTCTAATTCATTCATACGATCCATTCTAATTCATTTGCACGAATATATCCATTCTAATTCATTCGTACGATCCATTCTAATTCCTTCAAACGATCCATTCTAATTCCTTCGTACGATCCATTCTATTTCATTCGTATGATCCATTCTAATTCCTTCGTACGATCCATTCTAATTCCATCGTATCCATTCTAATTCACTCATATGATCCATTCTAATTCATTCGTACGATACATTCTAATTCATTCATATAATCCATTCTAATTCATTCGCACGAATGTATCCATTCTAATTCATTCGTACGATCAGTTCTAATTCATTCACAAAATCTATTCTAATTCATTCATACGATCCATTCTAATTCATTCACACGAATGTATCCATTCTAATTCATTCATACGATCCATTCTAATTCATTCGTACGATCTATTCTAATTCACTCATACGATCCATTCTAATACATTCATACGATCCATTCTAATTCATTTGCACGAATATATCCATTCTAATTCATTCGTACGATCCATTCTAATTCCTTCGTATGATCCATTCTATTTCATTTGTACGATCTATTCTAATTCATTCGTCCGATCCATCCTAATTCATTCGCACGAATGTATCCATTCTAATTCATTCGTACGATCCATTCTAATTCATTCGTACGATCCATTCTAATTCATTCATTTGATCCATTCTAATTCATTCGTACGATCCATTCTAATTCATTCGTCCGATCCATTCTAATTCATTCGCACGAATGTATCCATTCTAATTCATTCGTACGATCCATTCTAATTCATTCGTACGATCCATTCTAATTCATTCGTAAGATCCATTCTAATTCATTCGTACGATCCATTCTAATTCATTCGTACGATCCATTCTAATTCATTCGCACGAATGTATCCATTCTAGTTCATTCGTACGATCCATTCTAATTCATTCGTACGATCCATTCTAATTCATTCGCACGATCCATTCTAATTCATTCGTACGAATGAATTAGAATGGATACATTCGTGCGAATGAATTAGAATGGATCGTGCGAATCAATTAGACTGGATCGTGCGAATGAATAAGAATAGATCATACGAATGAATTAGAATGGATCGTACGAATTAATTAGAATGGATACATTCGTGCGAATGAATTAGAATGGATACATTCGTGCGAATGAATTAGAATGGATCGTGCGAATCAATTAGACTGGATCGTGCAAATGAATAAGAATAGATCATACGAATGAATTAGAATGGATCGTACGAATTAATTAGAATGGATACATTCGTGCGAATAAATTAGAATGGATTGTATGAATGAATTAGAATGGATCGTACGAATGAATTAGAATGGATCATACGAATTAATTAGAATGGATCATACGAATGAATTAGAATGGATCGTACGAATGAATTAGAATGGATCGTACGAATGAATTAGAATGGATCGTACGAATGAATTAGAATGGATCGTGCGAATGAATTAGAGTGGATCGTACGAATGAATTAGAATGGATACATTTGTGCGAATGAATTAGAATGGATCGTATGAATGAATTAGAATGGATCGTATGAATGAATTAGAATGGATCGTACGAATGAATTAGAATGGATCGTGTGAATGAATTAGAATGGATCGTACGAATGAATTAGAATGGATCGTGTGAAAGAATCAGAATGGATCGTACGAATGAATTAGAATGGATCGTGCGAATGAATTAGAATCGATCGTACGAATGAATTAGAATGGATACATTTGTACGAATGAATTAGAATGGATCGTACAAATGAATTTGAATGGATCGTATGAATGAGTTAGAATGGATCGTACGAATGAATTAGAATGGATCGTGCGAATGAAGTAGAATGGATCGTACGAATGAATTAGAATGGATCGTACGAATGAACTAGAATGGACACATTCGTGCGAATGAATTAGAATGGATCGTACGAATGAATTAAAATGGATCGTGCGAATGAATTAGAATGGATCGTACGAATGAATTAGAATGGATCGTGTGAAAGAATTAGAATGGATCGTACGAATGAATTAGAATGGATCGTGCGAATGAATTAGAATGGATCGTACGAATGAATTAGAATGGATACATTTGTGTGAATGAATTAGAATGGATCGTACGAATGAATTAGAATGGATCGTATGAATGAATTAGAATGGATCGTACGAATGAATTAGAATGGATCGTGCGAATGAATTAGAATGGATCGTACGAATGAATTAGAATGGATCGTACGAATGAACTAGAATGGATACATTCGTGCGAATGAATTAGAATGGATCGTACGCACCGGAAGGAGATCGCTCGTGGCTGATGCTCGTGGCCCGCCCAGCGTTTGTGAAATACTGGGAGTCAAAACTCTCGGCGCAGACCGCCCACGACAGGCGCCCAAGCTCGCCCGAAGCAGACCCTGTCCGCGTGTGAATGAATTAGAATGGATCGTACGAATGAATTAGAATGGATCGTACGAATAAATTAGAATGGATCGTACGAATAAATTAGAATGGATACATTCGTCCGAATGAATTAGAATGGATAATATGAATGAGTAAGAATGGATCGTACGAATGAAATAGAATATATTGTACGAATGAATTAGAATGGATCCTACGAATGAATTAGAATGGATCGTGTGAATGAATTAGAATGGATCGTATGAATGAATTAGAATGGATCGTGCGAATGAATTCGAATGGATCGTACGAATTCATTCTAATTCATTCATACAATCCATTCTATATCTTTCACACGATCCATTCTAATTCATTCGTACGTTCTATTCTAATTCATTAGCACGATCCATGCTAATTCATTCGTTCGATCAATTCTAATTCATTAGCACGATCCATTCTAATTCATTCGTACAATCCATTCTAATTCATTTGCATGATCCATTCTAATTCATTCATAGGATCCATTCTAATTCATTCGTACGATCCATTCTAATTCATTCGTCCGATCCATTCTAATTCATTCGCACGAATGCATCCATTCTAATTCATTCGTACGATCAATTCTAATTCATTCGTACGATCCATTCTAACTCATTCGTCCGATCCATTCTAATTCATTCGTACGATCCATTCAAATTCATTCGTCCGATCCATTCTAATTCATTCGCACGAATGTATCCATTCTAATTCATTCGTACGATCCATTCTAATTCATTCGTATGATCCATTCTAATTCATTCGTAAGATCCATTCTAATTCATTTGTACGATCCATTCTAATTCATTCGTACGATCCATTCTAATTCATTCGCACGAATGTATCCATTCTAGTTCATTCGTACGATCCATTCTAATTCATTCGTACGATCCATTGTAATTCATTCGCACAATCCATTCTAATTCATTCGCACGATCAATTCTAATTCATTCGCACGAATCTATCCATTCTAATTCATTCGTACGATCCTGAGTTAGAATGGATCGTACGAATGAATTAGAATGGATACCTTTGTGCATATGAATTAGAATGGATCGTACGAATGAATTAGAATGGATCATAGTAATGATTTAGAATGGATCGTACGAATGAATTAGAATGGATACATTCGTGCGAATGAATTAAAATGGATCGTGCGAATCAATTAGAATGGATCGTGCGAATGAATAAGAATAGATCATATGAATGAATTAGAATGGATCGTACGAATTAATTAGAATGGATACATTCATATGAATGAATTAGAATGGATTGTATGAATGAATTAGAATGGATCGTACGAATGAATTAGAATGGATCATACGAATTAATTAGAATGGATCGTACGAATGAATTAGAATGGATCGTATGAATGAATTAGAATGGATCGTACGAATGAATTAGAATGGATCGTGCGAATGAATTAGAATGGATCGTACGAATGAATTAGAATGGATACATTTGTGCGAATAAATTAGAATGGATCGTACGAATGAATTAGAATGGATCGTATGAATGAATTAGAATGGATCGTACGAATGAATTAGAATGGATCGTGCGAATGAATTAGAATGGATCGTACGAATGAATTAAAATGGATCGTGTGAAAGAATTAGAATGGATCGTACAAATGAATTAGAATGGATCGTGCGAATGAATTAGAATGGATCGCACGAATGAATTAGAATGGATACATTTGTGCGAATGAATTAGAATGGATCGTATGAATGAATTAGAATGGTCGTACGATCCATTCTAATTCATTCATATGATCTATTCTAATTCATTCATACAATCCATTCTAATTCTTTCACATGATCCATTCTAATTCATTCGTACGATCCATTCTAATTCATTCGCACAATCTATTCTATTTCATTCGTACGATCCATTCTTACTCATTGGTACGATCCATTCTAATTCATTCGCACGAATGTATCCATTCTAATTCATTCGTATGAATCCATTCTAATTCATTCGTACAATCCATTCTATTTCATTTGTACGATCCATTCTTACTCATTTGTATGATCCATTCTAATTCATTCGCACGAATTGATCGTACGAATGAAATAGAATGGATTGTGCGAATGAATTAGAATGGATCGTACGAATGAATTAGAATGGATCGTATGAATGAATTAGAATGGATCGTACGAATGAATTAGAATGGATCGTACGAATGAACTAGAATGGATACATTCGTGCGAATGAATTAGAATGGATCGTACGAATGAATTAGAATGGATCGTACGAATGAATTAGAATGGATCTTACGAATTAATTAGGATGGATCGTACGAATGAATTAGAATGGATCGTACGAATGAATTAGAATGGATACATTCGTGCGAATGAATTAGAATGGATCTGACGAATGAATTAGAATGGATCGTACGAATGAATTAGAATGGATCGTACGAATAAATTAGAATGGATACATTCGTCCGAATGAATTAGAATGGATCATACGAATGAGTAAGAATGGATCGTACGAATGAAATAGAATAGATTGTATGAATGAATTAGAATGGATCCTACGAATGAATTAGAATGGATCGTGTGAAAGAATTAGAATGGATTGTATGAATGAATTAGAATGGATCGTATGAATGAATTAGAATGGATCGTGCGAATTAATTCGAATGGATCGTACGAATTCATTCTAATTCATTCATACAATCCATTCTAATTCTTTCACACGATCTATTCTAATTCATTCGTAGGATCCATTATAATTCATTCGTACAATCTATTCTATTTCATTCGTACGATCCATTCTTACTCATTCGTATGATCCATTCTAATTCATTCGCACGAATGTATCCATAATGGATCATACGAATGAGTAAGAATGGATCGTACGAATGAAATAGAATGGATTGTGCGAATGAATTCGAATGGACCGTACGAATGAATTAGAATGGATACATTCGTGCGAATGAATTAGAATGGATCGGACGAATGAATTAGCATGGATCGTGCTAATGAATTAGAATGGAACGTACGAATGAATTAGAATGGATCATGTGAAAGAATTAGAATGGATTGTATGAATGAATTAGAATGGTTCGTGCGAATGAATTAGAATTGATCGAACGAATGAATTAGCATGGATCGTGCTAATGAATTAGAATGGATCGTGCGAATGAATTAGAATGGATCGTACGAATGAATTAGAATGGATCGTACGAATGAACTAGAATGGATACATTCGTGCGAATGAATTAGAATGGATCGTACGAATGAATTAGAATGGATCGTACGAATGAATTAGAATGGATCGTACGAATGAATTAGAATGGATACATTCGTGCGAATGAATTAGAATGGATCGTACGAATGAATTAGAATGGATCATGCGAATGAATTAGAATGGATCGTACGAATGAATTAGAATAGATTCGTACAAATGAATTAGAATGGATACATTCGTGCGAATGAATTAGAATGGATCGTACCAATGAGTAAGAATGGATCGTACGAATGAAATAGAATGGATTGTGCGAATGAATTAGAATGGATCGTAAATGGATATATTTGAACGAATAAATTAGAATGGATCATACGAATGAATTAGAATGGATCGTGCGAATGAATTAGAATGGATCGTACGAATGAACTAGAATGGATACATTCGTGCGAATGAATTAGAATGGATCGTACGAATGAATTAGAATGGATCGTACGAATGAATTAGAATGGATCGTACGAATGAATTAGAATGGATACATTCGTGCGAATGAATTAGAATGGATCGTACGAATGAATTAGAATGGATCATGCGAATGAATTAGAATGGATCGTACGAATGAATTAGAATAGATTCGTACGAATGAATTAGAATGGATATATTCGTGCGAATGAATTAGAATGGATCGTACCAATGAGTAAGAATGGATCGTACGAATGAAATAGAATGGATTGTGCGAATGAATTAGAATGGATCGTAAATGGATATATTTGAACGAATAAATTAGAATGGATCATACGAATGAATTAGAATGGATCGTGCGAATGAATTAGAATGGATAGTGCGAATGAATTAGAATCGATCGTACGAATGAATTACAATGGATCGTGTTGTGGGTAGCTGAAATCTGCCCTGGAGTTCGCCCCCCCCCCCCCCCCCTCCGCGCTCACCAAATCACCTTGACAGGGAGTGAGATCCACATTGGGCTGAAGGGGCCTTAGGCTAAAAGCTCGCTCAGGAGCTCGCCCAAGCTCGCTCAGGAGCTCGATCAAGCTCGCTCAAGAACTCGCCCAAGCTCGCGCAGGAGTCCGCTGGAGATGGCAGCGGGAGTTATACCGTCATGTATACAAAGATACCGACACCACAAACGCCCCCAGCTCACGCAGGAGCTCGCTCAAGCTCACGCAGGAGCTCGCCCAAGTTCGCCCTTGCCTGTGGATCTCATAGACCCAAGGATTCCAAGGGGTGGGGAACTCGCCCAGGAGCTCGCCCTCCTCCCCATGCTAACTAAATCATCTTGACAGGGAGCGAGCTCCACATTGGACTGAAGGGGCCTTAGGCAAAGAGCTCGCTCAGGAGCTCGCCCAAGCTCGCTCGGGAGCTCGCCCAAGATCGCTCAGGAGCTCGATCATGCTCGCTCAAGAGCCCGCCCAAGCTCGCTCAGGAGCTCGCCCAAGCTCGCTCAGGAGCTCGCCCAAGCTCGCCAGAACTCCCCAGTTTATCGAAGAGGTCACTCCCGCGAGGTCCGACTCTTGATAGATGTGGAGGAGAAGGCGGAGCAATGGAGGGCGAGCTCGCCTTGGCTCCCCACCGGAGGTCGCCCACAGTGTATGAAAGGATGCCAGGTGTCGAAACCCCATGGAAGCTACGTGGTCAAACGTGGTCCATGGAAGCCCGCTCAAATCAGTTCAAGACCTCCCAGACTTGAACATTCCAGAATAGCCACCTGGCGACGACAAAAAAAGATGCTCTCCCCTACTCAAACCGCCTGGCAGGCTCGACGACAAAGAATGTCAGGGACGCGAGTACCAAGGACTGTCAGAGACCCACGCGAGCCAGAACGTGGGGGTCTAGAAGGCGCCGGAAAGAATCTCCACGTGTCGGGCTGCGGTAGGTCGCCAATGTCTATAAATGCTCACCCCCAGGCTCCAGAGTACAGGTTCGAAACCCTTTTCCCTACCACTTTCGTCCACTAAAGCTCGCCGTTGTGCACCTGAGACTGACTTGAGCGTCGGAGGGTCTGCGCTCCTAAGGGAGCCAGCCGTTCTTATGCTTTTTCTTTGTCTTGCAGGTAGCCCGCACGGACCAGCGAAAAAATCCCCCAAACATTTGGCGCCGTCTGTGGGATCTTTCGACTGGTTCCGGCGAGAACACCCACGACCACGTGGTTGAACACCGGAGGCTCTCGTAACCCAAAGATGGCTCCGGCGACAAGGGGACACCGGCGACCGAGGACCCGTGCGAGGTCTGGGCGCAGCGAACCTCCTGTTGAGACCCCCCAGCCCCACGTCCCGCTCAGTGACCAGCTCCTGTTGGAGATGCTGGCTACCCAGCGGGCAATGATGGATGAACTGACACGACTCCGTCAGGTTCCGGCGGCCAGCCGACGGTCTGGGCCGGCGAAGACGGCATCTCCGGTGCGACCACCAGCATCAACATCGCGCCCGCCCATGACCATTCCGGCTCGGCAGGTTTCCCGTCCGGAACCCCCGGTCGAGAGAGCGGCCATGCGCGGGGTGCCGGAAACCCCGTTTACGAGGCTGCAGAAGCTAGTAACCCAGCGGTCTAGCAACCAGGCAACCTCGCGGGCGACCATCCCTCGCCGCCGTAGTCGGAGCGCCGATTCTAACGAGTCGGAGGCAAGGTCTCTAGAGTGGGATCGCGACCCGCGCCATCGGCGATGAGGGAAAGAGCCTGCGGTGGCTATACCTTCCGAAGCTCGAGAGGCAACGGCCTCCCACAGACCAACCGCCACGATGAAGGAATCCACGGGCGAACAGTGAGGAGGCCGCCGAGCGGTAGCCCCCGAGGGTCGCCGTGGGGCGGATCCAAACCTCCCTCGAGGGAGCATGCACGGCCGCCTAGGACCTGCGCAGCAGCCTTTGGGAGTTTTCCCCGGGCACTAGCAGCGACCTAACGCGACGGTAGACCTGCTGGAGGACCTCGCCGCCCACGGGGGTAGCTCGCCCTTCACGAGCGAGGTGCACCAAGGAGGTTTCCCTCACCATTGGACCCCGCCTAAGTTTGTATTGTTCGATGGATCGCAGGATCCAGTCGACCACCTATTGGCTTACCGGAAGCTGTTATTCTTCCAGGACCAAGATCATGTTTTGTGCCGGGCTTTCCTGAGCAGCTTGACGGACTTGGCGTTAAATTGGTTCCACAAATTGCCATCGGGCACCATTCCAGACTTCCCAACTCTCTCCAGGTTGTTTCTGGAGCAGTACCGGTGCAACAGACAGCCCCCTAAGAGGATCGAGTCCCTCTTCACTTTGTCCATGGGAGCCCGCGAAACTCTTCGAAGCTTCGTGACACGCTTCCGAAGCGCCTACCTCGCTCTGGAGGATGCTGTCGGCCAAGATCGCACGACGGTGAGCGCGCTCCGGAACACCCTCCCCGAGGGAAGCAAGCTTCATGACGCCCTGGTAATCAAGGATCCCCGCACGATCGTCGAGCTTTCACCCTTGTCCAGCAGCACATCAAGCTCGAAGACGCGGTGTTAGACCGGAAGGGAAAGGCAGTCGAGCAGCGACCTCCTCCGGCTCTGCGACCTCTCGTCGTTAAGGCCGTGGAAAGGCGGGAGGTACCACAGGTGGCACCTTTTCCCGGACCGCCCGCAGCTCCTACCATGCAGCCCGCGGAAGCCCCCCCGATGGTCGCTGGAAGGCCGGCGAACTGGCGCCTGCCTCCGGGACCCGGGGAGCGGGATTTAACCGTGTTAACCCACTCGCCAGGGCAAATCTTTCACCAGATTCGGAACGAACCTTTCTTTCAGTATCCCCCCCTGCAGGTCGGGGAGCCCGGCTCAACCGACAATTCGCGGCGGTGCGCCTTTTATCGTAGCCCCGGGCATCACACCAACAGATGCCGGGCTCTCAAGAACCGCCTCGAGGACTTGGTCACCCAGGGCCATTTGGATTAGTTTATTTTGCCTCCAAGGAGGTTCAAGGTGATACCGGCACGGGCTCCTCGGGAGGGAGATCGCCCGGGGCCCGCTGAGCCCGCCCTGCCTCCACCGCCCCCGGGAGGGCCGGCGGTCTGTCACACCATCAGTGGGTGCCTGAACGGCCCAAGATCCAGCAACGAGGTTCGGCGGCAAGTTAGAGAGATGGAGCGGGCTCAGAAGGTATTCTCCGTTTCTCTAACTCTTGTATTGCTCCAAACACCAAGGGTAGAAGCCCGAGACTTTATTTGGTTCTCGGAGGAGGACATGGCCGGGGTCGTTACCCCCCACAATGACCCCCTCGTCATACGCCTAATAATGGCAAACATCGAAGTAAGGCAGGTCCTGGTTGACCCAGGAAGTGTCGTAGACATTCTGTTCTTGTCGGCCTTCCAGCGAATGGGACTGAGACAAATTGATTTGTCTCCCTCAACGGGATCACTCACCGGTTTCACTGGCAAGGTCGCTAAGGTGGTAGGGGAGATAACCCTCACCGTAACGACGGGCCCGGAGGTATGTCAAGTCCGTTTCGCGGTGGTGGACGGGCAGTCCGCTTTCAATGCCATCTTAGGGCGACCTTGGTTGAGACAGATGAAAGCGGTGTCCTCGCCTAATCACCAGGCCCTCAAGTTTCCCACCAGCGGAGGGGTCATGGTAATTCGAGGAGACCAGGTCGCTGCTACCAGGTGCGAGCAGGACGTCTTTCACCTCGCAGACGTTGAGGTCGCTGAGGCCAAGAGGCCCGCGCCCTCCTAGCAATTAACGCCCACCTCAAGCGGGCTCCCTCAAAGCCCGAGAGAGGTCGCCTCGTTTAGATCCCCCACTTCACCCCCGGGTGGGAGTGGCGTGGATTTTGAGCTCGAGGAGAAAGGCCGCCTACCGGGGTCCAAGAGAGGAAGTTTTCCCATAGCCGAGCCACTACAAGAAGTCAACATCGGAAGCGAGGACGGACCGAGGATGGTTAGTCTCGGGACCTCGCTAACCAAGGGCGAGGTCCTGGCCTTGACCGACATACTCAGGGAATACCGTGACGTATTCGCCTGGAGCTTCGCGGACATGCCAGGGATTGACCCAGAGGTCACCTGTCATTGTCTGCACACCATGAAAGAGTTCCCGCCGATCAAGCAAAAAGTTCGGCACATACCGGCTGCGAAGTCCATCGCAGTGGCGGCGGAGATAGACAAGCTAGAGCGAGCTGGCTTTATTCGAGAGGCGTACTTTTCTGAGTGGATCTCCAACATCGTGGCGGTGCCCAAGAAGAGCGGGGCGGTCAGAGTATGCATTGACTTCTCCGACCTCAATAAAGCATGCCCGAAGGACGGTTTTCCTCTTCCAGGGATAGGCGTGCTGGTCGACGGAGCTGTCGGATTCCAGGCCCTGTCCTTCATGGATGGATATTCTGGGTATAACCAGATACCTCTCCACATCGACGATCAAGAGAAGACCGCCTTCTATTCTGGGGCGGGCTACCAGAAGCTATTCTGCTATCGAGTGATGCCTTTTGGACTTAAGAACGCTGGAGCGACCTACCCAAGGTTAGTCACTCAGATGTTCAAGGGTCAGATCGGTAGGAATGTCGAAGTTTATATAGATGACCTCCTGGTGAATAGTCGAGAGAGAGAGGGGCATGTCGCCGATCTCCGTGAAACCTTCGAAGTGTTGAGAAAGTACCAAATGAGGCTGAACCCGGCAAAGTGCGTATTCGGGGTGACTTCTGGGAAATTCCTAGGGTACCTGGTCACCCACAGGGGGATCGAGGCGGACCCTGGACAAATCTGAGCACTTGTCGAGATGCCCGCACCAAGAACCCGGCAGGAAGTCCAGAGGTTGAGTGGGCGAATCGCCGCGCTCAATCGATTCATCTCTAAATCCTCAGACAATTGCCGACCGCTTTTCGAGCTACTACGAAAAGGAGCGAGCATTTGTTGGGATGAAAAGTGCGAGCGCGCCTTTCAAAAGATCAAGGATTATCTGGCGAGCCCGCCAATCCTAGCGGCACCAAAAGATGGCGCCGAGCTTGGCGTGTATCCACGGTCATAGAGAATGCGGTAAGCAGGGTCCTTGTTATGGAAGAAGCAAAGGTGGTGCGGCCTGTCTACTTTGTAAGCCACACAATGCTTCCCGCCGAGCTCCGGTATCGACCAATGGAGAAGGTCGCATTGGCCTTGGTCCTTACCACGAGAAAGCTTCACCCCTACTTCTCGGCGCACACTGTCAAGGTCATCATGGAGCACCCTCTAAAGGGTGCGCTCTCCAGACCCTCGGTAGCCGGCAGGCTCTACCGATGGTCCGCCGATCTCGCCGCCTATGGTTTGGAGTATGTCCCTCGAGTTGCTGTCAAAGGACAGGCTCTCGCCGATTTCTTGGCGGACTTCCCCATAGAAGAACCGGTCAGTACCAGGAGGACGAGCCAACTGAGGCACACCCTGGGAAGGCGAGGTTCTTGGACAACCAAGGCGAGCTTCCTCCAACTAAGCATTCAGAGATGGCGGGTTGGGAATTATTCATCGATGGATCCTCCAACGCTCTGGGGGATGGGATCGGGGTTGCACTGATCGCTCAATCGGTAATGCTTGAGAAGTCAGTCCGGCTAGATTTCGCGGCAACCAACAATGAGGCAGAGTATGAGGCACTGCTCACCGGACTAGAGCTCACTCAAGAAGTAGGCGCCAAACGGTTAAAGGTTTTCAGCGATTCCCAGTTGATCATTTGTCAAATCAATGGAGAGTACGCCTCCCGGGATACGCGAATGGCGGGCTACATGGATCTGGTAAAAGGAAAGGCCACAGAGTTCGAAAAGATCTCCTTCGAGCAAATCCCTCGAGCCGATAATAGGCGAGCTGATGCATTGGCAAACGCTGCCTCCCTGCTGGGAACATCAGAAGCTCGCCAGATTCTCATCGAGGTCCAGAATCAGACTCGGCTTCAACTGATAGAGCCCGCTGTTAACCAAGTCTCTGCCGACGTATCACCCGGCGGGTGGACCACCCCCATTCTTCGTTTTCTCCAGAAGGGCGAGCTTCCAGAGGATAGAGAGGAAGCCCGGCGAGTGGAGAAATGCGCTGGGCGCTACCTCATTCGCTGGGATCGCCTTTTTCGAAGATCTTTTTGGGGGCCAAATCTTCGTTGCGTCGAGAGCCCGGAGACCGAAGAAGTTTTGAATTGCATTCACTCGGGTGAGCTGGGAAACCACGCTGGTGGGCGGTCTCTAGCTGCGAAAGTATGGAGGCAAGGATACTGGTGGCCCACTCTGGAGCAAGATGCCTTGAAGGTCGCACAAAGCTGCGTCCAATGTCAGAAGCACGCCACGAGAAATCATATGCCCGCAGAAGAACTGCATCCTCTGGCGAGCCCCTGGCCGTTTCAACAATGGGGGTTAGATATTGTGGGACCTTTCCCCGTATCAGCCCGACAGAAGAAATTCATCTTAGTAGCTACGGACTACTTCACCAAATGGGTGGAAGCGGTCCCGCTAGCTAAGATAGGTGAGAAACAAGTGAAAGACTTCATTTGGAAGAATATTTTCTGCCGGTTCGGTCTGCCTCGGGTACTTATCACCGACAATGATCGCCTGTTCGACAATCGCTTGATCAGAAGCTTTTGCGCTGAATATGGAGTCGACCTAAGGTTCTCGTCCCCAAGGTACCCTCAAAGCAACGGGCAGGCCGAAGCTACAAATCGTGTAATCCTAGACAACCTCAAGAAAAGACTGGAAGGGAAAAAAAGGATTGTGGGAGCAGGAGCTCGATGGAGTCTTGTGGGCCTATCGCACTACTCCACGTCGCTCAATTAACGAATCCCCTTTCAGTTTCACTTTTGGTTGCGAAGCCGTGCTACCCGTAGAAGCCGAGCTGCCCACTGAAAGAAGGCTTGCGTCGGAGGAGGTCGATAATGACAAACTGCTTGCCGACTCCCTCGATCAGCTCAAAGAAAGATGAGAGCGCGCTAATCTACACCTCACCGGATATAGACAGGAAATGAAGCGCACATATGACAAAAGAGTCCGCCATCGGGCATTCAAGGCTGGCGATCTGGTGATGAGAAAGGTGTTCGCAAACACGCAAGAGCCTAATGCAGGAAAGCTCGCGGTGAACTAGGAAGGCCCCTACATAGTACATGAAGCAGGAAGCTCGAGGGCTTACCGGTTGATGACCTCTGAAGGTGACCTGTTAGAGCGACCTTGGAATGCTTTGCACCTTCGCAAGTTTTATGCATAAGACCAAGGAATTTTGTAAATCGTCTTCTGAAGAAGTTATGAATGAACGATGGAGGTTACAACGAAGAATTTAACTCGGAAGCTCGGCGCAGCAAGAGCCCGCATGATCTATAAACTGTAGTCCACCGCTGAGCGGACTTAAAGCAAGACCGGGATCCTCAGAGGCAGCCAGTGGGCGACCTTGAGCTTCCCAGGGTAGTCCGCCGTTGTGCGGACTTAAAGCAAGACCGGGATCCTCAGAGGCAGCCAGTGGGCGACCTTGAGATTCCCGGGGCAGTCCGCCGTTGTGCGGACTTAAAGCAAGACCGGGATCCTCAGAGGCAGCCAGTGGGCGACCTTGAGATTCCCGGGGCAGTCCGCCGTTGTGTGGACTTAAAGCAAGACCGGGATCCTCAGAGGCAGCCAATGGGCGACCTTGAGATTCCTGGGGAAGTCCGCTGCCTAGTGGACTCTAAACCTAACCGAGATCCTTCGCGTTCACCTGCCATGAACGGAAGCATCCTGGCGTGGGCATACCCCTCAAAGGGCAAGTCCGCTGAACAGGATCATCGAGAGAAATTAACCGGGCAGGGGGCAGCTAGCACTTATTAGTTTCCTTTTAAAATAAAAATGGTTTAAGTCTCTGAGTGTAGGGAAGTTTTTTTTTGAAGTCATTTGGTTCGCTTATCGTTTTCCGGGCTCAGAGACTGTTGAGTTTTAGCGAGCATGCCGAGTTTTTTCGTTTGCATATACTTTAAAATAAAAAGGTTGAATCGAATTAGCTGCCTCGCCCGGGGTATCACTCTCGAGATCGCTGCGAAACTCCTAAAGCGGACTCATGAGCAACACAGAGAGAGAAAGAAACGCAGAGGCGAGCTCAAAAAGTATCATTCATTTCATTCATTGTTTAAAGATATATCGAAGGGGTTACAAAAGGATGGAACCAAAGCAGGGCCAGCACCCGCGCCGTCGTCATCGCCGCGCTTCCTCTTCTTTGACCTTTCGGCCTTATACTTCTCAATGGCGTCCAGCGTGCCCTTCTGGAGGAGCTCGCCCAGCTGCGACTGGAGGCGCTCTCGCTGGGTGTTGAGGTCGCGGAGATGTGCCTCCTTCAGCGCCGCGATCTTATCCCTGGAGGCCGCCACCAGGCTGCGGAGCTCGAGGACCTCTTTCTGGGCGGCCTCTTTGGCTTTGGTCGCCTCTTGTAGGTCCGCGAGGGCACAGGCACGAGCATCCTCGACCGAGGCGAGCCCAGTGGTGAGGGTGGCAGCCCGCTGGCGTAGCTGGGCAACCTCTATGTCAACAGAGGCGGCCTGCTGGCACAGCCGGTCCACCTCAGCTCGGAGCTCACCGGAGTGGTCCATCTGGTGAAGCCGGTGGATGTGCTCGTCTACTCTCCTCTCCGAGCCGTGGAGAGTGTCATCATAGAGAGCAACCGTGTCCCCCGCAACGCCAGCGACCTCATCGGCGAGGGCTCGGCTGACCCGCTTCACCTACGCCAAGGTGAAATAGTTAGAGAAAGTCTTAGGAGAAATTTAGAACAGAGGGATTTAAGGCGAAGAAGTGTGAAGGTAATCTTACCTCGAGGAACCGGTTGATGAGGGCGATGTAGGGAGTCCGGGCGAAAATGTTCCGCCCCAAGATCTCCCGCATGTAGAAAGGGGCACGCTCAGGGCCGCCTGAGGAGGAGCCCGCCTGACTTCCCTCGATCGAAGCGGCTGGAGGAGGCGCCGCGACGGCGGCATTAGCGGGCTCAAGCACCGCGGGGGCCCCAACCAGAGCGGCCTCAATCCCTGGGGCACAGGGGCCCTCTTTAGCGGCAGAGGGTGGCGCGGCGGCTCGCCCTTCTTCGGGCACACCAGGGTCCGATGCTTCCGAGCTTGAGCTCGGAAGATCGTCCAGGATGGTCCCCAGGTCCGGAGACCAGTAGACCAGCCCGTCCAACTCCACCGGGAGGGCGGGAACCACGAGAGCCGTAGGCGCAGGCGCGCTGGTAGCAGCGGGCGCGGGCGCGCTGGGAGCCATGGGCGCAGCAGCGGGCACGGGCGCGCTGGCAGCAGCGGGCGCGGGCGCGGGCGCGCTGGGAGCCATGGGCGCGGGAGCGGGCCCAGGCGCGCTGGCAGGAGCGGGCACGGGCGCGCTGAGGGCTGGAGCAGCCTGTATAGAGGGCCCAGGCGCGTTGGGGGCAGTATGCGCAGGCTCATTGGGAGCCATGGGCGTGGGCGCGGGCGCGCTAGCAGCAGCGGACGCGGGCGCACTGAAATCGGTAGGCGCAGGCGCGTGCGCGGGCGTGCTAGGAGCACGCACAGCCGGTGCTGGGGTCTCTCTCGGAGCAGGCGGAGGGGTTGAGCTCGGCGGAGCCGGTCCCTCGAAGGGCGGAGGAGGCCCCGCAGTTGCAGGCGCGGGCTCATCTCCTGAAGCCCGCTCCTCATCGTCGGAGCTGGAGGTCGTGCTGAGATCGTCGGCTGATCCCAAGCCTGCCTCCGCGAGGGCGGCCTTCCTCCGCTCCTCGAGGGCTTGTTGGAAGGCTTCACGAGCCTCCCGAACAGTGTTGTCCTCCCCCGACGGGCGGGCCGAAGGAGTCTTCTTCTGCGAGGCGCCCTCCTCTGGATTCATCACCGCAACAAACAAAGTCTTAGAAAGATCACCTGGGAATCCGCGCATCAACACTTCAGCCATTGGGGATTCCACTTTCGCCATGCTGAGAAGAAGCTCGACGCGCGAATCCTTGGGCTCGATAAAAGAGATACGGCGGCGTCGAGGCTCCGGGATTAGGACCCTCGGGGGAAGAATAGAGAGGGAGGTCGCCTGACCTGGGGCTGCTTCGCGGGCTGGTGGTGGAGGCGGGGCAACATCCTCCTCGCGAAGCATCTCGAGGGTGTCTTTGTCCGCTACCTTGATGGGGGAAGCCCTCCTCTTCCCCTTCTTCGCCGAGGGCCCAGCCGCGGAGGTCGCAGGGGCAGCCGCAGAGGTCGAGCCGGCGCGACGGGAGACCGCCGCTTTCTTGCGCATCACCTTCTGACGGGTGGTGACGACGCGAGTCCGGAGATCCTTCCACAGAAAGGAGAAGTCCGGCGGGAGGACCTTTTTGAGGGTTCGTCCCCCGAGGAAGTGCAAGATCGCCTCGTCGAGCGATCTCTCTCGGGCGGCGGCGATGCACTTCTTCCCCTTTGACCGGTATTCCGCGATCTCCTTGAAGACGGGAAGAGGCGACCTATCGGGAAGAGACGGAACACCTGGGCAAGGACCCCGCCACTCGCCCTCGATGACGAACGGGTACTGTTTCCAGTACCTGTCCTTGTTCTCCACGGCGGAGAACGGGAGCAGCTCGCCAGTGCGGCCAGTAAGGTAAAACTGGCCGCAGTCTACCTCGCTGAAGGCGGTCCCCGGCTTGAGGAACCACTTCTTCAGGAGGTAGGCGAGGGGGATCCTCACGTTGAGGGCTTCCTCAATTCGAGAAAGCCCGTAGAGGATCCCCCACGAGTTTCTCGGAAGCTGAGCAGGGCATAAGCCCGCCAGTTCCAGTAGCTCGCTGGCGAGGTGGTTCAGGGGTAGCCGGAGCCCTGACCAGATCTGCCCCACGGAGACCGCCGTGCCGGAGAGCGGCCCCCCCGAGTATGGGAAGGGCTGGATGGCGAGCTCCTGAGGGATGTTCGCCGCGGAGCGAAGGCTAGCAGGGACCGGCGCGCCGCTGATATCGTTGAACCAGACAACGGCGGGCTCCCTTGAGGGAAACTCCTCGGCGTCAGGTTCGCGCACCGAAATGGGAGCAACATTAAGAGGTTCCCCCTGGGAGGACGCAGCAGCAGCAGCAGAAGAAGAAGCGGCAGCAGAGGAAGCCATGAGTGCGAGAGGGTGCTAGCGAGCTGTGAGCTGAAAGCTAAGGAGGAAGGGAGAGCTGTTTTTCACGCAGCGGTAAAAATCACCCCCCATCTCCTATTTATAGGCAAGTGAGAGGCAGGTGAAACGGGCCGCAGTTAATGCTCAAACGCGCTCAACGAGGCGACACGCCGACGGTTGAAGCGACAGCTCGTCTTTCTCCAATCAGGAGGTGCCACGTGGGCCACACGTGGAAAAGGCTGCGCCGGCGCCGACGCTGTCCTTTACTGATAGAAAAAGGAGTAAATGAGAAGAAGACACGTGTCTTGCGTCGATCGGGATCTCATGATGAGATTCATTGTATCAACATCAAGCCTCGCACCGCATTTAAGATGAAGCGACCGTTGGAGATTTGGAGCGATACCCGTCACAAGACCGCTCACGGCAGGTGCCCGCAGCTCGCCCGAGGCAGACCCTGACCACGTATGGCAAGCTCGCACCAGAAGGAGATCGCTCGTGGCTGACGCTCCCGGCTCGCCCAGCGTTTGTGAAATACTGACAGTCAAAGCTCTCGGCGCAGACCGCTCACGGCAGGTGCCCGCAGCTCGCCCGAGGCAGACCCTGACCGCGTGTGGCAAGCTCGCACCGGAAGGAGATCGCTCGTGGCTGACACTCCCGGCCCGCCCAGCGTTTGTGAAATACTGACAGTCAAAGCTCTCGGCACAGACCGCTCACGGCAGGTGCCCGCAGCTCGCCCGAGGCAGACCCTGACCGCGTGTGGCAAGCTCGCACCGGAAGGAGATCGCTTGTGGCTGACGTTCTCGGCCCGCCCAGCGTTTGTGAAATAATGACAGTCAAAGCTCTCGGCGCAGACCGCTCACGGTAGGTGCCCGCAGCTCGCCTGAGGCAGACCCTCACCGCGTGTGGCAAGCTCGCACCGGAAGGAGATCGCTCGTGGCTGACGCTCCCGGCCCGCCCAGCGTTTGTGAAATACTGACAGTCAAAGCTCTCGGCGCAGACCACTCACGGCAGGTGCTCGCAGCTCGCCCGAGGCAGACCCTGACCGCGTGTGGCAGGCTCACACCGGAAGGAGATCGCTCGTGGCTGACGCTCTCGGCCCGCCCAGCGTTTGTGAAATACTGACAGTCAAAGCTCTCGGCGCAGACCGCCCGCGGTTGGTGCCCGTATCCCACCAGGTGGAGGTCGCAAATGACTAGAACTCCCAATTCGACCGTCGTGTGCAATAAGACTCCTGAGCAAGCGCCAAAGTCTCCTTGGTCGCTCCCTTAGGAGGGGGTAACGTTGGGGGTAGCTGAAATCTGCCCTGGAGTTCGCCCCCCCCCCCCCCTCCACGCTCACCAAATCACCTTGACAGGGAGTGAGATCCACTTTGGGCTGAAGGGGCCGTAGGCTAAAAGCTCGCTCAGGAGCTCGCCCAAGCTCGCTCAGGAGCTCGATCAAGCTCGCTCAGGAACTCGCCCAAGCTCACGCAAGAGTTCGCTGGAGATGGCAGCGGGAGTTAGACCGTCATGCATACAAAGATACCGACACCACAAACGCCCCCAGCTCACGCAGGAGCTCGCTCAAGCTCGCGCAGGAGCTCTCTCAAGCTCGCGCAGGAGCTCACCCAAGTTCGCCCTTGCCTGTGGATCTCATAGACCCCAGGATTCCAAGGGGTGGGGAACTCGCCCAGGAGCTCGCCCTCCCCCCCATGCTAACTAAATCATCTTGACAGGGAGCGAGCTCCACATTGGACTGAAGGGGCCTTAGGCAAAGAGCTCGCTCAGGAGCTCGCCCAAGCTCGCTCGGGATCTCGCCCAAGCTCGCTCAGGAGCTCGCCCAAGCTCGCTCAGGAGCTCGATCAAGCTCGCTCAGGAGCTCGCCCAAGCTCGCTCAGGAGCTCGCCCAAGCTCGCTCAGGAGCTCGCCCAAGCTTGCCAGAACTCCCCAGTTTATCGAAGAGGTCACACCCGCGAGGTCCGACTCTTAATAGATGTGGAGGAGAAGGCGGAGCAATGGAGGGCGAGCTCACCTTGGCTCCCCACCGGAGGTCGCCCACAGTGTATGAAAGGATGCCAGGTGTCGATACCCCTGTTGGAAGTTAATCCGGGTCAGAGGCTCGCAGCGGAAGCGATTTGGCGGTCGAAACACCGTTCATGGTGCACGTTACACTATTTAAACTTTCATAGAAACTAATCTACATATGTGTGCATGTGTATGCACGAGAATCGAAAACCCCTAACAGCAATCTAGCGTAATGATTAACTAGCATGCATGCAAATCATAATGCTCGCTAGATCTATATGTTAGATTACACATACCTTTCGTATGGATCTTTTAACCACGGAGAATTGTCTTCTTTATCGATGGAGACGGAAGATCGTTCGCGAAGATGCCGATGGTACGAATGCAGATGTTGCCTTCTTGTTCACCCGATCTCACACGATGCACGGAACGTCGCTCTCGGATCTCTGAGTGCCTCCGAAGAACGACCCTTCTCCTTCTTCAGAACTCCACGCGAGGAAGACGAAGTAGCAAGCGGGAAACGGGAGATAAAACGGGAGAGAACTAGAGAGATGAGAGGAGGGGGGGTTCGGATTTTCTGGACCATAGGGCCGGCGCCCCATAGGCCCTTTTATAGGGCCGGCCAACCCCCTTGGATAAGGATCCAAGGGGATAATGACCCCCTCTTATTATCTCTCCATTATCTCCTTTTTATCTCTCGTTATATTTATCCGTTTTCCCACATTTTAGGGCTCGATCTTAACCGTTTTATCGCCCTATCCCTGTCTATATGGCCAGCCCTATAGATGAGGGATTCTTATCCCTACATCATAGGGCCGGCCCTAGCAAGGTGCCTCACTACTAGGGTCGGCCAACAGTGAGGTCCGGCATAGTGAGGTTTTTACCAAAACGCCCTGACGCCTCATTTTGACCATTTCTAGCGTGCGATACCTAGCGGCCACTTCTTAAGTGATCTTTACTAGTTACCTACTATTAACTAAGGCCACCGGAGGGTGCCTCTAGCAAAGTCAACTAGTCAACTCGCAACATACCCCGGTGCATCGCACCTATGCAGCGAAGTTCACTTATGGCTAGGGATTACTACATGCGACTCTGCACTAGTCTCGGGCTCAACCCTTAGTACTCGTATGTAGTTACACATCTACCGTGCTCTAGTGCCAAGCACACTCGGAGCATATACTTCTTTCTTCCTCATGCTTATGGTGTTCCGAGGAGACGGTTCAAGAACCGTACATAATGTTGATAAGGTGGAACCATCAGGGACCGGGGTTCATGGCTTCCAACTCAAGCTCGATCGACACACTACCCGAGTGTACCATCGATCCTCTGAGCTCGAGTTAACCTGCGTAGACACCCAGAGTGCGACGCAGGCTGCACTCCAATTCACCCAGACTTACTATGTTCTCCATCATACCCCTGCCATCCGCTTAGTAGTGGTAAACCCGCTGTCCCTCCACTTGATGCCATGATTCACTTCGAGTGGTGAAGACTACCGTCAGACTCGAATGATCATATGACTTGGTTCCTTCCAGGTTGACCTATACATCGTACCTCTGATTACCCCGTCGAGTAATCAAACCCGGTCAACAGTCAAACTGATGACCACCAGGCCTGGGTTTGGTACAGTGTAAGTCACACCAAGGAACGCACCTCCCTTCAGGGGTGTGGATAGCCTGCAGGAGTGACACGCTAATGCAACGCCAGCCGGGTAACCCAGCACACCGTGGTTTTGGATCACTGCATATGGATCCTCACACATTGGTGCGCCAAAGCACCACGCAACTGGTTAGTCCATCAGACGTGGTTCCTCAGGGTTTAGGACCGTTTTACCCTAAGTAGAAACACGGCTTAGTGTACCAGTGTCTGCTCACTGATCTGTACACCGTGTTAGTTCCGTTCAGCCACAGACACTGTGCCTGGTGATGACCATGGTGAAGACATCCCATGAACTGTCATCGCCAACAGCTTACCATGATGAGGCGACCAACCTGATCATAGCTGCGAACTTATTTAGGTTATACGGGACCAATCCACTTAGTCTTCAACTCAGTGGAATACCATATAACCATGGCTCTCTGTTCCCTAAAGAACACGTAACTATGTTACGCACCTATATGCATCTCATATAATAATAACTATCAATCTTTATTAGACCAAAACATAAAGTTTTACAAGCTTAGAACACATCAATCCTAACAATCTTCCACTTGGTCTAGCGAAGCAAAACGGTTTTGACTCCCATCGCGTCCACATGTCGCTCGAATGCCTTGGTAGGTATAGCCTTTGTGAAAGGATCAGCAACATTATCTGTAGATGCAATCTGTGTCACTGCTACTCGCCCTTGCTTTTGAAACTGCCGAATCAAGTGGAACTTGTGCTCGATGTGCTTCCCCTTTTGGTGATGTCTTGCCTCCTTTGCTTGTGCTACCGCCCCACTATTGTCGCAGTAAAGCACAATAGGTAACTGGGCCTCTGGTACGCACCCCAAATCCGTAAGGACTTTCTTGAGCCATACCTCCTCTTTGGCTGCCTCGCACGCTGCAACGTACTCAGCCTCTGTGGTAGAGTCTGCGATGCATTTCTGCTTCACACTCTGCCAACTAACCGCTGCTCCTCCTAGCATAAACACAAAACCTGATGTCGACTTCCTGGATTCCAAATCTGACATAAAGTTAGAATCTGTGTATCCAATCGGCGTCAGTTCTTGTGCAGTGTAAACCAACTCATAGTCCCTTGTTTTACGAAGGTACTTGAGTATACACTTCACTGCTGTCCAGTGAATGAGAATGGATCGTACGAATAAATTAGAATGGATTGTATGAATGAATTAGAATGGATCGTACGAATGAATTAGAATGGATCATACGAATTAATTAGAATGGATACATTCGTGCGAATGAATGAGAATGGATCGTACGAATGAATTAGAATGGATCGTACGAATGAATTAGAATGGATCGTACGAATGAACTAGAATGGATACATTCGTGCGAAAGAATTAGAATGGATCGTACGAATGAATTAGAATGGATCTTACGAATGAATTAGAATGGATCGTACGAATGAAGTAGAATGGATCGTACGAATAAATTAGAATGGATCGTACGAATGAATTAGAATGGATCGTACGAATGAATAAGAATGGATCGTGCGAATGAATTAGAATGGATCCAACGAATGGATTAGAATGGATACCTTTGTGCATATGAATTAGAATGGATCGTGCGAATGAATTAGAATGGATCGTACGAATGAATTAGAATGGATCGTGTGAAAGAATTATAATGGATTGTACGAATGATTTAGAATGGATCGTATGAATGAATTAGAATGGATCGTACGAATGAATTAGAATGGATCGTGTGAAAGAATTAGAATGGATTGTATGAATGAATTAGAATAGATCGTATGAATGAATTAGAATGGATCGTACGAATGAATTAGAATGGATCGTACGAATGAACTAGAATGGATACATTCGTGTGAATGAATTAGAATGGATCATACGAATGAATTAGAATGGATCGTACGAATGAATTAGAATGGATCTTACGAATGAATTAGAATGGATCGTACGAATGCACGATCCATGCGAATGAATAAGAATAGATCGTACGAATGAACTAGAATGGATACATTCGTGCGAATGAATTAGAATGGATCGTACGAATGAATTAGAATGGATCGTACGAATGAATTAGAATGGATCTTACGAATGAATTAGAATGGATCGTACGAATGCACGATCCATGCGAATGAATTGGAATAGATCATACGAATGAACTAGAATGGATACATTCGTGCGAATGAATTAGAATGGATCGTATGAATGAATTAGAATGGATCGTACGAATGAATTAGAATGGATCTTACGAATGAATTAGAATGGATCGTACGAATGAATTAGAATGGATCATACGAATGAATTAGAATGGATACATTCGTGCGAATGAATTAGAATGGATCGGACGAATGAATTAGAATGGATCGTACGAATGAATTAGAATGGATCGTACGAATGAATTAGAATGGATCGTACGAATAAATTAGAATGGATACATTCGTCCGAATGAATTAGAATGGATCATACGAATGAGTAAGAATGGATCGTACGAATGAAATAGAATAGATTGTACGAATGAATTAGAATGGATTCGTACGAATGAATTAGAATAGATACATTCGTGCGCATGAATTAGAATGGATCATACCAATGAGTAAGAATGGATCGTACGAATGAAATAGAATGGATTGTGCGAATGAATTAGAATGGATCATACGAATGAATTTGAATGGATCGTATGAATTAATTAGAATGGATACATTCGTGCGAATGAATTAGAATGGATCGGACGAATGAATAAGAATGGATCGTACGAATGAATTAGAATGGATCAAATGAATGAATTAGAATGGTTACATTCAAGCGAGTGAATTAGAATGGATCGTACGAATGGATTAGAATGGATCGTACGAATGGATTAGAATGGATACATTCGTGCGAATGAATTAGAATGGATTGTATGAATGAATTAGAATGGATCGTACGAATGAATTAGAATGGATCGTATGAGTGAATTAGAATGGATCGTACGAATGAATTAGAATGGATCGTACGAATGAATTAGAATGGATACATTCGTGCGAATAAATTAGAATGGATTGTATGAATGAATTAGAATGGATCGTACGAATGAATTAGAATGGATCGTACGAATGAATTAGAATAGATTGCGCGAATGAATTAGAATGGATCGTGCGAATGAAATAGAATGTATACAAATGAATTAGAATGGATCACACGAATGAATTAGAATGACGATCCATTCTTACTCATTCGTATGATCCATTCTAATTTATTCGCACGAATGTATCCATTCTAATTCATTCGTACGTCTAATTCATTCGTACGGTCCATTCTAATTCATTCGCACAATCCATTCTATTTCATTCGTACGATCCATTCTTACTCATTCGTATGATCCATTATGGATACATTCGTGCGAATGAATTAGAATGGATCATACGAATGAGTAAGAATGGATCGTACGAATGAAATAGAATGGATTGTGCGAATGAATTAAAATGGATCGTACGAATGAATTAGAATGGATCGTGTGAAAGAATTAGAATGGATTGTATGAATGAATTAGAATAGATCGTATGAATGAATTAGAATGGATCGTACGAATGAATTAGAATGGATCGTACGAATGAATTAGAATGGATCGTACGAATGAATTAGAATGGATATATTCGTGCGAATGAATTAGAATGGATACATTCGTGCGAAAGAATTAGAATAGATCGTATGAATGAATTAGAATGGATCCTATGAATGAATTAGAATGGATCGTGCGAATGAATTAGAATGGATCGTACGAATGAATTAGAATGGATCGTGCAAATGAATTAGAATTGATCGAACGAATGAATTAGCATGGATCGTGCTAATGAATTAGAATGGAACGAACGAATGAATTAGAATGGATCGTGTGAAAGAATTAGAATGGATTGTATGAATGAATTAGAATGAATTCGTACGATCCATTCGAATTCATTCGCACGATTCATTCTAATTCATTCATACGATCCATTCTAATTCATTCGTACAATCCATTCTAATTCTTTCACATGATCCATTCTAATTCATTCATAGGATCCATTCTAATTCATTCGTACAAACTATTCTATTTCATTCGTACGATCCATTCTTACTCATTCCTATGATCCATTCTAATTCATTCGGACGAATGTATCCATTCTAATTTATTTGTACGATCCATTCTAATTCATTCGTACGATCCATTCTAATTCATTCGTACGATCCATTCTTACTCATTCGTATGATCCATTCTAATTCATTCGTACGATCCATTCTAATTAATTCGTACGATCGATTCTAATTCATTCGCACTATCCATTCTAATTCATTCGTACGATCCATTCTAATTCATTCGTATGATCCATTCTAATTTATTCGTTCAAATATATCCATTCTAATTCATTCATACGATCCATTCTAATTCATTCGCACGATCCATTCTAATTCATTCGCACGAATATATCCATTCTAATTCATTTGCACGATCCATTCTAATTCATTCCTATGATCTATTCTAATTCATTCGTACGATCCATTCTAATTCATTCTAATTCATTCGTACGATCTATTCTACGATCCAGTCTAATTCATTCGTATATTCCATTCTAATTCATTAGCACGATCCATGCTAATGAATTAGTATGGATCGTACGATCCAATCTAATTCATTCATACGATCCATTCTTACTCATTCGTATGATCCATTCTAATTCAATCGAACGATCCATTCTAATTCATTCGTACGATCCATTCTAATTCCTTCGTACGATCCATTCTAATTCATTCGTATGATCCATTCTAATTCATTCGTACGATCCATTCTAATTCCTTCGTACAATCCATTCTAATTCATTCGTACAATCTATTCTAATTCATTCGTACGAATGGATACATTCGTGTGAATGAATTAGAATGGATCGTACGAATGAGTAAGAATGGATCGTATGAATGAAATAGAATGGATTGCACGAATGAATTAGAATTGATCGTACGAATGAATTAGAATGGATCGTGCGAATGAATTAGAATGGATCGTACGAATGAACTAGAATGGATACATTCGTGCGAATGAATTAGAATGGATCGTACGAATGAATTAGAATGGATCGTACGAATGAATTAGAATGGATCTTACGAATGAATTAGAATGGATCGTACGAATGAATTAGAATGGATCGTACGAATGAATTAGAATGGATACATTCGTGCGAATGAATTAGAATGGATCGGACGAATGAATTAGAATGGATCGTACGAATGAATTAGAATGGATCAAATGAATGAATTAGAATGGTTACATTCATGAGAATGAATTAGAATGGATCGTACGAATGGATTAGAATGGATCGTATGAATGGATTAGAATGGATACATTCGAGCGAATGAATTAGAATGGTTCGTACGAATGGATTAGAATGGATCCTACGAATGGATTATAATGGATACCATTGTGCATATGAATTAGAATGGATCGTACGAATAAATTAGAATGGATCATAGTAATGAATTAGAATGGATGGTACGAATGAATTAGAATGGATCGTACGAATGAATTAGAATGGATACATTCGTGCGAATGAATTAGAATGGATACATTCGTGCGATAGAATTAGAATAGATCGTATGAATGAATTAGAATGGATCCTATGAATGAATTAGAATGGATCGTGCGAATGAATTAGAATGGATCGTACGAATGAATTAGAATGGATCGTGCTAATGAATTAGAATTGATCGAACGAATGAATTAGAATGGATACATTCGTGCGAATGAATTAGAATGGATCGGACGAATGAATTAGAATGGATCGTACGAATGAGTAAGAATGGATCGTACGAATGAAATAGAATAGATCGTACGAATGAATTAGAATGGATCGTACGAAGGAATTAGAATGGATCGTACGAATGAATTAGAATGGATATATTCGTGCAAATGAATTAGAATGGATCGTATGAATGTATTAGAATGGATCATATGAGTGAATTAGAATGGATCGTACGAATGAATAAGAATGGATCGTATGAATGAATTAGAATGGATACATTCATGTGAATGAATTAGAATGGATCGTACGAATGAATTAGAATAGCTCATACGAATGAATTAGAATGAATCGTATGAATGAATTAGAATGGTTACATTCGTGCGATTGAATTAGAATAGATCGTACGAATGAATTAGAATGGATCGTACGAATAAATTAGAATGGATCGTGGGAATGAATTAGAATGGATCGAACGAATGAATTAGAATGGATCCACCGTATGAGTTAGAATGGATCGTACGAATGTATTAGAATGGATTGTACGAATGAATTAGAATGGATTGTGCGAATGAATTAGAATGGATCGTATGAATGAATAAGAATGGATCGTACGAATGAATTAGAATGGATCGTGCGAATAAATTACCATGAATCGTACGAATGTATTAGAATGGATCGTACGAATGAATTAGAATGAATCGTACAATCCATTCTAATTCAATCGTCCGATCCATTCTAATTCATTCGCATGAATGTATCCATTCTAATACATTCGTACAATCCATTCTATTTCATTCGAACGATCCATTCTTACTCATTCGTATGATCCATTCTAATTCATTCGTACGATCCATTCTAATTCATTCGTACGATCCATTCTAATTAATTCGCACGATCCATTCTAATTCATTCATACGATCCATTATAATTCATTCATACGATCCATTCTAATTCATTCCTACAATCCATTCTAATTCATTCGCCCGATCCATTCTAATTCATTCATACGATCCATTCTATTCGAATGGATCATGCGTTCCATTCGAATTCATTCGCACGATCCATTCTAATTCAATCATACGATCCATTCTAATTCATTCATACAATGCATTCTAATTCTTTCACACGATCCATTCTAATTCATTCGTACGATCCATTCTAATTCATTCGTACAATCCATTCTATTTCATTTGTACGATCCATTCTTACTCATTCGTATGATCCATTCTAATTCATTCGTACGATCCATTCTAATTCATTTGTACGATCCATTCTAATTCATTCGTACAATCCAGTCTATTTCATTCGTACGACCCATTCTTACTCATTCGTATGATCCATTCTAATTCATTCGCACGAATGTATCCATTCTAATTCTTTCATTCAATCCATTCTAATTCATTCCGTACGATCCATTCTAATTCATTCGTACGATCGTACGAATGAATTAGAATGGATCATACGAATGAATTTGAATAGATTGTGCGAATGAATTAGAATGGATCGTACGAATGAATTAGAATGGATCGTACGAATGAATTAGAATGGATCATACTAATGAGTAAGAATGGATCGTACGAATGAATTAGAATGGATCGTACGAATGAATTAGAATGGATCATACGAATAAATTAGAATGGATACATTCGTCCGAATGAATTAGAATGGATCATACGAATGAGTAAGAATGGATCGTACGAATGAAATAGAATAGATTGTATCAATGAATTAGAATGGATCCTACGAATGAATTAGAATGGATCGTGTGAAAGAATTAGAATGGATTGTATGAATGAATTAGAATGGATCGTATGAATGAATTAGAATGGATCGTGCGAATGAATTCAAATGGATCGTACAAATTCATTCTAATTCATTCATAAAATCCATTCTAATTCTTTCACACGATCCATTCTAATTCATTCGTACGTTCCATTCTAATTCATTAGCACGATCCATGCTAATTCATTCGTTCGATCAATTCTAATTCATTAGCACGATCCATTCTAATTCATTCGTACGATCCATTCTAATTCATTCATACGATCCATTCTAATTCATTCGCACGATCCATTCTAATTCATTCATAGGATCCATTCTAATTCATTCATACGATCTATTCTAATTCTTTCGCACGAATGTATCCATTCTAATTCATTCCCACGAATGTTTCCATTCTAATTCATTCGTACGATCCATTCTAATTCATTCGTATGATCCATTCTAATTCATTCGTACGATCCATTCTAATTCATTCATACGATCTATTCTAATTCATTCATACAATCCATTCTAATTCTTTCACACGATCCATTCTAGTTCATTCATACGATCCATTCTAATTCATTCACACAATCCATTCTATTTCATTCGTACGATCCATTCTTACTCATTGGTACGATCCATTCTAATTCATTCGCACGAATGTATCCATTCTAATTAATTCGTACGAATCCATTCTAATTCATTTGTACAATCTATTCTATTTCATTCGTACGATCCATTCTTACTCATTTGTATGATCCATTCTAATTAACTCGGACGAATGTATCCATTCTAATTTATTCGTACGATCCATTCTATTTCATTCATACGATCCATTCTAATTCATTCGTACGATCCATTCTAATTCATTCGTACGATCCATTCTAATTCATTCGTCCGATCCATTCTAATTCATTCGCACGAATGTATCCATTCTAATTCATTCGTACGATCCATTCTAATTCATTCGTACGATCCATTCTAATTCATTCATAAGATCCATTCTAATTCATTCGTACGATCCATTCTAATTCATTCGTACGATCCATTCTAATTCATTCGCATGAATGTATCCGTTCTAGTTCATTCGTACGATCCATTCTACTTCATTCGTACGATCCATTCTAATTCATTCGCACGATCCATTCTAATTCATTCGTACGATCCATTCTAATTCATTCATACGATCCATTCTAATTCATTCGCACGAATGTATCCATTCTAATTCAGTCGTACGATCCATTCTAATTCATTCGTACGATCCATTCTAATTCATTCGTACGATCCATTCTAATTCATTCCTACGTTCCATTCTAATTCATTCATACGATCCATTCTAATTCATTCGCACGAATGTATCCATTCTAATTCATTCGTACGATCCATTCTAATTCATTCGTACGATCCATTCTAATTCATTCGTACGATCCATTCTAATTCATTCCTACGTTCCATTCTAATTCATTAGCACGATCCATGCTAATTCATTCGTTTGATCAATTCTAATTCATTAGCACGATCCATTCTAATTCATTCATACGATCCATTATAATTCATTCGCATGATCCATTCTAATTCATTCATAGGATCCATTCTAATTCCTTCATACGATCTATTCAAATTCTTTCGCACGAATGTATCAATTCTAATTCATTCGCACGAATGTATCCATTCTAATTCATTCGTACGATCCATTCTATTTCATTCGTACGATCCATTCTAATTCATTCATACGATCTATTCTAATTCATTCATACAATCCATTCTAATTCTTTCACATGATCCATTCTAATTCATTCGTACGATCCATTCAAATTCATTCGCACAATCCATTCTATTTCATTCGTACGATCCATTCTTACTCATTCGTATGATCCATTCTAATACATTCGTACGATCCATTCTAATCCATTCGTACGATCCATTCTAATTCATTCGCATGAATGTAACCATTCTAATTCATTCATTTGATCCATTCTAATTCATTCGTACGATCCATTCTAATTCATTCGTCCGATCCATTCTAATTCATTCGCACGAATGTATCTATTCTAATTCATTCGTACGATCCATTCTAATTCATTCGTACGATCCATTCTAATTCATTCGTACGATCCACTCTAATTCATTCGTACGATCCATTCTAATTCATTCGTACGATCCATTCTAATTCATTCGCACGAATGTATCCATTCTAGTTCATTCATACGATCCATTCTAATTCATTCGTACGATCCATTCTAATTCATTCGCACGATCCATTCAAATTCATTCGTATGATCAATTCTAATTCATTCGCACGAATGTATCCATTCTAATTCATTCGTACGATCCTGAATTAGAATGGATCGTACGAATGAATTAGAATGGATCAAATGAATGAATTAGAATGGTTACATTCATGCGAATGAATTAGAATGGATCGTACGAATGGATTAGAATGGATCGTACGAATGGATTAGAATGGATACATTCGAGCGAATGAATTAGAATGGATCGTACGAATGAAATTAGAATGGATCGTACGAATGAATTAGAATAGATCGTACGAATGAATTAGAATGGATCGTACGAATGAATTAGAATGGATCGTGTGAAAGAATTAGAATGGATCGTACGAATGAATTAGAATGGATCGTGCGAATGAATTAGAATGGATCGTATGAATGAATTTGAATGGATCGTGCTAATGAATTAGAATTGATCGAACGAATGAGTTAGCATGGATCGTGCATTCGTACGATCCATTCTAATTCATTCGTAAGATCCATTCTAATTCATTCGTACGATCCATTCTAATTCATTCGCACGAATGTATCCATTCTAGTTCTTTCACACGATCCATTCTAATTCATTCGTACGATCCATTCTAATTCATTCATACGATCTATTCTAATTCATTCATACAATCCATTCTAATTCTTTCACACGATCCATTCTAATTCATTCGTACGATCCATTCTAATTCATTCGCACAATCCATTCTATTTCATTCGTACGATCCATTCTTACTCATTCGTATGATCCATTCTAATTCATTCGCACGAATGCATCCATAATGGATCATACGAATGAGTAAGAATGGATCGTACGAATGAAATAGAATGGATTGTGCGAATGAATTAGAATGGACCGTACGAATGAATTAAAATGGATACATTCGTGCGAATGAATTAGAATGGATCGGACGAATGAATTAGAATGGATCGTACGAATGAATTAGAATGGATCGTACGAATGAATTAGAATGGATCGTACGAATAAATTAGAATGGATACATTCGTCCGAATGAATTAGAATGGATCATACGAATGAGAATGGATCGTACGAATGAAATAGAATAGATTGTACGAATGAATTAGAATGGATCGTGCGAATGAATTAGAATGGATAGTACGAATGAATTAGAATTGATCATACGAATGAATTAGAATGGATCGTGCGAATGAATTAGAATGGATCATATTAACCAATTAGAATGGATTGTACGAATGAATTAGAATGGATACATTCGTGCGAATGAATTAGAATGGATCGTGCGAATCCATTAGACTGGATCGTGCGAATGAATAAGAATGGATCATACGAATGAATTAGAATGGATCGTACGAATTAATTAGAAAGGATACATTCGTGCGAATGAATTAGAATGGATTGTATGAATGAATTAGAATGGATCGTACGAATGAATTAGAATGGATCATACGAATTATTTAGAATGGATCATACGAATGAATTAGAATGGATCGTACGAATGAATTAGAATGGACCGTACGAATGAACTAGAATGGATCGTACGAATGAACTAGAATGGATACATTCGTGCGAATGAATTAGAATGGATCGTACGAATGAATTAGAATGGATCGTACGATTCATTCTAATTCATTCGTACGATCCATTCTAATACAATCGTACGATTCATGCTAATTCATTCGCACGATCCATTCTAATTCATTCGTACGATCCATTCTTATTCATTTATACGATCCATTCTAATTCATTCGCACAATCCATTCTAATTCATTCGTACAATCCATTCTAATTCATTCGTATGATCCATTCTAACTCATTCGGTGGATCCATTCTAATTCATTCGTACGATCCATTTTAATTCATTCCCACGATCCATTCTAATTTATTCATACGATCCATTCTTATTCATTCGTATGATCTATTCTAATTCATTCGCACGAATGTAACCATTCTAATTCATTCATACGATTCATTCTAATTCATTCGTATGAGCTATTCTAATTCATTCGTACGATCCATTCTAATTCATTCGTACGATCCATTGTAATTTATTCATACAATCCATTTAGATTCATTCGCACAAATGTATCCATTCAAATTCATTCGTACGATCCAGTCTAATTCATTCGTACGATCCATTCTAATTCATTCGCACGAATATAGCCATTCTAATTCTTTCGTACGATGTATTCTAATTATTTCGTACGATCCATTCTAATTCATTCGTACGATCCATTCTAATTCATTCGCACGAATGTATCCATTCTAATTCATTCGTACAATCCATTCTTTTTCATTCGTACGATCCATTCTTACTCATTTGTATGATCCATTCTAATTCATTCGTATGATCCATTCTAATTCATTCGTACGATCCATTCTAATTCATTCGTACGATCCATTCTAATTCATTTGCACGATCCATTCTAATTCATTCATACGATCCATTCTAATTCATTCATACGATCCATGCTAATTCATTCCTACAATCCATTCTAATTCATTCACCCGATCCATTCTAATTCATTCATATGATCCATTCTATTTGAATGGATCATGCGATCCATTCGAAATCATTCACACGATCCATTCTAATTCATTCATACGATCCATTTTAATTCATTCATACAATGCATTCTAATTCTTTCACACGATCCATTCTAATTCATTCGTACGATCCATTCTAATTCATTCGTACAATCCATTCTATTTCATTTGTACGATCCATTCTTACTCATTCGTATGATCCATTCTAATTCATTCGTACGATCCATTCTAATTCATTTGTACGATCCATTCTAATTCATTCATACAATCCATTCTATTTCATTCGTATGATCCATTCTAATTCATTCGCACGAATGTATCCATTCTAATTCATTCATACAATCCATTCTACATCATTCCGTACGATCCATTCTAATTCATTCGTACGATCGTACGAATGAATTAGAATGGATCGTACGAATGAATTAGAATAGATTGTGCGAATGAATTAGAATGGATCGTACGAATGAATTACAATGGATCGTGCGAATGAATTAGAATGGATCATACGAATGAGTAAGAATGGATCGTACGAATGAATTAGAATGGATCGTACGAATGAATTAGAATGGATCGTACGAATAAATTAGAATGGATACATTCGTCCGAATGAATTAGAATGGATCATACAAATGAGTAAGAATGGATCGTACGAATGAAATAGAATAGATTGTACTAATGAATTAGAATGGATCCTACGAATGAATTAGAATGGATCGTGTGAAAGAATTAGAATGGATTGTATGAATGAATTAGAATGGATCGTATGAATGAATTAGAATGGATCGTGCGAATGAATTCGAATGGATCGTACGAATTCATTCTAATTCATTCATACAATCCATTCTAATTCTTTCACACGATCCATTCTAATTCATTCGTACGTTCCATTCTAATTCATTAGCACGATCCATGCTAATTCATTCGTTCGATCAATTCTAATTCATTAGCACGATCCATTCTAATTCATTCGTACGATCCATTCTAATTCATTCGCACGAATGTATCCATTCTAATTCATTCGCACGAATGTATCCATTCTAATTAATTCGTACGATCCATTCTAATTCATTCGTACGATCCATTCGAATTCATTCGCACGATCCATTCTAATTCATTCATATGATCCATTCTAATTCATTCATACAATCCATTCTAATTCTTTCACACGATCCATTCTAATTCATTCGTACGATCTATTCTAATTCATTCGTACAATCCATTCTATTTCATTCGTACGATCCATTCTTACTCATTCGTATGATCCATTCTAATTCATTCGTATGATCCATTCTAATTCATTCGTACGATCCATTCTAATTCATTCGTACGATCCATTCTAATTCATTCGTACAATCCATTCTAATTCATTCGCACGAATGTATCCATTCTAGTTCATTCGTACGATCCATTCTAATTCATTCGTACGATCCATTCTAATTCATTCGCACGATCCATTCTAATTCATTCGTACGATCCATTCTAATTCATTCATACGATCCATTCTAATTCATTCCTACGATCCATTCTAATTCATTCGTACAATCTATTCTAATTCATTCGTACGAATGGATACATTCGTGTGAATGAATTAGAATGGATCGTACGAATGCCATTCTAATTCATTCGTAAGATCCATTCTAATTCATTCGTATGATCCATTGTAATTCATTCGCACGAATGTATCCATTCTAGTTCATTCGTACGATCCATTCTAATTCATTCGTACGATCCATGCTAATTCATTCGCACGATCCATTCTAATTTATTCGTACGATCCATTCTAATTCATTCATACGATCCATTCTAATTCATTCGCACGATCTGTTCTTATTCATTCGCACAATCCATTCTAATTCATTCGCACGAATGTATCCATTCTAATTCATTCGTACGATCCATTCTAATTCATTCGTACGATCAATTCTAATTCATTCGTATGATCCATTCTAATTAATTCGTATGATCCATTCTAATTCATTCGTACGATCCATTCTAATTCATTCATACAATCCATTCTAATTCATTCGCACGAATGTATCCATTCTAATTGATTCATATGATCCATTCTAATTCATTCGTATGATCTATTCTTATTCATTCGCACGATCCAGTCTAATTGATTCGCAAGATCCATTCTAATTCATTCGCACGAATGTATCCATTCTAATTCATTCGTATGATCCATTCTAATTCATTAATATGATCCGTTCTAATTCATTCGTACGATGCATTCTAATTCATATGCACAAAGGTATCCATTCTAATCCATTCGTAGGATCCATTCTAATCCATTCGTACAATCCATTCTAATTCATTCATACGATCCATTCTAATTCATTCGCTCGAATGTATCCATTCTAATCCATTCATACGATCAATTCAAATGCATTCATACGATCCATTCTAATTCATTCGCATGAATGTAACCATTCTAATTCATTCATTTGATCCATTCTAATTCATTCGTACGATCCATTCTAATTCATTTGTTCGATCCATTCTAATTTATTCGCACGAATGTATCCATTCTAATTCATTCGTACGATCCATTCTAATTCATTCGTAAGATCCATTCTAATTCATTCGTACGATCCATTCTAATTCATTCGTACGATCCATTCTAATTCATTCGCACGAATGTATCCATTCTAGTTCATTCGTACGATCCATTCTAATTCATTCGTACGATCCATTCTAATTCATTCACACGATCCATTCTAATTCATTCGTACGATCCATTCTAATTCATTCGTACGATCCATTCTAATTCATTCATACAATCCATTCTAATTCATTCGTACGATCCATTCAAATTCACTCATACGATCCATTCTAATACATTCATACGATCCATTCTAATTCATTTGCACGAATATATCCATTCTAATTCATTCGTACGATCCATTCTAATTCCTTCGTACGATCCATTCTAATTCATTCGTACGATCTATTCTAATTCATTCGTACGATCCATTCATTCGTACGATCCATTCTAATTCATTCGTACGATCCATTCTAATTCATTCATACAATCCATTCTAATTCATTCGTACGATCCATTCAAATTCACTCATACGATCCATTCTAATACATTCATACGATCCATTCTAATTCATTTGCACGAATATATCCATTCTAATTCATTCGTACGATCCATTCTAATTCCTTCGTACGATCCATTCTAATTCATTCGTACGATCCATTCTAATTCATTCGTACGATCCATTCTAATTCATTCGTACAATCTATTCTAATTCATTCGTACGAATGGATACATTCGTGTGAATGAATTAGAATCGATCGTACGAATGAGTAAGAATTGATCGTACGAACGAAATAGAATGGATTGCACGAATGAATTAGAATGGATCGTACGAATGAATTAGAATGGATCGTGTGAAAGAATTAGAATGGATCGTACGTATGAATTAGAATAGATCGTGCGAATGAATTAGAATGGATCGTATGAATGAATTAGAATGGATACATTTGTGCGAATGAATTAGAATCGATCGTACGAATAAATTAGAATGGATCGTATGAATGAATTAGAATGGATCGTACGAATGAATTAGAATGGATCGTGCGAATGAATTAGAATGGATCGTGCGAATGAATTAGAATGGATCGTACGAATGAATTAGAATGGATCGTACAAATGAACTAGAATGGATACATTCGTGCGAATGAATTAGAATGGATTGTACGAATGAATTAGAATGGATCGTACGAATGAATTAGAATGGATCTTACGAATGAATTAGAATGGATCGTACGAATAAATTAGAATGGATACATTCTTCCGAATGAATTAGAATGGATCATACGAATGAGTAAGAATGGATCATACGAATGAAATAGAATAGATTGTACGAATGAATTAGAATGGATCCTACGAATGTATTAGAATGGATCGTGTGAAAGAATTAGAATGGATTAGAATGGATCGAACGAATGAATTAGAATGGATACATTCGTGCGAATGAATTAGAATGGATCGGACGAATGAATTAGAATGGATCGTACGAATGAATTAGAATGGATCAAATGAATGAATTAGAATGGTTACATTCATGCGAACGAATTAGAATGGATCGTACGAATGGGTTAGAATGGATCGTATGAATGGATTAGAATGGATACATTCGTGCGAATGAATTAGAATGGATTGTATGAATGAATTAGAATGGATCGTACGAATGAATTAGAATGGATCGTATGAGTGAATTAGAATGGATACGAAGGAATTAGAATGGATCGTACGAAGGAATTAGAATGGATCATACGAATGAAATAGAATGGATCGTACGAAGGAATTAGAATGGATCGTACGAAGGAATTAGAATGGATCGTACGAATGAATTAGAATGGATATATTCGTGCAAATGAATTAGAATGGATCGTATGAATGAATTAGAATGGATCGTATGAGTGAATTAGAACGGATAGTACGAATGAAGTAGAATGGATCGTATGAATGAATTAGAATGGATACATTCATGCGAATGAATTAGAATGGATCGTATGAATGAATTAGAATAGATTGTGCGAATGAATTAGAATGGATCGTACGAATGAATTAGAATGGGTACATTCGTGCGAATAAATTAGAATGGATTGTATGAATGAATTAGAATGGATCGTACGAATGAATTAGAATGGATCGTACGAATGAATTATAATAGATTGCGCGAATGAATTAGAATGGATCGTGCGAATGAAATAGAATGGATGCAAATGAATTAGAATGGAGCATACGAATGAATTAGAATGACGATCCATTCTTACTCATTCGTATAATCCATTCTAATTTATTCGCACGAATGTATCCATTCTAATTCATTCGTACGTCTAATTCATTCGTACGGTCCATTCTAATTCATTCGCACAATCCATTCTATTTCATTCGTACGATCCATTCTTACTCATTCGTATGATCCATTATGGATACATTCGTGCGAATGAATTAGAATGGATCATACGAATGAGTAAGAATGGATCGTACGAATGAAATAGAATGGATTGTGCGAATGAATTAGAATGGATCGTGCGAATGAATTAGAATGGATCGTGTGAAAGAATTAGAATGGATTGTATGAATGAATTAGAATAGATCGTATGAATGAATTAGAATGGATCGTACGAATGAATTAGAATGGATCGTACGAATGAATTAGAATGGATACATTCGTGCGAATGAATTAGAATGGATCGTACGAATGAATTAGAATGGATACATTCGTGCGAATAAATTAGAATGGATCGTACGAATGAATTAGAATGGATCGTACGAATGAATTAGAATGGATCGTACGAATGGAATAGAATGGATCCTACGAATGAATTGGAATGGATATATTCGTGCGAATGAATTAGAATGGATTGTGCGACTGACGAAGAACAGATCATGCGAATGAATTAGAATTGATCGTACGAATGAATTAGAATGGATCGTATGAATGAATTAGAATGGATACATTTGTGTGAATGAATTAGAATGGATCGTACTAATGAATTAGAATGGATCGTATGAATGAATTAGAATGGATCATACGAATGAATTAGAATGGATTGTGTGAATGAATTAGAATGGATCGTACGAATGAATTAGAATGGATCGTACGAATGAACTAGAATGGATATATTCGTGCGAATGAATTAGAATGGATCGTACGAATGAATTAGAATGGATCGTACGAATGAATTAGAATGGATCTTACGCATGAATTAGAATGGATCGTACGAATGAATTAGAATGGATCGTACGAATGAATTAGAATGGATACATTCGTGCGAATGAATTAGAATGGATCGGACGAATGAATTAGAATGGATCGTACGAATGAATTAGAATGGATCGTACAAATGAATTAGAACGGATCGTACGAATAAATTAGAATGGATACATTCGTCCGAATGAATTAGAATGGATCATACGAATGAGTGAGAATGGATCGTACGAGTGAAATAGAATAGATTGTACGAATGAATTAGAATGGATCCTACGAATGAATTAGAATGGATCGTGTGAAAGAATTAGAAAGGATTGTATGAATGAATTAGAATAGATCGTATGAATGAATTAGAATGGATCGTGCGAATGAATTCGAATGGATCGTACGAATTCATTCTAATTCATTCATACAATCCATTCTAATTCTTTCACACGATCTATTCTAATTCATTCGTAGGATCCATTCTAATTCATTCGTACAATCTATTCTATTTCATTCGTATAATCCATTCTTACTCATTCGTATGATCCATTCTAATTCATTCGGACGAATGTATCCATTCTAATTTATTCGTACGATCCATTCTAATTCATTCGTACGATCATTCTAATTCATTCGTCCGATCCATTCTAATTCATTCGCACGAATGTATCCATTCTAATTCATTCGTACGGACCATTCTAATTCATTCGCACAATCCATTCTATTTCATTCGTACGATCCATTCTTACTCATTCGTATGATCCATTATGGATACATTCGTACGAATAAATTAGAATGGATCAAACGAATGAAATAGAATAGATTGTACGAATGAATTAGAATGGATCCTACCAATGAATTAGAATGGATCGTGTGAAAGAATTAGAATGGATTGTATGAATGAATTAGAACGGATCGTATGAATGAATTAGAATGGATCGTACGAATGGATTAGAATGGATCGTACGAATGAATTAGAATGGATCGTACGAATGAACTAGAATGGATACATTCGTCCGAATGAATTAGAATGGACCGTACGAATGAATTAGAATGGATCGTACGAATGAATTAGAATGGATCTTATGAATGAATTAGAATGGATCGTACGAATGCACGATCCATGCTAATTCATTCGTTCGATCAATTCTAATTCATTAGCATGATCCATTCTAATTCATTCGTACGATCCATTTTAATTCATTCGCACGATATATTCTAATTCATTCGTACGATCCAGTCTAATTCTTTCACACGATCCATTCTAATTCATTCGTACGATCCATTCTTATTCATTCGTACAATCTATTCTATTTCATTCGTACGATCCATTCTTACTCATTCGTATGATCCATTCTAATTCATTCGGACGAATGTATCCATTCTAATTCATTCGTACGATCCATTCTAGTTCCTTCGTACGATCCATTCTAATTCATTCATACAATCCATTCTAATTCTTTCACACGATCCATTCTAATTCATTCGTACGATCCATTCTAATTCATTCGTGCAATCCATTCTATTTCATTCGTACGATCCATTCTTACTCATTCGTACGATCCATTCTAATTCATTCACACGAATGTATCCATTCGTACGAATGAATTAGAATAGATTGTACGAATGAATTAGAATGGATCGTACGAATGAATTAGAATGGATCGTACGAAGGAATTAGAATGGATCGTACGAATGAATTAGAATGGATCGTACGAATGAATTAGAATAGATCGTACGAATGAATTAGAATGGATCGTACGAAGGAATTATAATGGATCGTACGAATGAATTAGAATGAATATATTCGTGCAAATGAATTAGAATGGATCGTATGAATGTATTAGAATGGATCGTATGAGAATGGATCGTATGAATTAGAATGGTTATATCCATTCTAATTTATTCGTACGATCCATTCTAATTCATTCATACGATCTATTCTAATTCATTCGCACGAATGTAACCATTCTAATTCATTCATACAATTTATTCTAATTCATTCGTATGAGCTATTCTAATTCATTCGTACGATCCATTCTAATTCATTCGTACGATCCATTGTAATTCATTCATACAATCCATTTAGATTCATTCGCACAAATGTATCCATTCAAATTCATTCGTACGATCCAGTCTAATTCATTCGTACGATCCATTCTAATTCATTCGCACGAATATATCCATTCTAATTCTTTCGTACGATGCATTCTAATTCATTCATATGATCCATTCTAATTCATTCTCACAAATGTATCCATTCTAATTCATTCGTAAGATCCATTCTAATTCATTCCTACGATCTATTCTAATTCATTCGCTCGAATGTATCCACTTTAATTCATTCGTACGATCCATTCTAAGTCATTCGTACGATCTAATTCATTCGTACGATCCATTTTAATTCATTCGTACGATCGATTCTAATTCATTCACACTATCCATTCTAATTCATTCGTACGATCCATTCTAATTCATTCGTATGATCCATTCTAATTTATTCGTTCAAATATATCCATTCTAATTCATTCATACGATCCATTCTAATTTATTCGCACGATCCATTCTAATTCATTCGCACGAATGTATCCATTCTAATTCATTTGCACGATCCATTCTAATTCATTCCTATGATCTATTCTAATTCATTCGTACGATCTATTCTAATTCATTCTAATTCATTCGTACGATCCATTCTACGATCAATTCTAATTCATTCGTATATTCCATTCTAATTCATTAGCATGATCCATGCTAATGAATTTGAATGGATCGTACGATCCAATCTAATTCATTCATACGATCCATTCTCACTCATTCGTATGATCCATTCTAATTCAATCGTACAATCCATTCTAATTCATTCGTACGATCCATTCTAATTCCTTCGTACGATCCATTCTAATTCATTCGTACGATCCATTCTAATTCATTCGTACGATCTATTCTAATTCCTTCGTATGATCCATTCTAATTCATTCGTACGTTTCATTCTAATTCATTCGCGCAATCTATTCTAATTCATTCGTACGATCCATTCTAATTCATTCGTACGATCCATTCTAATTCAGTCATACAATCCATTCTAATTTATTCGCACGAATGTATCCATTCTAATTCATTCGTACGATCCATTCTAATTCATTCGCACAATCTATTCTAATTAATTCATACGATCCATTCTAATTCATTCGCACGAATGTATCCATTCTAATTCATTCATACGATCCATTCTACTTCATTCGTACTATCCGTTCTAATTCACTCATACGATCCATTCTAATTCATTCATACGATCCATTCTAATTCATTTGCACGAATATATCCATTCTAATTCATTCGTACGATCCATTCTAATTCCTTCGTACGATCCATTCTAATTCCTTCGTACGATCCATTATATTTCATTCGTATGGTCCATTTTAATTCCTTCGTACGATCCATTCTAATTCCTTCGTATCCATTCTAATTCACTCATACGATCTATTTTAATTCATTCGTACGATCCATTCTAATTCATTCATACAATCCATTCTAATTCTTTCACACGATCCATTCTAATTCATTCGTACGATCCATTCTAATTCATTCGCACAATCCATTCTATTTCATTCGTACGATCCATTCTTACTCATTCGTATGATCCATTCTAATTCATTCGCACGAATGTATCCATAATGGATCATACGAATGAGTAAGAATGGATCGTACGAATGAAATAGAATGGATTGTGCGAATGAATTAGAATGGACCGTACGAATGAATTTGAATGGATACATTCGTGCGAATGAATTAGAATGGATCATACGAATCAATTAGAATGGATCCTACAAATGAATTAGAATGGATCGTACGAATGAATTAGAATGGATTGTACGAATAAATTAGAATGGATAAATTCGTCCGAATGAATTAGAATGGATCATACGAATGAGTAAGAATGGATCGTACGAATGAAATAGAATAGATTGTACGAATGAATTATAATGGATTCGTACGAATGAATTAGAATGGATACATTCGTGCGAATGAATTAGAATGGATCGTACCAATGAGTAAGAATGGATCGTACGAATGAAATAGAATGGATTGTGCGAATGAATTAGAATGGATCGTACGAATGAATGAGAATGGATCGTGTGAAAGAATTAGAATGGATTGTATGAATGAATTAGAATAGATCGTATGAATGAATTAGAATGGATCGTACGAATGAATTAGAATGGATCGTACGAATGAATTAGAATGGATACATTCGTGCGAATGAATTAGAATGGATACATTCGTGCGAAAGAATTAGAATAGATCGTATGAATGAATTAGAATGGATCCTATGAATGAATTAGAATGGATTGTGCGAATGAATTAGAATGGATCATACGAATGAATTAGAATGGATCATGCTAATGAATTAGAATTGATCGAACGAATGAATTAGCATGGATCGTGCTAATGAATTAGAATGGAACGTACGAATGAATTAGAATGGATCGTGTGAAAGAATTAGAATGGATTGTATGAATGAATTAGAATGAATTCGTACGATCCATTCGAATTCATTCGCACGATCCATTCTAATTTATTCATACGATCCATTCTAATTCATTCATACGATCCATTCAAATTCATTCGCACAAATGTATCCATTCTAGTTCATTCGTACGATCCATTCGAATTCATTCCCACGATCCATTCTAATTCATTCATACGATCCATTCTAATTCATTCATACAATCCATTCTAATTCTTTCGCACGAATGTATCCATTCTAATTCATTCGCACGAATGTATCCATTCTAATTCATTCGTACGATCCATTCTAATTCATTCGTACGATCCATTCTAATTCATTCGTACGATCCATTCTAATTCATTCATACGATCTATTCTAATTCATTCATACAATCCATTCTAATTCTTTCACACGATCCATTCTAATTCATTCGTACGATCCATTCTAATTCATTCGCACAATCCATTCTATTTCATTCGTACGATCCATTCTTACTCATTGGTACGATCCATTCTAATTCATTCACACGAATGTATCCATTCTAATTCATTCGTACGAATCCATTCTAATTCATTCGTACAATCCATTATATTTCATTCGTACGATCCATTCTTACTCATTCGTATGATCCATTCTAATTCATTCGCACGAATGTATCCATTCTAAATCATTCGTACAATCCATTCTATTTCATTCGTACGATCCATTCTAATTCATTTGTACGATCCATTCTAATTCATTCATACGATCTATTCTAATTCATTCATACAATCCGTTCTAATTCTTTCACATGATCCATTCTAATTCATTCGTACGATCCATTCTAATTCATTCGTACGATCCATTCTTACTCATTGGTACGATCCATTCTAATTCATTCGCACGAATGTATCCATTCTAATTCATTTGTACGAATCCATTCTAATTCATTCGTACAATCCATTCTATTTCATTCGTACGATCTATTCTTACTCATTCGTATGTTCCATTCTAATTCATTCGCACGAATGTATCCATTCTAAATCATTTGTACGATCCATTCTAATTCATTCGTACGATCCATTCTAAATCATTCGTACAGTCCATTCTATTTCATTCGTACGATCAATTCTAATTCATTAGCATGATCCATTCTAATTCTTTCGTACGATCCATTCTAATTCATTCATACAATCCATTCTAATTTATTCGCACGAATTTATCCATTCTAATTCATTCGTACGATCCATTCTAATTCATTCGCACAATCTATTCTAATTCATTCATACGATCCATTCTAATTCATTCGCACGAATGTATCCATTCTAATTCATTCATACGATCCATTCTACTTCATTCGTACTATCCGTTCTAATTCACTCATACGATCCATTCTAATTCATTCATACGATCCATTCTAATTCATTTGCACGAATATATCCATTCTAATTCATTCGTACGATCCATTCTAATTCCTTCGTACGATCCATTCTAATTCCTTCGTACGATCCATTATATTTCATTCGTATGGTCCATTTTAATTCCTTCGTACGATCCATTCTAATTCCTTCGTATCCATTCTAATTCACTCATACGATCCATTTTAATTCATTCGTACGATCCATTCTAATTCATTCATACAATCCATTCTAATTCTTTCACACGATCCATTCTAATTCATTCGTACGATCCATTCTAATTCATTCGCACAATCCATTCTATTTCATTCGTACGATCCATTCTTACTCATTCGTATGATCCATTCTAGTTCATTCGCACGAATGTATCCATAATGGATCATACGAATGAGTAAGAATGGATCGTACGAATGAAATAGAATGGATTGTGCGAATGAATTAGAATGGACCGTACGAATGAATTAGAATGGATACATTCGTGCGAATGAATTAGAATGGATCATACGAATGAATTAGAATGGATCCTACGAATGAATTAGAATGGATCGTACGAATGAATTAGAATGGATCGTACGAATAAATTAGAATGGATACATTCGTTCGAATGAATTAGAATGGATCATACGAATGAGTAAGAATGGATTGTACGAATGAAATAGAATAGATTGTACGAATGAATTAGAATGGATTCGTACGAATGAATTAGAATGGATACATTCGTGCGAATGAATTAGAATGGATCGTACCAATGAGTAAGAATGGATCGTACGAATGAAATAGAATGGATCGTACGAATGAATTAGAATGGATCGTACGAATGAATTAGAATGGATACATTCGTGCGAATGAATTAGAATGGATACATTCGTGCGAAAGAATTAGAATAGATCGTATGAATGAATTAGAATGGATCCTATGAATGAATTAGAATGGATCGTGCGAATGAATTAGAATGGATCATACGAATGAATTAGAATGGATCATGCTAATGAATTAGCATTGATCGAACGAATGAATTAGCATGGATCGTGCTAATGAATTAGAATGGAACATACGAATGAATTAGAATGGATCGTGTGAAAGAATTAGAATGGATTGTATGAATGAATTAGAATGAATTCGTACGATCCATTCGAATTCATTCGCACGATCCATTCTAATTCATTCATACGATCCATTCTAATTCATTCATACGATCCATTCAAATTCATTCGCACAAATGTATCCATTCTAGTTCATTCGTACGATCCATTCGAATTCATTCCCACGATCCATTCTAATTCATTCATACGATCCATTCTAATTCATTCATACAATCCATTCTAATTCTTTCGCACGAATGTATCCATTCTAATTCATTCGCACGAATGTATCCATTCTAATTCATTCGTACGATCCATTCTAATTCATTCGTACGATCCATTCTAATTCATTCGTACGATCCATTCTAATTCATTCATACGATCTATTCTAATTCATTCATACAATCCATTCTAATTCTTTCACACGATCCATTCTAATTCATTCGTACGATCCATTCTAATTCATTCGCACAATCCATTCTATTTCATTCGTACGATCCATTCTTACTCATTGGTACGATCCATTCTAATTCATTCACACGAATGTATCCATTCTAATTCATTCGTACGAATCCATTCTAATTCATTCGTACAATCCATTCTATTTCATTCGTAAGATCCATTCTTACTCATTCGTATGATCCATTCTAATTCATTCGCACGAATGTATCCATTCTAAATCATTCGTACGATCCATTCTAACTCATTCGTACGATCCATTCTAAATCATTCGTACAATCCATTCTATTTCATTCGTACGATCCATTCTAATTCATTCGTACGATCCATTCTAATTCATTCATACGATCTATTCTTATTCATTCATACAATCCATTCTAATTCTTTCACACGATCCATTCTAATTCATTCGTACGATCCATTCTAATTCATTCGTACGATCCATTCTTACTCATTGGTACGATCCATTCTAATTCATTCGCACGAATGTATCCATTCTAATTCATTTGTACGATTCCATTTTAATTCATTCGTACAATCCATTCTATTTCATTCGTACGATCCATTCTTACTCATTCGTATGTTCCATTCTAATTCATTCGCATGAATGTATCCATTCTAAATCATTCGTACGATCCATTCTAATTTATTCGTACGATCCATTCTAAATCATTCGTATAGTCCATTCTATTTCATTCGTACGATCAATTCTAATTCATTAGCATGATCCATTCTAATTCATTCGTACGATCCATTCAAATTCATTCGCACGATCCATTCTAATTCATTCGTACAATCCATTCTATTTCATTCGTACGATCCATTCTTACTCATTCGTATGATCCATACTAATCCATTCGCACGAATGTATCTATTCTAATCCATTCGTACGATCCATTCTAATCCATTCGTACGATCCATTCTAATTCATTCGCATGAATGTAACCATTCTAATTCATTCATTTGATCCATTCTAATTCATTCATATTCTAATTCATTCGTCCGATCCATTCTAATTCATTCGCACGAATGTATCCATTCTTAACCATTCATTTGATCCATTCTAATTTATTCGTACGATCCATTCTAATTCATTCGTAAGATCCATTCTAATTCATTCGTACGATCCATTCTAATTCATTCGTACGATCCATTCTAATTCATTCGTAAGATCCATTCTAATTCATTCGTACGATCCATTCTAATTCATTCGTACGATCCATTCTAATTCATTCGCACGAATGTATCCATTCTAGTTCATTCGTACGATCCATTCTAAATCATTCGTACGATCCATTCTAATTCATTCGTACGATCCATTCTAATTCATTAGCACGATCCATTCTAATTCATTCGTACGATCCATTCTAATTCATTCATACGATCCATTCTAATTCAATCGTACGATCCATTCTAATTCATTCGCACAAATGTATCCATTCTAATTCATTCGTACGATCCATTCTAATTCATTCGCACGATCCATTCTAATTCATTCGTACAATCCATTCTAATTCTTTCACACGATCCATTCTAATTCATTCGTACGATCCATTCTAATTCATTCGCACGATCCATTCTAATTCATTCGTACGATCCATTCTAATTCATTCATACGATCCATTCTAATTCATACGTACGATCCATTCTAATTCATTCGCACAAATGTATCCATTCTAATTCATTCGTACGATCCATTCTAATTCATTCGCACGATCCATTCTAATTCATTCGTACGATCCATTCTAATTCATTCGCACGATCTGTTCTTATTCATTCGCACAATCCATTCTAATTCATTTGCACGAATATATCCATTCTAATTCATTCGTACGATCCATTCTAATTTATTCGTATGATCCATTCTAATTAATTCGTATGATCCATTCTAATTCATTCGTACGATCCATTTTATTTCATTCATACAATCCATTCTAATTCATTCGTACGATCCATTCTAATTCACTCATACGATCCATTCTAATACATTCATACGATCCATTCTAATTCATTTGCACGAATATATCCATTCTAATTCATTCGAACGATCCATTCTAATTCCTTCGTACGATCCATTCTAATTCATTCGTACGATCTATTCTAATTCATTCGTACGATCCATTCTAATTCATTCGTACGATCCATTCTAATTCCGTCGTACGATCCATTCTAATTCATTCGTACGATCCATTCTAATTCATTCGTACAATCTATTCTAATTCATTCGTACGAATGGATACATTCGTGTGAATGAATTAGAATGGATCGTACGAATGAATTAGAATGGATATATTCGTGCAAATGAATTAGAATGGATCATACGAATGAGTAAGAATGGATCGTACGAATGAAATAGAATAGATTGTACGAATGAATTAGAATGGATCCTACGAATGAATTAGAATAGATCGTGTGAAAGAATTAGAATGGATTGTATGAATGAATTAGAATGGATCGTACGAATGAATTAGAATGGATCGTACGAAGGAATTAGAATGGATCGTGCGAATGAATTAGAATGGATCGTACGAATGAATTAGAATAGATCGTACGAATGAATTAGAATGGATCGTACGAAGGAATTAGAATGGATTGTACGAATGAATTTGAATGGATATATTCGTGCAAATTAATTAGAATGGATCGTATGAATGTTTTAGAATGGATCGTACGAATGAATTAGAATGGATCGTGTGAAAGAATTAGAATGGATCGTACGAATGAATTAGAATGGATCGTGCGAGTGAATTAGAATGGATCGTACGAATGAATTAGAATGGATACATTTGTGCCAAAGAATTAGAATGGATCGTACGAATGAATTAGAATGGATCGTATGAATGAATTAGAATGAATACATTCGTGCGAATGAATTAGAATGGATCGGACGAATGAATTAGAATGGATCGTACGAATGAATTAGAATGGATCAAATGAATGAATTAGAATGGTTACATTCATGCGAATGAATTAGAATGGATCGTACGAATGGATTAGAATGGATCGTACGAATGGATTAGAATGGATACATTCGAGCGAATGAATTAGAATGGATCGTACGAATGAATTAGAATGGATCGTACGAATGGATTAGAATGGATCCTACGAATGGATTAGAATGGATACCTTTGTGCATATGAATTAGAATGGATCGTAAGAATGAATTAGAATGGATCATATTAATGAATTAGAATGGATCGTACGAATGAAATAGAATGGATATATTCGTGCACGATCCATTCTAATTCATTTGCACGAATCTATCCATTCTAACTCATTCGTACGATCCATTCTAATTCATTCGTACGATCCTTTCTAATTCATTCTTAAGATCCATTCTAATTCATTCGTACGATCCATTCTAATTCATTCATACAATCCATTCTAATTCTTTCACACGATCCATTCTAATCCATTCGCACGATCCATTATAATTCATTCGTACTTCCATCCTAATTCATTCGTACGATCTATTCTAATTCATTCGTCCGATCCATTCTAATTCATTCGCACGAATGTAACCATTCTAATTCATTCGTACGATCCATTCTAATTCATTCGTACAATCCATTCTAATTCATTCGTAAGATCCATTCTAATTCATTCGTACGATCCATTCTAATTCATTCGTACGATCCATTCTAATTCATTCGCACGAATGTATCCATTCTAGTTCATTCGTACGATCCATTCTAATTCATTCGTACGATCCATTCTAATTCATTCACACGATCCATTCTAATTCATTCGTACGATCCATTCTAATTCATTCATACGATCCATTCTAATTCATTGGTAAGATCCATTCTAATTCATTCGCACAAATATATCCATTCTAATTCATTCGTACGATCCATTCTAATTTATTCGCACGATCCATTCTTACTCATTCGTATGATCCATTCTAATTCATTCGGACGAATGTATCCATTCTAATTTATTCGTACGATCCATTCTAATTCATTCGTACGATCCATTCTAATTCATTCGTAAGATCGAATGGATCGTACGAATGAATTAGAATAGATCGTACGAATGAATTAGAATGGATCGTACGAATGAATTAGAACGGATACATTCATGCGAATGAATTAGAATGGATACATTCGTATGAAAGAATTAGAATAGATCGTATGAATGAATTAGAATGGATCCTATGAATGAATTAGAATGGATCGTGCGAATGAATTAGAATGGATCGTACGAATGAATTAGAATGGATCGTGTGAAAGAATTAGAATGGATCGTACGAATGAATTAGAATGGATCGTGCGAATGAATTAGAATGGATCGTACGAATGAATTAGAATGGATACATTTGTGCGAATGAATTAGGATGGATCGTACGAATGAATTAGAATGGATCATGCTAATGAATTAGAATTGATCGATCGAATGAATTAGCATGGATCGTGCTAATGAATTAGAATGGATCGTACGAATGAATTAGAATGGATCGTGCGAATGAATTAGAATGGATCGTACGAATGAATTAGAATGGATACATTTGTGCGAATGAATTAGAATGGATTGTACGAATGAATTAGAATGGATCGTATGAATGAATTAGAATGGATCGTGCGAATGAATTCGAATGGATCGTACGAATTCATTCTAATTCATTCATACAATCCATTCTAATTCTTTCACACGATCCATTCTAATTCATTCTTAAGATCCATTCTAATTCATTCGTATGATCCATTCTAATTCATTTATACAATCCATTCTAATTCTTTCACACGATCCATTCTAATTCATTCGCACGATCCATTATAATTCATTAGTACGATCCATCCTAATTCATTCGTACGATCCATTCTAATTCATTCGTCCGATCCATTCTAATTCATTCGCATGAATATATCCATTCTAATTCATTCGTACGATCCATTCTAATTCATTCGTACGATCCATTCTAACTCATTCGTAAGATCCATTCTAATTCATTCGTACGATCCATTCTAATTCATTCGTACGATCCATTCTAATTCATTCGCACGAATGTATCCATTCTAGTTCATTCGTACGATCCATTCTAATTCATTCGTACGATCCATTCTAATCCATTCGCACGATCCATTCTAATTCATTCGTACGATCCATTCTAATTCTTTCACACGATCCATTCTAATTCATTCGTACGATCCATTCTAATTCCTTCGTACGATCCATTCTAATTCATTCGTACGATCTATTCTAATTCATTCGTACGATCCATTCTAATTCACTCATACGATCCATTCTAATACATTTAGACCATCCATTCTAATTCATTTGCATGAATATATCCATTCTAATTCATTCGTACGATCCATTCTAATTCCTTCGTACAATCCATTCTAATTCATTCGTACGATCTATTCTAATTCATTCGTACGATCCATTCTAAATCATTCGTACGATCCATTTTAATTCCTTCGTACGATCCATTCTAATTTATTCGTACGATCCATTCTAATTCATTCATACAATCCATTCTAATTCTTTCACACGATCCATTCTAATTCATTCATATGATCCATTCTAATTCCTTCGTACGATCCATTCTAATTCATTCGTACGAATGAATTATAATGGATCGTGCGAATGAATTAGAATGGATCGTACGAATGAATTAGAATCGATCGTACGAATGAACTAGAATGGATACATTCGTGCGAATGAATTAGAATGGATCGTACAAATGAATTAGAATGGATCGTACGAATGAATTAGAATGGATCTTATGAATGAATTAGAATGGATCGTACGAATGAATTAGAATGGATCGTACGAATGAATTAGAATGGATATATTCATGCGAATGAATTAGAATGGATCAGACGAATGAATTAGAATGGATCGTACGAATGAATTAGAATGGATCAAATGAATGAATTAGAATGGTTACATTCATGCGAATGAATTAGAATGGATCGTACGAATGGATTAGAATGGATCGTACCAATGGATTAGAATGGATACATTCGAGCGAATGAATTAGAATGGATCGTACGAATGAATTAGAATGGATCGTACGAATAGATTAGAATGGATCCTACGAATGGATTAGAATGGATACCTTTGTGCATATGAATTAGAATGGATCGTACGAATGAATTAGAATGGATCATATTAATGAATTAGAATGGATACATTCGTGCACGATCCATTCTAATTCATTTGCATGAATGTATCCATTCTAATTCATTCGTACGATCCATTCTAATTCATTAATATGATCCATTCTAATTCATTCGTACGATCCATTCTAATTCATATGCACAAAGGTATCCATTCTAATTCATTCGTACGATCCATTCTAATTCAGGATCGTACGAATGAATTAGAATGGATACATTCGTGCGAATGAATTAGAATTGATCGTACGAATGAATTAGAATGGATCGTGCGAATGAATTAGAATGGATCGTACGAATGAATTAGAATGGATCATACGAATGAACTAGAATGGATACATTCGTGCGAATGAATTAGAACAGATCGTACGAATGAATTAGAATGGATCGTACGAATGAATTAGAATGGATCTTACGAATGAATTAGAATGGATCGTACGAATGAATTAGAATGGATCGTACGAATGAATTAGAATGGATACATTCGTGCGAATGAATTAGAATGGATCGGACGAATGAATTAGAATGGATCGTACGAATGAATTAGAATGGATCAAATGAATGAATTAAAATGGTTACATTCATGCGAATGAATTAGAATGGATCGTACGGAATGAATTAGAATGGATTGTATGAATGAATTAGAATGGATACATTCGTGGGAATTAATTAGAATGGATCATACGAATGAGTAAGAATGGATCGTACGAATGAAATAGAATGGATTGTACGAATGAATTAGAATGGATCGTACAAATGAATTAGAATGGATCGTACGAATGAATTAAAATGGATTGCACGAATGAATTAGAATGGATCGTACGAATGAATTAGAATGGATCGTGTGAAAGAATTAGAATGGATTGTATGAATGAATTAGAATGGATCATACGAATGAATTAGAATGGATCGTACGATGGAATTAGAATGGATACATTCGTGCGAATGAATTAGAATGGATACATTCGTGCGAAAGAATTAGAATAGATCGTATGAATGAATTAGAATGCATCCTATGAATGAATTTGAATGGATCGTGCGAATGAATTAAAATGGGTCGTGCTAATGAATTAGAATTGATTGAACGAATGAATTAGCATGGATCGTGCTAATGAATTAGAATGGAACGTACGAATGAATTAGAATGGAACGTGTGAAAGAATTAGAATGGATTGTATGAATGAATTAGAATGGATCGTACAAAGGAATTAGAATGGATCGTACAAATGAATTAGAATGGATCGTACGAATGAATTAGAATAGATCGTACGAATGAATTAGAATGGATCGTACGAATGAATTAGAATGGATCGTGTGAAAGAATTAGAATGGATCATACGAATGAATTAGAATGGATCGTGCGAATGAATTAGAATGGATCGTACGAATGAATTAGAATGGATCGTGCTAATGAATTAGAATGGATCATACGAATGAGTAAGAATGGATCGTACGAATGAAATAGAATGGATTGTACGAATGAATTATAATGGATCGTACAAATGAATTAGAATGGATCGTACGAATGAAAAAGAATGGATTGCACGAATGAATTAGAATGGATCGTACGAATGAATTAGAATGGATCGTGTGAAAGAATTAGAATGGATTGTATAAATGAATTAGAATGGATCGTACGAATGAATTAGAATGGATCGTACGAAGGAATTAGATTGGATTGTACGAATGAATTAGACTGGATCGTACGAATGAATTAGAATGGTTACATTTGTGCGAATGAATTAGAATGGATCGTACGGAATAAATTAGAATGGATTGTATGAATGAATTAGAATGGATACATTCGTGCGAATGAATTAGAATGGATCATACGAATGAGTAAGAATGGATCGTACGAATGAATTAGAATGGATCGTACGAATGAATTAGAATGGATACATTCGTGCAAATGAATTAGAATGGTTCGTACGAATGAATTAGAATGGATCGTACGAATGAATTAGAATGGATCGTACGAATGAATTAGAATGGATCGTGCGAATGAATTAGAATGGATCGTACCAATGAGTAAGAATAGATCGTACGAATGAATAGAATGGATCGTATGAATGAATTAGAATGGATACATTCGTGTGAATGAATTAGAATGGATCGTATGAATGAATTAGAATAGATTTTGTGAAAGAATTAGAATGGATTAGAATGGATCGTACGAATGAATTAGAATGGATACATTCGTGCGAATGAATTTGAATGGATCGGACGAATGAATTAGAATGGATCATACGAATGAATTAGAATGGATCGTACGAATGAATTAGAATAGATTGTACGAATGAATTAGAATGGATCAAATGAATGAATTGGAATGGTTACATTCATGCGAATGAATTAGAATGGATCGTACGAATGGATTAGAATGGATCGTACGAATGGATTAGAATGGATACATTCGTGCGAATGAATTAGAATGGATCGTACGAATGAATTAGAATGGATCGTACGAATGAATTAGAATGGATCTTACGAATGAATTAGAATGGATCGTATGGATGAATTAGAATAGATTGTACGAATGAATTAGAATGGATCAAATGAATGAATTGGAATGGTTACATTCATGCGAATGAATTAGAATGGATCGTACGAATGGATTAGAATGGATCGTACGAATGGATTAGAATGGATACATTCGTGCGAATGAATTAGAATGGATCGTACGAATGAATTAGAATGGATCGTACGAATGAATTAGAATGGATCTTACAAATGAATTAGAATGGATCGTACGAATGAATTAGAATGGATCGTACGAATGAATTAGAATGGATATATTCGTGCGAATGAATTAGAATGGATCGGACGAATGAATTAGAATGGATCGTACGAATGAATTAGAATGGATCAAATGAATGAGTTAGAATGGTTACATTCATGCGAATGAATTAGAATGGATCGTACGGAATGAATTAGAATGGATTGTATGAATGAATTAGAATGGATACATTTGTGCGAATGAATTAGAATGGATCATACGAATGAGTAAGAATGGATCGTACGAATGAAATAGAATGGATTGTATGAATGAATTAGAATGGATCGTACAAATGAATTAGAATAGATCGTACGAATGAATTAGAATGGATTGCACGAATGAATTAGAATGGATCGTACGAATGAATTAGAATGGATCGTGTGAAAGAATTAGAATGGATTGTATGAATGAATTAGAATGGATCGTACGAATGAATTAGAATGGATCGTACGAAGGAATTAGAATGGATACATTCGTGCGAATGAATTAGAATGGATACATTCGTGCGAAAGAATTCTAATTCATTCCCATGATCCATTCTAATTTATTCGTACGATCCATTCTAATTCATTTGTACGATCTATTCTAATTCATTCGCACGAATGTAACCATTCTAATTTATTCATACGATTCATTCTAATTCATTCGTATGAGCTATTCTAATTCATTCGTACGATCCATTCTAATTCATTCGTACGATCCATTGTAATTCATTCATACAATCCATTTAGATTCATTCGCACAAATGTATCCATTCAAATTCATTCGTACGATCCAGTCTAATTCATTCGTACGATCCATTCTAATTCATTCGCACGAATATATCCATTCTAATTCTTTCGTACGATGTATTCTAATTCATTCGTACGATCCATTCTAATTCATTCGTACGATCCATTCTAATTCATTCGTACAATCCATTCTAAGTCATTCGCATGAATGTATCCATTCTAATTCATTCATACAATCCATTCTATTTCATTCGTACGATCCATTCTTACTCATTCGTATGATCCATTCTAATTCATTCGTATGATCCATTCTAATTCATACGTACGATCCATTCTAATTCATTCGTACGATCCATTTTAATTCATTCGCACGATCCATTCTAATTCATTCATACGATCCATTCTAATTCATTCATACGATCCATTCTAATTCATTCCTACAATCCATTCTAATTCATTCGCCTGATCCATTCTAATTCATTCATACGATCCATTCTATTCGAATGGATCATACGATCCATTCGAATTCATTCGCACGATCCATTCTAATTCATTCATACGATCCATTCTAATTCATTCATACAATGCATTCTAATTCTTTCACACGATCCATTCTAATTCATTCGTACGATCCATTCTAATTCATTCGTACAATCCATTCTATTTCATTTGTACGATCCATTCTTACTCATTCGTATGATCCATTCTAATTCATTCGTACGATCCATTCTAATTCATTTGTACGATCCATTCTAATTTATTTGTACAATCCATTCTATTTCATTCGTACGATCCATTCTTACTCATTCTTATGATCCCTTCTAATTCATTCGCACGAATGTATCCATTCTAATTCATTCATACAATCCATTCTAATTCATTTCGTACGATCCATTCTAATTCATTCGTACGATCGTATGAATGAATTAGAATGGATCGTACGAATGAATTAGAATAGATTGTGCGAATGAATTAGAATGGATCGTACGAATGAATTAGAATGGATCGTACGAATGAATTAGAATGGATCATACGAATGAGTAAGAATGGATCGTACGAATGAATTAGAATGGATCGTACGAATGAATTAGAATGGATCGTACGAATAAATTAGAATGGATACATTCGTCCGAATGAATTAGAATGGATCATACGAATGAGTAAGAATGGATCGTACGAATGAATTAGAATGGATCGTACGAATGAATTAGAATGGATACATTCGTGCGAATGAATTAGAATGGATCGGACGAATGAATTAGAATGGATCGTACGAATGAATTAGAATGAATCGTACGAATGAATTAGAACGGATCGTACGAATAAATTAGAATGGATACATTCGTCCGAATGAATTAGAATGGATCATACGAATGAGTAAGAATGGATCGTACGAATGAAATAGAATAGATTGTACGAATGAATTAGAATGGATCCTACGAATGAATTAGAATGGATCGTGTGAAAGAATTAGAAAGGATTGTATGAATGAATTAGAATAGATCGTATGAATGAATTAGAATGGATCGTGCGAATGAATTCAAATGGATCGTACGAATTCATTCTAATTCATTCATACAATCCAATCTAATTCTTTCACACGATCTATTCTAATTCATTCGTAGGATCCATTCTAATTCATTCGTACAATCTATTCTATTTCATTCGTATAATCCATTCTTACTCATTCGTATGATCCATTCTAATTCATTCGGACGAATGTATCCATTCTAATTTATTCGTACGATCCATTCTAATTCATTCGTCCGATCCATTCTAATTCATTCGCACAAATGTATCCATTCTATTTCATTCGTACGGTCCATTCTAATTCATTCGCACAATCCATTCTATTTCATTCGTACGATCCATTCTTACTCATTCGTATGATCCATTATGGATACATTCGTGCGAATAAATTAGAATGGATCATACGAATGAAATAGAATAGATTGTACGAATGAATTAGAATGGATCCTACCAATGAATTAGAATGGATCGTGTGAAAGAATTAGAATGGATTGTATGAATAAATTAGAATGGATCGTATGAATGAATTAGAATGGATCGTACGAATGGATTAGAATGGATCGTACGAATGAATTAGAATGGATCGTATGAATGAACTAGAATGGATACATTCGTGCGAATGAATTAGAATGGATCGTACGAATGAATTAGAATGGATCGTATGAATGAATTAGAATGGATCTTACGAATGAATTAGAATGGATCGTACGAATGCACGATCCATGCTAATTCATTCGTTCGATCAATTCTAATTCATTAGCATGATCCATTCTAATTCATTCGTACGATCCATTCTAATTCATTCGCACGATATATTCTAATTCATTCGTACGATCCAGTCTAATTCTTTCACATGATCCATTCTAATTTATTCGTACGATCCATTCTTATTCATTCGTACAATCGATTCTATTTCATTCGTACGATCCATTCTTACTCATTCGTATGATCCATTCTAATTCATTCGGACGAATGTATCCATTCTAATTCATTCGTACGATCCATTCTAATTCCTTTGTACGATCCATTCTAATTCATTCATACAATCCATTCTAATTCTTTCACACGATCCATTCTAATTCATTCGAACGATCCATTCTAATTCATTCGTGCAATCCATTCTATTTCATTCGTACGATCCATTCTTACTCATTCGTACGATCCATTCTAATTCATTCACACGAATGTATCTATTCGTACGAATGAATTAGAATAGATTGTACGAATGAATTAGAATGGATCGTACGAAGGAATTAGAATGGATCGTACGAATGAATTAGAATGGATCGTACGAATGAATTAGAATAGATCGTACGAACCAATTAGAATGGATCGTACGAAGGAATTATAATGGATCGTACGAATTAATTAGAATGGATATATTCGTGCAAATAAATTAGAATGGATCGTATGAATGTATTAGAATGGATCGTATGAGTGAATTAGAATGGATCGTACGAATGAATTAGAATGGATTGTATGAATGAATTAAAATGGATCGTACAAATGATTTAGAATGGATCGTGCGAATGAATTAGAATGGATCGTACGAATGAATTAGAATGGATGGATCGTGCGAATGAATTAGAATGGATCGTACGAATAAATTAGAATGGATACATTCGTCCGAATAAATTAGAATGGATCATACGAATGAGTAAGAATGGATCGTACGAATGAAATAGAATAGATTGTACGAATGAATTAAAACGGATCCTACGAATGAATTAGAATGGATCGTGTGAAAGAATTAGAATGGATTGTATGAATGAATTAGAATGGATCGTATGAACGATTTAGAATGGATCGTGCGAATGAATTCGAATGGATCGTACAATCCATTCTAATTCATTCATACAATCCATTCTAATTCATTCGCACGAATGTATCCATTCTAATCCATTCGTACGATCCATTCTAATTCATTCGCATGAATGTAACCATTCTAATTCATTCATTTGATCCATTCTAATTCATTCGTACGATCCATTCTAATTCATTCGTCCGATCCATTCTAATTCATTCGCACGAATATATCCATTCTAATTCATTCGTACGATCCATTCTAATTCATTCGTACGATCCATTCTAATTCATTCGTAAGATCCATTCTAATTCATTCCCATGATCCATTCTAATTTATTCGTACGATCCATTCTAATTCATTCATACGATCTATTCTAATTCATTCGCACGAATGTAACCATTCTAATTCATTCATACAATTTATTCTAATTCATTCGTATGAGCTATTCTAATTCATTCGTACGATCCATTCTAATTCATTCGTACGATCCATTGTAATTCATTCATACAATCCATTTAGATTCATTCGCACAAATGTATCCACTCAAATTCATTCGTACGATCCAGTCTAATTCATTCGTACGATCCATTCTAATTCATTCGCACGAATATATCCATTCTAATTCTTTCGTACGATGCATTCTAATTCATTCATATGATCCATTCTAATTCATTCTCACAAATGTATCCATTCTAATTCATTCGTAAGATCCATTCTAATTCATTCCTACGATCTATTCTAATTCATTCGCTCGAATGTATCCATTTTAATTCATTCGTACGATCCATTCTAAGTCATTCGTACGATCTAATTCATTCGTACGATCCATTTTAATTCATTCGTTCGATCGATTCTAATTCATTCGCACTATCCATTCTAATTCATTCGTACGATCCATTCTAATTCATTCGTATGATCCATTCTAATTTATTCGTTCAAATATATCCATTCTAATTCATTCATACGATCCATTCTAATTCATTCGCACGATCCATTCTAATTCATTCGCACGAATGTATCCATTCTAATTCATTTGCACGATCCATTCTAATTCATTCCTATGATCTATTCTAATTCATTCGTACGATCTATTCTAATTCATTCTAATTCATTCGTACGATCCATTCTACGATCCATTCTAATTCATTCGTATATTCCATTCTAATTCATTAGCACGATCCATGCTAATGAATTAGAATGGATCGTACGATCCAATCTAATTCATTCATATGATCCATTCTTACTCATTCGTATGATCCATTCTAATTCAATCGTACGATCCATTCTAATTCATTCGTACGATCCATTCTAATTCCTTCGTATGATCCATTCTAATTCATTCGTACGATCCATTCTAATTCATTCGTACGATCCATTCTAATTCCTTCGTACGATCCATTCTAATTCATTCGTACGTTTCATTCTAATTCATTCGCGCAATCTATTCTAATTCATTCGTACGATCCATTCTAATTCATTCGTACGATCCATTCTAATTCATTCATACAATCCATTCTAATTTATTCGCACGAATGTATCCATTCTAATTCAGTCGTATGATCCATTCTAATTCATTCGCACAATCTATTCTAATTCATTCATACGATCCATTCTAATTCATTCGCACGAATGTATCCATTCTAATTCATTCATACGATCCATTCTACTTCATTCGTACTATCCGTTCTAATTCACTCATACGATCCATTCTAATTCATTCATACGATTCAATCTAATTCATTTGCACGAATATATCCATTCTAATTCATTCGTACGATCCATTCTAATTCCTTCGTACGATCCATTCTAATTCCTTCGTACGATCCATTATATTTCATTCGTATGGTCCATTTTAATTCCTTCGTACGATCCATCCTAATTCCTTCGTATCCATTCTAATTCACTCATACGATCCATTTTAATTCATTCGTACGATCCATTCTAATTCATTCATACAATCCATTCTAATTCTTTCACACGATCCATTCTAATTCATTTGTACGATCCATTCTAATTCATTCGCACAATCCATTCTATTTCATTCGTACGATCCATTCTTACTCATTCGTATGATCCATTCTAATTCATTCGCACGAATGTATCCATAATGGATCATACGAATGAGTAAGAATGGATCGTACGAATGAAATAGAATGGATTGTGCGAATGAATTAGAATGGACCGTACGAATGAATTAGAATGGATACATTCGTGCGAATGAATTAGAATGGATCATACGAATGAATTAGAATGGATCCTATGAATGAATTAGAATGGATCGTACGAATGAATAGAATGGATCGTACGAATAAATTAGAATGGATACATTCGTCCGAATGAATTAGAATGGATCATACGGATGAGTAAGAATGGATCGTACGAATGAAATAGAATAGATTGTACGAATGAATTAGAATGGATTCGTACGAATGAATTAGAATGGATACATTCGTGCGAATGAATTAGAATGGATCGTACCAATGAGTAAGAATGGATCGTACGAATGAAATAGAATGGATTGTGCGAATGAATTAGAATGGATCGTACGAATGAATTAGAATGGATCGTGTGAAAGAATTAGAATGGATTGTATGAATGAATTATAATAGATCGTATGAATGAATTAGAATGGATCGTACAAATGAATTAGAATGGATCGTACGAATGAATTAGAATCGATCGTTCGAATGAATTAGAATGGATACATCCGTGCGAATGAATTAGAATGGATACATTCGTGCAAAAGAATTAGAATAGATCGTATGAATGAATTAGAATGGATCCTATGAATGAATTAGAATGGATCGTGCGAATGAATTAGAATGGATCATACGAATGAATTAGAATGGATCATGCTAATGAATTAGAATTGATCGAACGAATGAATTAGCATGGATCGTGCTAATGAATTAGAATGGAACGTACGAATGAATTAGAATGGATCGTGTGAAAGAATTAGAATGGATTGTATGAATGAATTAGAATGAATTCGTACGATCCATTCGAATTCATTCGCACGATCCATTCTAATTCATTCATACGATCCATTCTAATTCATTCATACGATCCATTCAAATTCATTTGCACAAATGTATCCATTCTAGTTCATTCGTACGATCCATTCGAATTCATTCCCACGATCCATTCTAATTCATTCATACGATCCATTCTAATTCATTCATACAATCCATTCTAATTCTTTCGCACGAATGTATCCATTCTAATTCATTCGCACGAATGTATCCATTCTAATTCATTCGTACGATCCATTCTAATTCATTCGTACGATCCATTCTAATTCATTCGTACGATCCATTCTAATTCATTCATACGATCTATTCTAATTCATTCATACAATCCATTCTAATTCTTTCACACGATCCATTCTAATTCATTCGTACGATCCATTCTAATTCATTCGCACAATCCATTCTATTTCATTCGTACGATCCATTCTTACTCATTGGTACGATCCATTCTAATTCATTCACACGAATGTATCCATTCTAATTCATTCGTACGAATCCATTCTAATTCATTCGTATAATCCATTCTATTTCATTCGTACGATCCATTCTTACTCATTCGTATGATCCATTCTAACTCATTCGCACGAATGTATCCATTCTAAATCATTCGTACGATCCATTCTAATTCATTCGTACGATCCATTCTAAATCATTCGTACAATCCATTCTATTTCATTCGTACGATCCATTCTAATTCATTCGTACGATCCATTCTAATTAATTCATACGATCTATTCTAATTCATTCATACAATCCATTCTAATTCTTTCACACGATCCATTCTAATTCATTCGTACGATCCATTCTAATTCATTCGTACGAGCCATTCTTACTCATTGGTACGATCCATTCTAATTCATTTGCACGAATGTATCCATTCTAATTCATTTGTACGAATCCATTCTAATTCATTCGTACAATCCATTCTATTTCATTCGTACGATCCATTCTTACTCATTCGTATGTTCCATTCTAATTCATTCGCACGAATGTATCCATTCTAAATCATTCGTACGATCCATTCTAATTCATTCGTACGATCCATTCTAAATCATTCGTACAGTCCATTCTATTTTATTCGTACGATCAATTCTAATTCATTAGCATGATCCATTCTAATTCATTCGTATGATCCATTCAAATTCATTCGCACGATCCATTCTAATTCATTCGTACAATCCATTCTATTTCATTCGTACGATCCATTCTTACTCATTCGTATGATCCATACTAATCCATTCGCACGAATGTATCCATTCTAATCCATTCGTACGATCCATTCTAATCCATTCGTACGATCCATTCTAATTCATTCGCATGAATGTAACCATTCTAATTCATTCATTTGATCCATTCTAATTCATTCATACGATCCATTCTAATTCATTCGTCCGATCCATTCTAATTCATTCGCACGAATGTATCCATTCTTAACCATTCATTTGATCCATTCTAATTTATTCGTACGATCCATTCTAATTCATTCGTATGATCCATTCTAATTCATTCGTACGATCCAATCTAATTCATTCGTACGATCCAATCTAATTCATTCGTAAGATCCATTCTAATTCATTCGTACGATCCATTCTAATTCATTCGTACGATCCATTCTAATTCATTCGCACGAATGTATCCATTCTAGTTCATTCGTACGATCCATTCTAAATCATTCGTACGATCCATTCTAATTCATTCGTACTATCCATTCTAATTCATCCGCACCATCCATTCTAATTCATTCGTACGATCCATTCTAATTCATTCATACGATCCATTCTAATTCAATCGTACGATCCATTCTAATTCATTCGCACAAATGTATCCATTCTAATTCATTCGTACGATCCATTCTAATTCATTCGCACGATCCATTCTAATTTATTCGTACGATCCATTCTAATTCTTTCACATGATCCATTCTAATTCATTCGTACGGTCCATTCTAATTCATTCGCACGATCCATTCTAATTCATTCGTACGATCCATTCTAATTCATTCATACGATCCATTCTAATTCATTCGTACGATCCATTCTAATTCATTCGCACAAATATATCCATTCTAATTCATTCGTACGATCCATTCTAATTCATTCGCACGATCCATTCTAATTCATTCGTACGATCCATTCTATTTCATTCGCACGATCTGTTCTTATTCATTCGCACAATCCATTCTAATTCATTTGCACGAATATATCCATTCTAATTCATTCGTACGATTCATTCTAATTCATTCGTATGATCCATTCTAATTCATTCGTATGATCCATTCTAATTCATTCGTATGGTCCATTCTAATTCATTCGTACGATCCATTCTATTTCATTCATACAATCCATTCTAATTCATTCGTACGATCCATTCTAATTCACTCATATGATCCATTCTAATAGATTCATACGATCCATTCTAATTCATTTGCACGAATATATCCATTCTAATTCATTCGAACGATCCATTCTAATTCCTTCGTACGATCCATTCTAATTCATTCGTACGATCTATTCTAATTCATTCGTACGATCCATTCTAATTCATTCGTACGATCCATTCTAATTCCTTCGTACGATCCATTCTAATTCATTCGTACAATCCATTCTAATTCATTCGTACAATCTATTCTAATTCATTCGTACGAATGGATACATTCGTGTGAATGAATTAGAATGGATCGTACGAATGAATTAGAATGGATATATTCGTGCGAATGAATTAGAATGGATCATACAAATGAGTAAGAATGGATCGTACGAATGAAATAGAATAGATTGTACGAATGAATTAGAATGGATCCTATGAATGAATTAGAATAGATCGTGTGAAAGAATTAGAATGGATTGCTTGAATGAATTAGAATGGATCGTACGAATGAATTAGAATGGATCGTACGAAGGAATTAGAATGGATCGTGCGAATGAATTAGAATGGATCGTACGAATGAATTAGAATAGATCGTACGAATGAATTAGAATGGATCGTACGAAGGAATTAGAATGGATCGTACGAATGAATTAGAATGGATATATTCGTGCAAATGAATTAGAATGGATCGTATGAATGTATTAGAATGGATCGTACGAATGAATTAGAATGGATCGTGTGAAAGAATTAGAATGGATCGTACGAATGAATTAGAATGGATCGTGCGAATGAATTAGAATGGATCGTACGAATGAATTAGAATGGATACATTTGTGCCAATGAATTAGAATGGATCGTACGAATGAATTAGAATGGATCGTATGAATGAATTAGAATGAATACATTCGTGCGAATGAATTCGAATGGATCGTGCGAATGAATTAGAATGGATCGGACGAATGAATTAGAATGGGTCGTACGAATGAATTAGAATGGATCAAATGAATGAATTAGAATGGTTACATTCATGCGAATGAATTAGAATGGATCGTACGAATGGATTAGAATGGATCGTACGAATGGATTAGAGTGGATACATTCGAGCGAATGAATTAGAATGGATCGTACGAATGAATTAGAATGGATCGTACGAATGGATTAGAATCGATCCTACGAATGGATTAGAATGGATACCTTTGTGCATATGAATTAGAATGGATCGTACGAATGAATTAGAAAGGATCATATTAATGAATTAGAATGGATCGTATGAATGAATTAGAATGGATACATTCGTGCACGATCCATTCTAATTCATTCGCACGAATCTATCCATTCTAATTCATTCGTACGATCCATTCTAATTCATTCGTACGATCCATTCTAATTCATTCTTAAGATCCATTCTAATTCATTCGTACGATCCATTCTAATTCATTCATACAATCCATTCTAATTCTTTCACACGATCCATTCTAATTCATTCACACGATCCATTATAATTCATTCGTACGATCCATCCTAATTCATTCGTACGATCCATTCTAATTCATTCGTCCGATCCATTCTAATTCATTCGCACGAATGTATCCATTCTAATTCATTCGTACGATCCATTCTAATTCATTCGTACGATCCATTCTAATTCATTCGTAAGATCCATTCTAATTCATTCGTACGATCCATTCTAATTCATTCGTACGATCCATTCTAATTCATTCGCACGAATGTATCCATTCTAGTTCATTCGTACGATCCATTCTAATTCATTCGTACGATCCATTCTAATTCATTCGCACGATCCATTCTAATTCATTCGTACGATCCATTCTAATTCATTCATACGATCCATTCTAATTCATTCGTACGATCCATTCTAATTCATTCGCACAAATGTATCCATTCTAATTCATTCGTACGATCCATTCTAATTCATTCGCACGATCCATTCTTACTCATTCATATGATCCATTCTAATTCATTCGGACGAATGTATCCATTCTAATTTATTCGTACGATCCATTCTAATTCATTCGTACGATCCATTCTAATTCATTCGTAAGATCGAATGGATCGTACGAATGAATTAGAATGGATCGTACGAATGAATTAGAACGGATACATTCGTGCGAATGAATTAGAATGGATACATTCGTAAGAAAGAATTAGAATAGATCGTATGAATGAATTAGAATGGATCCTATGAATGAATTAGAATGGATCGTGCGAATGAATTAGAATGGATCGTACGAATGAATTAGAATGGATCGTGTGAAAGAATTAGAATGGATCGTACGAATGAATTAGAATGGATCGTGCGAATGAATTAGAATGGATCGTACGAATGAATTAGAATGGACACATTTGTGCGAATGAATTAGGATGGATCGTACGAATGAATTAGAATGGATCGTGCTAATGAATTAGAATTGATCGATCGAATGAATTAGCATGGATCGTGCTAATGAATTAGAATGGATCGTACGAATGAATTAGAATGGATCGTGCGAATGAATTAGAATGGATCGTACGAATGAATTAGAATGGATACATTTGTGCGAATGAATTAGAATGGATCGTACGAATGAATTAGAATGGATCGTATGAATGAATTAGAATGGATCGTACGAATGAATTAGAATGGATCGTACGAATGAATTAGAATGGATCTTACGAATGAATTAGAATGGATCGTACAAATGAATTAGAACGGATCGTACGAATGAATTAGAATGGATATATTCGTTCGAATGAATTAGAATGGATCGGACGAATGAATTAGAATGGATCGTACGAATGAATTAGAATGGATCAAATGAATGAATTAGAATGGTTACATTCATGCGAATGAATTAGAATGGATCGTACGAATGAAATAGAATGGATCGTACGAATGAAATAGAATGGATTGCACGAATGAATTAGAATGGATCGTACGAATGAATTAGAATGGATCGTGTGAAAGAATTAGAATGGATTGTATGAATGAATTAGAATGGATCGTACGAATGAATTAGAATGGATCGTACGAATGAAATAGAATGGATCGTACGAATGAAATAGAATGGATTGCATGAATAAATTAGAATGGATCGTACGAATGAATTAGAATGGATCGTGTGAAAGAATTAGAATGGATTGTATGAATGAATTAGAATGGATCGTACGAATGAATTAGAATGGATCGTACGAAGGAATTAGAATGGATCGTATGAATGAATTAGAATGGATCGTACGAATGAATTAGAATAGATCATACGAATGAATTAGAATGGATCGTACGAAGGAATTAGAATGGATCGTACGAATGAATTAGAATGGATATATTCGTGCAAATGAATTAGAATGGATCGTATGAATGTATTAGAATGGATCGTATGAGTGAATTAGAATGGATCGTACGAATGAATTAGAATTGATCGTACGAATGAATTAGAATGGATCGTGCGAATGAATTAGAATGGATCGTACGAATGAATTAGAATGGATCGTACGAATGAATTAGAATGGATACATTCGTGCGAATGAATTAGAATGGATCGAACGAATGAATTAGAATGGATCGTACGAATGAATTAGAATGGATCGTACGAATGAATTAGAATGGATCGTATGAATGAATTAGAATGGTTACATTCGTGCGAATGAATTAGAATTGATCGTACGAATGAATTAGAATGGATCGTGCGAATGAATTAGAATGGATCGTACAAATGAATTAGAATGGATCGTACGAATGAACTAGAATGGATACATTCGTGCGAATGAATTAGAATGGACCGTACGAATGAATTAGAATGGATCGTACGAATGAATTAGAATGGATCTTACGAATGAATTAGAATGGATCGTACGAATGAATTAGAATGGATCGTACGAATGAATTAGAATGGATATATTCGTGCGAATGAATTAGAATGGATCGGACGAATGAATTAGAATGGATCGTACGAATGAATTAGAATGGATCAGATGAATGAATTAGAATGGTTACATTCATGCGAATGAATTAGAATGGATCGTACGAATGGATTAGAATGGATCGTACGAATGGATTAGAATGGATACATTCGAGCGAATGAATTAGAATTGATCGTACGAATGAATTAGAATGGATCGTACGAATGGATTAGAATGGATCCTACGAATGGATTAGAATGGATACCTTTGTGCATATGAATTAGAATGGATCGTACGAATGAATTAGAATGGATCATATTAATGAATTAGAATGGATCGTACGAATGAATTAGAATGGATACATTCGTGCACGATCCATTCTAATTCATTCGCACGAATGTATCCATTCTAATTCATTCGTACGATCCATTCTAATACATTAATATGATCCATTCTAATTCATTCGTACGATCCATTCTAATTCATATGCACAAAGGTATCCATTCTAATTCATTCGTACGATCCATTCTAATTCAGGATCGTACGAATGAATTAGAATGGATACATTCGTGCGAATGAATTAGAATTGATCGTACGAATGAATTAGAATGGATCGTACGAATAAATTAGAATGGATCGTACGAATGAACTAGAATGGATACATTCGTGCGAATGAATTAGAACAGATCGTACGAATGAATTAGAATGGATCGTACGAATGAATTAGAATGGATCTTACGAATGAATTAGAATGGATCGTACGAATGAATTAGAATGGATCGTACGAATGAATTAGAATGGATACATTCGTGCGAATGAATTAGAATGGATCGGACGAATGAATTAGAATGGATCGTACGAATGAATTAAAATGGATCAAATGAATGAATTAAAATGGTTACATTCATACGAATGAATTAGAATGGATCGTACGGAATGAATTAGAATGGATTGTACGAATGAATTAAAATGGATTGCACGAATGAATTAGAATGGATCGTACGAATGAATTAGAATGGATCGTGTGAAAGAATTAGAATGGATTGTATGAATGAATTAGAATGGATCGTACGAATGAATTAGAATGGATCGTACGAAGGAATTAGAATGGATACATTCGTGCGAATGAATTAGAATGGATACATTCGTGCGAAAGAATTAGAATAGATCGTATGAACGAATTAGAATGGATCCTATGAATGAATTTGAATGGATCGTGCGAATGAATTAAAATGGATCGTGCTAATGAATTAGAATTGATCGAACGAATGAATTAGCATGGATCGTGCTAATGAATTAGAATGGAACGTACGAATGAATTAGAATGGATCGTGTGAAAGAATTAGAATGGATTGTATGAATGAATTAGAATGGATCGTACGAAGGAATTAGAATAGATCGTACGAATGAATTAGAATGGATCGTACGAATGAATTAGAATAGATCGTACGAATGAATTAGAATGGATCGTACGAATGAATTAGAATGGATCGTGCGAATGAATTAGAATGGATCGTACGAATGAATTAGAATGGATCGTGCTAATGAATTAGAATGGACCATACGAATGAGTAAGAATGGATCGTACGAATGAAATAGAATGGATTGTACGAATGAATTAGAATGGATCGTACAAATGAATTAGAATGGATCGTACGAATGAAAAAGAATGGATTGCACGAATGAATTAGAATGGATCGTACGAATGAATTAGAATGGATCGTGTGAAAGAATTAGAATGGATTGTATGAATGAATTAGAATGGATCGAACGAATGAATTAGAATGGATCGTACGAAGGAATTAGATTGGATTGTACGAATGAATTAGACTGGATCGTACGAATGAATTAGAATGGTTACATTTGTGCGAATGAATTAGAATGGATCGTACGGAATGAATTAGAATGGATTGTATGAATGAATTAGAATGGATACATTCGTGCGAATGAATTAGAATGGATCATACGAATGAGTAAGAATGGATCGTACGAATGAATTAGAATGGATACATTCGTGCAAATGAATTAGAATGGATCGTACGAATGAATTAGAATGGATCGTACGAATGAATTAGAATGGATCATGCGAATGAATTAGAATGGATCATACCAATGAGTAAGAATGGATCGTACGAATGAATAGAATGGATCGTATGAATGAATTAGAATGGATACATTCGTGTCAATGAATTAGAATGGATCGTATGAATGAATTAGAATAGATTTTGTGAAAGAATTAGAATGGATTAGAATGGATCGTACGAATGAATTAGAATGGATACATTCGTGCGAATGAATTTGAATGGATCGGACGAATGAATTAGAATGGATCGTACGAATGAATTAGAATGGATCGTACGAATGAATTAGAATAGATTGTACGAATGAATTAGAATGGATCAAATGAATGAATTGGAATGGTTATATTCATGGGAATGAATTAGAATGGATCGTACGAATGGATTAGAATGGATCGTACGAATGGATTAGAATGGATACATTCGTGCGAATGAATTAGAATGGATCGTACGAATGAATTAGAATGGATCGTACGAATAAATTAGAATGGATCTTACGAATGAATTAGAATGGATCGTACGGATGAATTAGAATGGATCATACGAATGAATTAGAATGGATACATTCGTGCGAATGAATTAGAATGGATCGGACGAATGAATCAGAATGGATCGTACGAATGAATTAGAATGGATCAAATGAATGAATTAGAATGGTTACATTCATGCGAATGAATTAGAAATGATCGTACGGAATGAATTAGAATGGATTGTATGAATGAATTAGAATGGATACATTCGTGCGAATGAATTAGAATGGATCGTACAAATGAATTAGAATGAATCATACGAATTAGAATGGATTGCACGAATGAATTAGAATGGATCGTACGAATGAATTAGAATGGATCGTGTGAAAGAATTAGAATGGATTGTATGAATGAATTAGAATGGATCGTACAAATGAATTAGAATGGATCGTACGAATGAATTAGAATGGATTGCACGAATGAATTAGAATGGATCGTACGAATGAATTAGAATGGATCGTGTGAAAGAATTAGAATAGATTCTATGAATGAATTAGAATGGATCGTACGAATGAATTAGAATGGATCGTACGAAGGAATTAGAATGGATACATTCGTGCGAATGAATTAGAATGGATACATTCGTGCGAAAGAATTCTAATTCATTCCCACGATCTATTCTAATTTATTCGTACGATCCATTCTAATTCATTCGTACGATCTATTCTAATTCATTCGCACGAATGTAACCATTCTAATTCATTCATACGATTCATTCTAATTCATTCGTATGAGCTATTCTAATTCATTCGTACGATCCATTCTAATTCATTCATACGATCCATTGTAATTCATTCATACAATCCATTTAGATTCATTCGCACAAATGTATCCATTTAAATTCATTCGTACGATCTAGTCTAATTCATTCGTACGATCCATTCTAATTCTTTCGCACGAATATATCCATTCTAATTCTTTCGTACGATGTATTCTAATTCATTCGTACGATCCATTCTAATTCATTCGTACGATCCATTGTAATTCATTCGCATGAATGTATCCATTCTAATTCATTCATACAATCCATTCTATTTCATTCGTACGATCCATTCTTACTCATTCGTATGATCCATTCTAATTCATTCGTATGATCCATTCTAATTCATACATACGATCCATTCTAATTCATTCGTACGATCCATTTTAATTCATTCGCACGATCCATTCTAATTCATTCATACGATCCATTCTAATTCATTCATACGATCCATTCTAATTCATTCCTACAATCCATTCTAATTCATTCGCCTGATCCATTCTAATTCATTCATATGATCCATTCTATTCGAATGGATCATGCGATCCATTCGAATTCATTCGCACGATCCATTCTAATTCATTCATACGATCCATTCTAATTCATTCATACAATGCATTCTAATTCTTTCACACGATCCATTCTAATTCATTCATACGATCAATTCGAATTCATTCGTACAATCCATTCTATTTCATTTGTACGATCCATTCTTACTCATTCGTATGATCCATTCTAATTCATTCGTATGATCCATTCTAATTCATTTGTACGATCCATTCTAATTTATTCGTACAATCCATTCTATTTCATTCGTACGATCCATTCTTACTCATTCTTATGATCCATTCTAATTCATTCGCACGAATATATCCATTCTAATTCATTCATACAATCCATTCTAATTCATTCCGTACGATCCATTCTAATTCATTCGTACGATCGTACGAATGAATTAGAATGGATCGTACGAATGAATTAGAATAGATTGTGTGAATGAATTAGAATGGATCGTACGAATGAATTAGAATGGATCGTACGAATGAATTAGAATGGATCATACGAATGAGTAAGAATGGATCGTACGAATGAATTAGAATGGATCGTACGAATAAATTAGAATGGATACATTCGTCTGAATGAATTAGAATGGATCATAAGAATGAGTAAGAATGGATCGTACGAATGAAATAGAATAGATTGTACGAATGAATTAGAATGGATCCTACGAATGAATTAGAATGGATCGTGTGAAATACGAATGAATTAGAATGGATATATTCGTGCAAATGAATTAGAATGGATCGTATGAATGTATTAGAATGGATCGTATGAGTGAATTAGAATGGATCGTGCGAATGAATTAGAATGGATTGTATGAATGATTTAGAATGGATCGTACGAATGAATTAGAATGGATCATACGAATGAATTAGAATGGATCGTACGAATGAACTAGAATGGATACATTCGTGCGAATGAATTAGAATGGATCGTACGAATGAATTAGAATGGATTGTGCGAATGATTAGAATGGATCATATGAATGAATTAGAATAGATCGTATGAATGAATTAGAATGGATCGTATGAATGAATTAGAATAGATCGTACGAATGAATTAGAATGGATCGTACGAATAAATTAGAATGGATACATTCGTCCGAATGAATTAGAATGGATCATACGAATGAGTAAGAATGGATCGTGCGAAAGAAATAGAATAGATTGTACGAATGAATTAGAATGGATCCTACGAATGAATTAGAATGGATCGTGTGAAAGAATTAGAATGGATTGTATGAATGAATTAGAATGGATCGTATGAATGAATTAGAATGGATCGTGCGAATGAATTCGAATGGATCGTACGAATTCATTCTAATTTATTCATACAATCCATTCTACTTCTTTCACACGATCTATTCTAATTCATTCGTAGGATCCATTCTAATTCATTCGTACAATCTATTCCAATTCATTCGTACGATCCATTCTTACTCATTCGTATGATCCATTCTAATTCATTCGGACGAATGTATCCATTCTAATTTATTCGTTCGATCCATTCTAATTCATTCGTACAATCTATTCTAATTCATTCGTACGATCAATTCTAATTCATTCATACGATCTATTCTAATTCATTCATACAATCCATTCTAATTCTTGCACACGATCCATTCTAATTCATTCGTACGATCCATTCTAATTCATTCGCACAATCCATTCTATTTCATTCGTACGATCCATTCTTACTCATTCGTATGATCCATTCTAATTCATTCGCACGAATGTATCCATAATGGATCATACGAATGAATAAGAATGGATCGTACGAATGAAATAGAATGGATTGTGCGAATGAATTAGAATGGACCGTACGAATGAATTAGAATGGATACATTCGTGCGAATGAATTAGAATGGATCGGACGAATGAATTAGAATGGATCGTACGAATGAATTAGAATGGATCGTACGAATGAATTAGAATGGATCGTACAAATAAATTAGAATGGATGCATTCGTCCGAATGAATTAGAATGGATCATACGAATGAGTAAGAATGGATCGTACGAATGAAATAGAATAGATTGTACGAATGAATTAGAATGGATTCATACGAATAAATTAGAATGGATACATTCGTGCGAATGAATTAGAATGGATCGTACCAATGAGTAAGAATGGATCGTACGAATGAAATGGAATGGATTGTGCGAATGAATTATAATGGATCATACGAATGAATTAGAATGGATCGTACAAATTAATTAGAATGGATACATTCGTGCGAATAAATTAGAATGGATTGTATGAATGAATTAGAATGGATCGTACGAATAAATTAGAATGGATCATACGAATTAATTAGAATGGATCATACGAATGAATTAGAATGGATCGTACGAAAGAATTAGAATGGATCGTACGAATGAATTAGAATAGATTGCGTGAATGCATTAGAATGGATCGTGCGAATGAAATAGAATGGATACAAATGAATTAGAATTCATTCGTACGTCTAATTCATTCGTACGTCTAATTCAATCATACGTCTAATTCATTCGTACGGTCCATTCTAATTCTTTCGTACGTCTAATTCATTCGTACGTCCAATTCATTCGTACGGTCCATTCTAATTCATTCGCACAATCCATTCTTTTTCATTCGTACGATCCATTCTTACTCATTCGTATGATCCATTATGGATACATTCGTGCGAATGAATTAGAATGGATCATACGAATGACTAAGAATGGATCGTACGAATGAAATAGAAGGGATTATGCGAATGAATTAGAATGGATCGTATGAATGAATTAGAATGGATCGTGTGAAAGAATTCGAATGGATTGTATGAATGAATTAGAATAGATCGTATGAATGAATTAGAATGGATCGTACGAATGAATTAGAATGGATCGTACGAATGAATTAGAATGGATCGTACGAATGAATTAGAATGGATACATTCGTGCGAATGAATTAGAATGGATCATACGAATGAGTAAGAATGGATCATCATTCTAATTCATTCGTATAATCCATTCTAATTCATTTTTATCCATTCTATTTCATTCGCACGATCCATTCTAATTCATTCGCGCAATCTATTCTAATTCATTCGTACGATCCATTCTAATTCATTCGTACGATCCATTCTAATTCATTCATACAATCCATTGTAATTAATTCACACGAATGTATCCATTCTAATTCATTCGTACGATCCATTCTAATTCATTTGCACAATCTATTCTAATTCATTCATACGATCCATTCTAATTCATTCGCACGAATGTATCCATTCTAATTCATTCATACGATCCATTCTACTTCATTCGTACTATCCGTTCTAATTCACTCATTCGATCCATTCTAATTCATTCATACGATCCATTCTAATTCATTCGTACTATCCATTCTAATTCCTTCGTATCCATTCTAATTCACTCATACGATCCATTCTAATTCATTCGTACGATCCATTCTAATTCATTCATACAATCCATTCTAATTCATTCGCACGAATGTATCCATTCTAATTCATTCGTACGATCAGTTCTAATTCATTCACAAAATCTATTCTAATTCATTCATACGATCCATTCTAATTCATTCACACGAATGTATCCATTATAATTCATTCATACGATCCATTCTAATTCATTCATACGATCCATTCTAATTCACTCATACGATCCATTCTAATACATTCATACGATCCATTCTAATTCATTTGCGCGAATATATCCATTCTAATTCATTCTTAAGATCCATTCTAATTCCTTCGTACGATCCATTTTAATTCATTCGTACGATCTATTCTAATTCATTCGTACGATCCATTCTAATTCATTCGTACGATCTATTCTAATTCCTTTGTACGATCCATTCTAATTCATTCCTACGATCCATTCTAATTCATTCACACGATCCATTCTAATTCTTTCACACGATCCATTCTAATTCATTCGTACGATCCATTCTAATTCATTTGTGCAATCCATTCTATTTCATTCGTACGATCCATTCTTACTCATTCGTACGATCCATTCTAATTCATTCACACGAATGTATCCATTCGTACGAATGAATTAGAATAGATTGTACGAATGAATTAGAATGGATCGTACGAATGAATTAGAATGGATCGTACGAAGGAATTAGAATGGATCGTACGAATGAATTAGAATGGATCGTACGAATGAATTAGAATAGATCGTACGAATGAATTAGAATGGATCATACGAATGAATTAGAATGGATCGTACGAATGAATTAGAATGGATACATTCGTGCGAATGAATTAGAATGGATTGTGCGAATGAATAAGAACAGGTCATGTGAATGAATTAGAATGGATCGTACGAATGAATTAGAATGGATCATGCGAATGAATTAGAATGAATCGTACGAATGAATTAGAATGGATACATTTGTGCGAACGAATTAGAATGGATCGTACGAATGAATTAGAATGGATCGTATGAATGAATTAGAATGGATCGTACGAATGAATTAGAATGGATCGTGCGAATGAATTAGAATGGATCGTACGAATGAATTAGAATGGATCGTGCGAATGAATTAGAATGGATCGTACGAATGAATTAGAATGGATCGTGTGAAAGAATTAGAATGGATCGTACGAATTAATTAGAATGGATCATGCGAATGAATTAGAATGGATCGTACAAATGAATTAGAATGGATACATTTGTGCGAATGAATTAGAATGGATCATATGAATGAATTAGAATGGATCATACGAATGAATTAGAATGGATCGTGTGAATGAATTAGAATGGATCGTACGAATGAATTAGAATGGATCGTACGAATGAACTAGAATGGATACATTCGTGCGAATGAATTAGAATGGATCGTACGAATGAATTAGAATAGATCGTACGAATGAATTAGAATGGATCTTACGAATGAATTAGAATGGATCGTACAAATGAATTAGAATGGATCGTACGAATGAATTAGAATGGACACATTCGTGCGAATGAATTAGAATGGATCGTACGAATGAATTAGAATGGATCGTACGAGTGAATTAGAATGGATCGTGCGAATAAATTAGAATGGATCGTGTGAAAGAATTAGAATGGATCGTACGAATGAATTAGAATGGATCGTACGAATGAACTAGAATGGATACATTCGTGCGAATGAATTAGAATGGATCGTACGAATGAATTAGAATGGATCGTACGAATAAATTAGAATGGATATTACGAATGAATTAGAATGGATCGTACGAATGAATTAGAATGGATCGTACGAATGAATTAGAATGGATCGTACGAATGAATTAGAATGGATCGTACGAAGGAATTAGAGTGGATCGTACTAATGAATTAGAATGGATCGTACGAATGAATTAGAATGGATACATTCGTGCAAATGAATTAGAATGGATCGGACGAATGAATTAGAATGGATCGTACGAATGAGTAAGAATGGATCGCACAAATGAAATAGAATAGATCGTACGAATGAATTAGAATGGATCGTACGAAGGATTTAGAATGGATCGTACGAATGAATTAGAATGGATCGTGCTAATGAATTAGAATTGATCGAACGAATGAATTAGCATGGATCGTGCTAATGAATTAGAATGGAACGTACGAATGAATTAGAATGGATCGTGTGAAAGAATTAGAATGGATTGTATGAATGAATTAGAATGAATTCGTACGATCCATTCTAATTCATTCGCACGATCCATTCTAATTCATTCATACAATCCATTCTAATTCTTTCACACGAACCATTCTAATTCATTCGTAGGATCCATTCTAATTCATTCGTACAATCTATTCTATTTCATTCGTACGATCCATTCTTACTCATTTGTATGATCCATTCTAATTCATTCGGTCGAATGTATCCATTCTAATTTATTCGTACGATCCATTCTAATTCATTCGTACGATCCATTCTAATTCATTCGTACGATCCATTCTTACTCATTCATATGATCCATTCTAATTCATTCGTACGATCCATTCTAATTCATTCGTACGATCCATTCTAATTCATTCGCACAATCTATTCTAATTCATTCGTACGATCCATTCTAATTCATTCGTACGATCGTACGAATGAATTAGAATGGATCGTACGGAATGAGTTAGAATGGATTGTATGAATGAATTAGAATGGATACATTCGTGCGAATGAATTAGAATGGATCATACGAATGAGTAAGAATGGATCGTACGAATGAAATAGAATGGATTGTACGAATGAATTAAAATGGATCGTACAAAAGAATTAGAATGGATCGTACGAATGAATTAGAATGGGTCATACGAATGAGTAAGAATGGATCGTACAAATGAAATAGAATGGATTGTACGAATGAATTAGAATGGATCGTACGAATGAATTAGAATGGATCGTATGAAAGAATTAGAATGCATTGTATGAATGAATTAGAATCGATCGTATGAATGAATTAGAATGGATCGTGCGAATGAATTCGAATGGATCGCATGATCCATTCGAATAGAATGGATCGTATGAATGAATTAGAATGGATCGGGCGAATGAATTAGAATGGATTGTAGGAATGAATTAGAATGGATCGTATGAATGAATTAGATTGGATCGTATGAATGAATTAGAATGGATCGTGCGAAGGAATTAGAATGTATCGTACGAATGAATTAGAATGGATCGTACGAATGAATTAGAATGGATCATACGAATGAATTAGAATGGATCATACGAATGAGTAAGAATGGATCATACGAATGAAATAGAATGGATTGTACGAATGAATTAGAATGGATACATTCATGCGAATGAATTAGAATGGATCGGACGATTGAATTAGAATGGATCGTACGATTCATTCTAATTCATTCATACGATCCATTCTAATACATTCGTACGATTCATGCTAATTCCTTCGCACGATCCATTCTAATTCATTCGTACGATCCATTCTTATTCATTCATACGATCCATTCTAATTCATTTGCACAATCCATGCTAATTCATTCGTACAATCCATTCTAATTCATTCGTATGATCAATTCTACCTCATTCGGTGGATCCATTCTAATTCATTCGTACGATCCATTCTAATTCATTCCCACGATCCATTCTAATTTATTCGTACGATCCATTCTAATTCATTCGTACGATCTATTCTAATTCATTCGCACGAATGTAACCATTCTAATTCATTCATACGATTCATTCTAATTCATTCGTATGAGCTATTCTAATTCATTCGTACGATCCATTCTAATTCATTCACACGAATGTATCCATTCTAATTCATTCATACGATCCATTCTAATTCATTCGTACGATCTATTCTAATTCACTCATACGATCCATTCTAATACATTCATACGATCCATTCTAATTCATTTGCACGAATATATCCATTCTAATTCATTCGTACGATCCATTCTTATTCCTTCGTACGATCCATTCTAATTCATTCGTACGATCTATTCTATTTCATTCGTACGATCCATTCTTACTCATTCGTACGATCCGTTCTAATTCATTCGTCCGATCCATTCTAATTCATTCGCACGAATGTATCCATTCTAATTCATTCGTTCGATCAATTCTAATTCATTAGCACGATCAAATCTAATTCATTAGTACGATCCATTCTAATTCATTCGCACGATCCATTCTAATTCATTCATAGGATCCATTCTAATTCATTCATACGATCCATTCTAATTCTTTCGCACGAATGTATCCATTCTAATTCATTCGCACGAATGTATTCATTCTAATTCATTCGTACGATCCATTCTAATTCATTCGTACGATCCATTCTAATTCATTAAATGATCCATTCTAATTCATTCGTACGATCCATTCTAATTCATATGCACAAAGGTATCCATTCTAATCCATTCGTAGGATCCATTCTAATCCATTCGTACGATCCATTCTAATTCATTCGTACGATCCATTCTAATTCATTCGCTCGAATGTATCCATTCTAATCCATTCGTACGATCCATTCTAATCCATTCCTACGATCCATTCTAATTCATTCGCATGAATGTAACCATTCTAATTCATTCATTTGATCCATTCTAATTCATTCGTACGATCCATTCTAATTCATTCGTCCGATCCATTCTAATTCATTCGCACGAATGTATCCATTCTAATTCATTCGTACGATCCATTCTATTTCATTCGTACGATCCATTCTAATTCATTCGTAAGATCCATTCTAATTCATTCGTACGATCCATTCTAATTCATTCGTACGACCCATTCTAATTCATTCGCACGAATGTATCCATTCTAGTTCATTCGTACGATCCATTCTAATTCATTCGTACGATCCATTCTAATTCATTCGCACGATCCATTCTAATTCATTCGTACGATCAATTCTAATTCATTCGTGCAATCCATTCTATTTCATTCGTACGATCCATTCTTACTCATTCGTACGATCCATTCTAATTCATTCACACGAATGTATCCATTCGTACGAATGAATTAGAATAGATTGTACGAATGAATTAGAATGGATCGTACGAAGGAATTAGAATGGATCGTACGAATGAATTAGAATGGATCGTACGAATGAATTAGAATGGATCGTACGAAGGAATTAGAATGGATCGTACGAATGAATTAGAATGGATCGTACGATTGAATTAGAATGGATCATACCAATGAGTAAGAATGGATCGTATGAATGAATTAGATTGGATCGTACGATCCATTCTAATTCATTTGCATGGATCGTGCTAATGAATTAGAATGGAATATACGAATGAATTAGAATGGATCGTAGAATGGATCGTACGAATGAATTAGAATGAATTAGAATGGATCGTACGAATGAATTAGAATAGATCATAGGAATGAATTAGAATGGATCGTGCAAATGAATTAGAATGGATACATTCGTGCAAATGAATTAGAATGGATCGTGCGAATGAATTAGAATGGATCGTACGAATGAATTAGAATGGATATATTTGAACGAATAAATTAGAATGGATCATACGAATGAATTAGAATGGATCGTACGAATGAATTAGAATGGATAGTGCGAATGAATTAGAATCGATCGTATGAATGAATTAGAATGGATCGTACGAATGAATTAGAATGGATCATACGAATGAGTAAGAATGGATCGTACGAATGAATTAGAATGGATCGTACGAATGAATTAGAATGGATCGTACGAATAAATTAGAATGGATACATTCGTCTGAATGAATTAGAATAGATCATGCGAATGAGTAAGAATGGATCGTACGAATGAAATAGAATAGATTGTACGAATGAATTAGAATGGATCCTACGAATGAATTAGAATGGATCGTGTGAAAGAATTAGAATGGATTGTATGAATGAATTAGAATGGATCGTATGAATGAATTAGAATGGATCGTGCGAATGAATTCGAATGGATCGTACGAATTCATTCTAATTCATTCATAAAATCCATTCTAATTCTTTCACAAGATCCATTCTAATTCATTCGTACGTTCCATTCTAATTCATTAGCACGATCCATGCTAATTCATTCGTTCGATCAATTCTAATTCATTAGCACGATCCATTCTAATTCATTCGTACGATCCATTCTAATTCATTCGCACGATCCATTCTAATTCATTCATAGGATCCATTCTAATTCATTCATACGATCTATTCTAATTCTTTCGCACGAATGTATCCATTCTAATTCATTCGCACGAATGTATCCATTCTAATTCATTCGTACGATCCATTCTAATTCATTCGTACGATCCATTCTAATTCATTCGTACGATCCATTCTAATACATTCATACGATCTATTCTAATTCATTCATACAATCCATTCTAATTCTTTCACACGATCCATTCTAATTCATTCGTACGATCCATTCTAATTCATTCGCACAATCCATTATATTTCATTCGTACGATCCATTCTTACTCATTCGTATGATCCATTCTAATTCATTCGCACGAATGTATCCATAATGGATCATACGAATGAGTAAGAATGGATCGTACGAATGAAATAGAATGGATTGTGCGAATGAATTAGAATAGACCGTACGAATGAATTAGACGTACGAATGAATTAGAATGGATACATTCGTGCGAATAAATTAGAATGGATCATACGAATGAGTAAGAATGGATCGTCATTCTAATTCATTCGTATGATCCATTCTAATTCAATTGTATCCATTCTATTTCATTCGCACGATCCATTCTAATTCATTCGCGCAATCTATTCTAATTCATTCGTCCGATCCATTCTAATTCATTCATACGATCCATTCTAATTCATTCATACAATACATTCTAATTCTTTCACACGATCCATTCTAATTCATTCGTAGGATCCATTCTAATTCATTCGTACAGTCTATTCTATTTCATTCGTACGATCCGTTCTAATTCATTCGTACGATCCATTCTAATTCATTCGGACGATCCATTCTAATTCATTCGCATGAATGTATCCATTCTAATTCATTCGTACGATCCATTCTAATTCATTCATACAATCCATTCTAATTCTTTCACACGATCCATTCTAATTCATTCGTACGATCCATTCTAATTCATTCGTGCAATCCATTCTATTTCATTCATACGATCCATTCTTACTCATTCGTACGATCCATTCTAATTCATTCACACGAATGTATGCATTCGTACGAATGAATTAGAATAAATTGTACGAATGAATTAGAATGGATCGTACGAATGAATTAGAATGGATCGTACGAAGGAATTAGAATGGATCGTACGATTGAATTAGAATGGATCGTACGAATGAATTAGAATAGATCGTATGAATGAATTAGAATGGATCGTACGAAGGAATTAGAATGGATCGTACGAATGAATTAGAATGGATATATTCGTGCAAATGAATTAGAATGGATCTTATGAATGTATTAGAATGGATCGTATGAGTAAATTAGAATGGATCATACGAATTAATTAGAATGGATCGTACGAATGAATTAGAATGGATCGTACGAATGAATAAGAACGGATACATTCGTGCGAATGAATTAGAATGGATTGTGCGAATGAATAAGAACAGATCGTGCGAATGAATTAGAATGGATCGTACGAATGAATTAGAATGGATCGTGTGAATGAATTAGAATGGATCGTACGAATGAATTAGAATGGATACATTTGTGCGAATGAATTAGAATGGATCGTACGAATGAATTAGAATGGATCGTATGAATGAATTAGAATGGATCGTACGAATGAATTAGATTGGATCGTGCGAATGAATTAGAATGGATCGTACGAATGAATTAGAATGGATCGTACGAATGAACTAGAATGGATACATTCGTGCGAATGAATTAGAATGGATCGTACGAATGAATTAGAATGGATCGTACGAATGAATTTGAAGGGATCGTACGAATGAATTAGAATGGATCGTACGAATGAATTAGAATGGATCGTACGAATGAATTAGAATGGATACCTTTGTGCGAATGAATTAGAATGGATCGTACGAATGAATTAGAATGGATTATACGAATGAATTAGAATGGATCGTTCGAATGAACTAGAATGGATACATTCGTGCGAATGAATTAGAATTGATCGTACGAATGAATTAGAATGGATCGTACGAATGAATTAAAATGGATCTTACGAATGAATTAGAATGGATCGTACGAATGAATTAGAATGGATCGTACGAATGAATTAGAATGGATACATTCGTGCGAATGAATTAGAATGGATCGGACGAATGAATTAGAATGGATCGTACGAATGAATTAGAATGGATCGTATGAATGAATTAGAATGGATAGTACGAATGAATTAGAATGGATCATACGAATAAATTAGAATGGATATATTCGTTCGAATGAATTAGAATGGATCATACGAATGAGTAAGAATAGATCGTACGAATGAAATAGAATAGATTGTACGAATGAATTAGAATGGATTCGTACGAATGAATTAGAATGGATACATTCGTGCGAATGAATTAGAATGGATCGTACCAATGAGTAAGAATGGATCGTACGAATGAAATAGAATGGATTGTGCGAATGAATTAGAATGGATCGTACGAATGAATTAGAATGGATCGTGTGAAAGAATTAGAATGGATTGTATGAATGAATTAGAATAGATCGTATGAATGAATTAGAATGGATCGTATGAGTGAATTAGAATAGATACGAAGGAATTAGAATGGATTGTACGAAGGAATTAGAATGGATCATACGAATGAAATAGAATGTATCGTACGAAGGAATTAGAATGAATCGTACGAAGGAATTAGAATGGATCGTACGAAGGAATTAGAATAGATCGTACGAATGAATTAGAATGGATATATTCGTGCAAATGAATTAGAATGGATCGTATGAATGAATTAGAATGGATCGTATGAGTGAATTAGAACGGATAGTACGAATGAAGTAGAATGGATCGTATGAATGAATTAGAATGGATACATTCGTGCGAATGAATTAGAATGGATCGTATGAATGAATTAGAATAGATTGTGCGAATGAATTAGAATGGATCGTACGAATGAATTAGAATGGATCATATTAATGAATTAGAGTGGATCGTACGAATGAATTAGAATGGATACATTCGTGCACGATCCATTCTAATTCATTCGCACGAATGTATCCATTCTAATTCATTCGTACGATCCATTCTAATTCATTCATACAATCCTTTCTAATACTTTCACACGATCCATTCTAATTCATTCGTACGATCCATTCTAATTCATTCGTGCAATCCATTCTATTTCATTCATACGATCCATTCTTACTCATTCGTACGATCCATTCTAATTCATTCACACGAATGTATCCATTCGTACGAATGAATTAGAATAGATTGTACGAATGAATTAGAATGGATCGTACGAAGGAATTAGAATGGAACGTACGAATGAATTAGAATGGATCGTACGAATGAATAAGAATAGATCGTACGAATGAATTAGAATGGGTCGTACGATGGAATTAGAATGGATCGTACGAATGAATTAGAACGGATATATTCGTGCAAATGAATTAGAATGGATCGTATGAATGTATTAGAATGGATCGTATGAGTGAATTAGAATGAATCATACGAATTAATTAGAATGTATCATACGAATGAATTAGAATGGATCGTACGAATGAATTAGAATGGATACATTCGTGTGAATGAATTAGAATGGATCGTATGAATGAATTAGAATAGATTTTGTGAATGAATTAGAACTGATCGTACGAATGAATTAGAATGGATACATTCGTGCGAATGAATTAGAATCGATTTTATGAATGAATTAGAATGGATCCTATGAATGAATTAGAATGGATCGTACGAATGAATTAGAATGGATCGTACGAATGAATTAGAATGGATCTTACGAATGAAATAGAATAGATTGTACGAATGAATTAGAATGGATTCGTACGAATGAATTAGAATGGATACATTCGTGCGAATGAATTAGAATGGATCGTACCAATGAGTAAGAATGGATCGTACGAATGAAATAGAATGGATTGTGTGAATGAATTAGAATGGATCGCACGAATGTATCCATTCTAATTCATTCGTACGATCCATTCTAATTCATTCGTACGATCCATTCTAATTAATTCGTACGATCCATTCTAATTAATTCGTATGATCCATTCTAATTCATTCGTACGATCCATTCTAATTCATTCAGACAATCCATTCTAATTCATTCGTACGATCCATTCTAATTCACTCATACGATCCATTCTAATACATTCATACGATCCATTCTAATTCATTTGGACGAATATATCCATTCTAATTCATTCGTACGATCCATTCTAATTCCTTCGTACGATCCATTCTAATTCATTCGTTTGATCTATTCTAATTCATTCGTACGATCCATTCTAATTCTTTCGTACGATCCATTCTAATTCCTTCATACGATCCATTCTAATTCATTCGTACGATCCATTCTAATTCATTCATACAATCTATTCTAATTCATTCGTACGAATGGATACATTCGTGTGAATAAATTAGAATGGATCGTACGAATGAGTAAGAATGGATCGTACGAATGAAATAGAATGGATTGCATGAATGAATTAGAATGGATCGTACAAATGAATTAGAATGGATCGTACGAAGGAATTAGAATGGATCGTACGAATGAATTAGAATGGATTGTACGAATGAATTAGAATGGATCGTACGAAGGAATTAGAATGGATCGTACGAATGAATTAGAATGGATCGTGCTAATGAATTAGAATTGATCGAACGAATGAATTAGCATGAATCGTGCTAATGAATTAGAATGGAACGTACGAATGAATTAGAATGGATCGTGTGAAAGAATTAGAATGGATTGTATGAATGAATTAGAATGAATTCGTACGATCCATTCGAATTCATTTGCACGATCCATTCTAATTCATTCATACGATCCATTCTAATTCATTCATACAATCCATTCTAATTCTTTCACACGATCCATTCTAATTCATTCGTAGGATCCATTCTAATTCATTCGTACAATCTATTCTATTTCATTCGTACGATCCATTCTTACTCATTCGTATGATCCATTCTAATTCATTCGGACGAATGTATCCATTCTAATTTATTCGTACGATCCATTCTAATTCATTCGTACGATCCATTCTAATTCATTCGTACGATCTATTCTAATTCATTCGTACGATCCATTCTAGTTTCATTCGTACGATCCATTCTAATTCATTCGCTCGAATGTATCCATTCTAATCCATTCGTACGATCCATTCTAATCCATTCGTACGATCCATTCTAATTCATTCGCATGAATGTAACCATTCTAATTCATTCATTTGATCCATTCTAATTCATTCGTACGATCCATTCTAATTCATTCGTCCGATCCATTCTAATTCATTCGCACGAAGGTATCCATTCTAATTCATTCGTACGATCCATTCTAATTCATTCGTACGATCCATTCTAATTCATTCGCACGAATGTATCCATTCTAGTTCATTCGTACGATCCATTCTAATTCATTCATACGATCCATTCTAATTCATTCGCACGATCCATTCTAATTCATTCGTACGATCAATTCTAATTCCTTCGCACGAATGTATCCATTCTAATTCATTCGTACGATCCTGAATTAAAATGGATCGTACGAATGAATTAGAATGGATACCTTTGTGCATATGAATTAGAATGGATCGTACGAATGAATTAGAATGGATCATATTAATGAATTAGAATGGATCGTACGAATGAATTAGAATGGATCGTACGAATGAATTAGAATGGATCTTACAAATGGATTAGAATGGATACATTCGTGCGAGTGAATTAGAATGGATCGGACGAATGAATTAGAATGGATCGTACGAATGAATTAGAATGGATCAAATGAGTGAATTAGAATGGTTACATTCATGCAAATGAATTAGAATGGATCGTACGAATGGATTAGAATGGATAGTTTGAATGGATACATTCGAGCGAATGAATTAGAATGGAGCGTACGAATGAAATTATAATGGATCGTACGAATGAATTAGAATAGATCGTACGAATGAATTAGAATGGATCGTACGAATGAATTAGAATGGATCGTGGGAAAGAATTAGAATGGATCGTACGAATGAATTAGAATGGATCGTGCGAATGAATTAGAATGGATCGTACGAATGAATTAGAATGGATCGTGCTAATGAATTAGAATTGATCGAACGAATGAATTAGCATGGATCGTGCATTCGTACGATCCATTCTATTTCATTCGTAAGATCCATTCTAATTCATTCGTACGATCCATTCTAATTCATTCACACGAATGTATCCATAATGGATCATACGAATGAGTAAGAATGGATCGTACGAATGAAATAGAATGGATTGTGCGAATGAATTAGAATGGACCGTACGAATGAATTAGAATGGATACATTCGTGCGAATGAATTAGAATGGATTGGACGAATGAATTAGAATGGATCGTACGAATGAATTAGAATGGATCGTACGAATAAATTAGAATGGATACATTCGTCCGAATGAATTAGAATGGATCATACGAATGAGTAAGAATGGATCGTACGAATGAAATAGAATAGATTGTACGAATGAATTAGAATGGATCGTGCGAATGAATTAGAATGGATCGTACGAATGAATTAGACTGGATCGTACGAATGAATTAGAATGGATCGTGCGAATGAATTAGAATGGATCATATTAATGAATTAGAATGGATCGTGCGAATGAATTAGAATGGATCATATTAATGAATTAGAATGGATCGTACGAATGAATTAGAATGGATACATTCGAGCGAATGAATTAGATAGGATCGTGCGAATGAATAAGAATGGATCATACGAATGAATTAGAATGGATCGTACGAATTAATTAGAATGGATACATTCGTGCGAATGAATTAGAATGGATTGTATGATTGAATTAGAATGGATCGTACGAATGAATTAGAATGGATCATATGAATTAATTAGAATGGATCATACGAATGAATTAGAATAGATCGTACGAATGAATTAGAATGGATCGTACGAATGAACTAGAATGGATCGTACGAATGAACTAGAATGGATACATTCGTGCGAATGAATTAGAATGGATCGTACGAATGAATTAGAATGGATCGTACGATTCATTCTAATTCATTCGTACGATCCATTCTAATACATTCGTACGATTCATGCTAATTCATTCGCACGATCCATTCTAATTTATTCGTACGATCCATTCTTATTCATTCATATGATCCATTCTAATTCATTCGCACAATCCATTCTAATTCATTCGTACAATCCATTCTAATTCATTCGTATGATCCATTCTAACTCATTCGGTGGATCCATTCTAATTCATTCGTACGATCCATTCAAATTCATTCCCACGATCCATTCTAATTTATTCGTACGATCCATTCTAATTTATTCGTACAATCTATTCTAATTCATTCGCACGAATGTAACCATTCTAATTCATTCATACGATTTATTCTAATTCATTCGTATGAGCTATTCTAATTCATTCGTATGATCCATTCTAATTCATTCGTACGATCCATTGTAATTCATTCATACAATCCATTTAGATTCATTCGCACAAATGTATCCATTCAAATTCATTCGTACGATCCAGTCTAATTCATTCGTACGATCCATTCTAATTCATTCGCACGAATATATCCATTCTAATTCTTTCGTACGATGCATTCTAATTCATTCGTACGATCCATTCTAATTCATTCGTACGATCCATTCTAATTCATTCGTACGATCCATTCTAATTCATTCGCACGAATGTATCCATACTAATTCATTCATACAATCCATTCTATTTCATTCGTACGATCCATTCTTACTCATTCGTATGATTCATTCTAATTCATTCGTATGATCCATTCTAATTCATTCGTACGATCCATTCTAATTCATTCGTACGATCCATTCTAATTCATTCGCACGATCCATTCTAATTCATTCATACGATCCATTCTAATTCATTCATACGACCCATTCTAATTCATTCCTACAATCCATTCTAATTCATTCGCTCGAATGTATCCATTCTAATCCATTCGTACGATCCATTCTAATCCATTCGTACGATCCATTCTAATTCATTCGCATGAATGTAACCATTCTAATTCATTCATTTGATCCATTCTAATTCATTCGTACGATCCATTCTAATTCATTAGCACGATCCATGCTAATTCATTCGTTCGATCAATTCTAATTCATTAGCACGATCCATTCTAATTCGTTCGTACGATCCATTCTATTTCATTCGCACGATCCATTCTAATTCATTCATAGGATCTATTCTAATTCAATCATACGATCTATTCTAATTCTTTCGCACGAATGTATCCATTCTAATTCATTCGCACGAATGTATCCATTCTAATTCATTCGTACGATCCAATCTAATTCATTCGCACGATCCATTCTAATTCATTCATATGATCCATTCTAATTCATTCATACAATCCATTCTAATTCTATCACACGATCCATTCTAATTCATTCGTACGATCCATTCTAATTCATTCGTACAATCCATTCTATTTCATTCGTACGATCCATTCTTACTCATTCGTATGATCCATTCTAATTCATTCGTACGATCCATTCTAATTCATTTGTACGATCCATTCTAATTCATTCGTACGATCCATTCTAATTCATTCGCACGAATGTATCCATTCTAGTTCATTCGTACGATCCATTCTAATTCATTCGTACGATCCATTCTAATTCATTCGCACGATCCATTCTAATTCATTCATACAATCTATTCTAATTCTTTCACACGATCCATTCTAATTCATTCGTACGATCCATTCTAATTCATTCGTGCAATCCATTCTATTTCATTCGTACGATCCATTCTTACTCATTCATACGATCCATTCTAATTCATTCACACGAATGTATCCATTCGTATGAATGAATTAGAATAGATTATACGAATGAATTAGAATGGATCGTACGAATGAATTAGAATGGATCGTACGAATGAATTAGAATGGATCGTGCGAATGAATTAGAATGGATCGTACGAATGAATTAGAATGGATCGTACGAATGAACGAGAATGGATACATTCGTGCGAATGAATTAGAATGGATCGTACGAATGAATTAGAATGGATCGTACGAATGAATTAGAATGGATCATACGAATGAATTAGAATGGATCATACGAATGAGTAAGAATGGATCGTACGAATGAAATAGAATGGATTGTACGAATGAATTAGAATGGATCGTACGAATGAATTAGAATGGATTATGTGAAAGAATTAGAATGGATTGTATGAATCAATTAGAATGGATCATATGAATGAATTAGAATGGATCGTGCGAATGAATTCGAATGGATCGTACGAATGAATTAGAATGGATCGTACGAATGAATTAGAATGGATCGTACGAATGAATTAGAATGGATACATTCGTGCGAAAGAATTAGAATAGATCGTATGAATGAATTAGAATGGATCCTATGAATGAATTAGAATGGATCGTGCGAATGAATTAGAATGGATCGTACGAATGAATTAGAATGGATCGTGCTAATGAATTAGAATTGATCGAACGAATGAATTAGCATGGATCGTGCTAATGAATTATAATGGAACATACGAATGAATTAGAATGGATCGTGTGAAAGAATTAGAATGGATTGAATGAATGAATTAGAATGAATTCGTACGATCCATTCGAATTCATTCGCACGATCCATTCTAATACATTCATACGATCCATTCTAATTCATTCATACAATCCATTCTAATTCTTTCACACGATCCATTCTAATTCATTCGTAGGATCTATTCTAATTCATTCGCACGATCCATTCTAATTCATTCATACAATCCATTCTAATTCTTTCACACGAACCATTCTAATTCATTCGTAGGATCCATTCTAATTCATTCGTACAATCTATTCTATTTCATTCGTACGATCCATTCTTACTCATTTGTATGATCCATTCTAATTCATTCGGTCGAATGTATCCATTCTAATTTATTCGTACGATCCATTCTAATTCATTCGTACGATCCATTCTAATTCCTTCGTACGATCCATTCTAACTCATTCGTACGATCCATTCTAATTCATTCGTACGATCCATTCTAATTCATTCGCACAAATGTATCCATTCTAATTTATTCGTACGATCCATTCTAATTCATTCGCATAATCTATTGTAATTCATTCGTACGATCCATTCTAACTCATTCGTACGATCGTACGAATGAATTAGAATAGATCGTACGGAATGAATTAGAATGGATTGTATGAATGAATTAGAATGGATCGTACGAATGAACTAGAATGGATACATTCGTGCGAATGAATTAGAATGGATCGTACGAATGAATTAGAATGGATCGTACGAATGAATTAGAATGGATCGTACGAATGAATTAGAATGGATCGTACGAATGAATTAGAATAGATCGTATGAATGAATTAGAATGGTTACATTCGTGCGAATGAATTAGAATTGATCGTACGAATGAATTAGAATGGATCGTGCGAATGAATTAGAATGGATCGTACGAATGAATTAGAATGGATCGTACGAATGAACTAGAATGGATACATTCGTGCGAATGAATTAGAATGGATCGTACGAATGAATTAGAATGGATCGTACGAATGAATTAGAATGGATCTTACGAATGAATTAGAATGGATCGTACGAATGAATTAGAATGGATCATACGAATGAATTAGAATGGATATATTCGTGCGAATGAATTAGAATGGATCGGACGAATGAATTAGAATGGATCGTACGAATGAATTAGAATGGATCAAATGAATGAATTAGAATGGTTACATTCATGCGAATGAATTAGAATGGATCGTACGAATGGATTAGAATGGATCGTACGAATGGATTTGAATGGATACATTCGAGCGAATGAATTAGAATAGATCGTACGAATGAATTAGAATGGATCGTACGAATGGATTAGAATGGATCCTACGAATGGATTAGAATGGATACCTTTGTGCATATGAATTAGAATGGATCGTACGAATGAATTAGAATGGATCATATTAATGAATTAGAATGGATCGTACGAATGAATTAGAATGGATACATTCGTGCACGATCCATTCTAATTCATTCGCACGAATGTATCCATTCTAATTCATTCGTACGATCCATTCTAATTCATTAATATGATCCATTCTAATTCATTCGTACGATCCATTCTAATTCATATGCACAAAGGTATCCATTCTAATTCATTCGTACGATCCATTCTAATTCAGGATCGTACGAATGAATTAGAATGGATACATTCGTGCGAATGAATTAGAATTGATCGTACGAATGAATTAGAATGGATCGTACGAATGAATTAGAATGGATCGTACGAATGAACTAGAATGGATACATTCGTGCGAATGAATTAGAACAGATCGTACGAATGAATTAGAATGGATTGTACGAATGAATTAGAATGGATCTTACGAATGAATTAGAATGGATCGTACGAATGAATTAGAATGGATCGTACGAATGAATTAGAATGGATACATTCGTGCGAATGAATTAGAATGGATCGGACGAATGAATTAGAATGGATCGTACGAATGAATTAGAATGGATCAAATGAATGAATTAAAATGGTTACATTCATGCGAATGAATTAGAATGGATCGTACGGAATGAATTAGAATGGATTGTATGAATGAATTAGAATGGATACATTCGTGCGAATGAATTAGAATGGATCATACGAATGAGTAAGAATGGATCGTACGAATGAAATAGAATGGATTGTACGAATGAATTAGAATGGATCGTACAAATGAATTAGAATGGATTGTACGAATGAATTAAAATGGATTGCACGAATGAATTAGAATGGATCGTACGAATGAATTAGAATGGATCGTGTGAAAGAATTAGAATGGATTGTATGAATGAATTAGAATGGATCGTACGAATGAATTAGAATGGATCGTACGAAGGAATTAGAATGGATACATTCGTGCGAATGAATTTGAATGGATACATTCGTGCGAAAGAATTAGAATAGATCGTATGAACGAATTAGAATGGATCCTATGAATGAATTTCAATGGATCGTGCGAATGAATTAAAATGGATCGTGCTAATGAATTAGAATTGATCGAACGAATGAATTAGCATGGATCGTGCTAATGAATTAGAATGGAACGTACGAATGAATTAGAATGGATCGTGTGAAAGAATTAGAATGGATTGTATGAATGAATTAGAATGGATCGTACGAAGGAATTAGAATGGATCGTACGAATGAATTAGAATGGATCGTACGAATGAATTAGAATAGATCGTACGAATGAATTAGAATGGATCGTACGAATGAATTAGAATGGATCGTGTGAAAGAATTAGAATGGATCATACGAATGAATTAGAATGGATCGTGCGAATGAATTAGAATGGATCGTACGAATGAATTAGAATGGATCGTGCTAATGAATTAGAATGGATCATACGAATGAGTACGAATGGATCGTACGAATGAAATAGAATGGATTGTACGAATGAATTAGAATGGATCGTACAAATGAATTAGAATGGATCGTACGAATGAAAAAGAATGGATTGCACGAATGAATTAGAATGGATCGTACGAATGAATTAGAATGGATCGTGTGAAAGAATTAGAATGGATTGTATGAATGAATTAGAATGGATCGTACGAATGAATTAGATTGGATCGTACGAAGGAATTAGATTGGATTGTACGAATGAATTAGACTGGATCGTACGAATGAATTAGAATGGTTACATTTGTGCGAATGACTTAGAATGGATCGTACGGAATGAATTAGAATGGATTGTATGAATGAATTAGAATGGATACATTCGTGCGAATGAATTAGAATGGATCATACGAATGAGTAAGAATGGATCGTACGAATGAATTAGAATGGATCGTACGAATGAATTAGAATGGATACATTCGTGCAAATGAATTAGAATGGATCGTACGAATGAATTAGAATGGATCGTACGAATGAATTAGAATGGATCGTGCGAATGAATTAGAATGGATCGTACCAATGAGTAAGAATGGATCGTACGAATGAATAGAATGGATCGTATGAATGAATTAGAATGGATACATTCGTGTGAATGAATTAGAATGGATCGTACGTATGAATGAATTTGAATAGATTCATAGAATGGATCGTACGAATGAATTAGAATGGATACATTCGTGCGAATGAATTTGAATGGATCGGACGAATGAATTAGAATGGATCGTACGAATTAATTAGAATGGATCGTACGAATGAATTAGAATAGATTGTACGAATGAATTAGAATGGATCAAATGAATGAATTGGAATGGTTACATTCATGCGAATGAATTAGAATGGATCGTACGAATGGATTAGAATGGATCGTACGAATGGATTATAATGGATACATTCGTGCGAATGAATTAGAATGGATCGTACGAATGAATTAGAATGGATCGTACGAATGAATTAGAATGGATCTTACGAATGAATTAGAATGGATCGTACGGATGAATTAGAATGGATCGTACGAATGAATTAGAATGGATACATTCGTGCGAATGAATTAGAATGGATCGGACGAATGAATTAGAATGGATCGTACGAATGAATTAGAATGGATCAAATGAATGAATTAGAATGGTTACATTCATGCGAATGAATGAGAAATGATCGTACGGAATGAATTAGAATGGATTGTATGAATGAATTAGAATGGATACATTCGTGCGAATGAATTAGAATGGATCGTACAAATGAATTAGAATGGATCATACGAATGAATTAGAATGGATTGCACGAATGAATTAGAATGGATCATACGAATGAATTAGAATGGATCGTGTGAAAGAATTAGAATGGATTGTATGAATGAATTAGAATGGATCGTACAAATGAATTAGAATGGATCGTACGAATGAATTAGAATGGATTGCACGAATGAATTAGAATGGATCGTACGAATGAATTAGAATGGATCGTGTGAAAGAATTAGAATGGATTGTATGAATGAATTAGAATGGATCGTACGAATGAATTAGAACGGATCGTAAGAAGGAATTAGAATGGATACATTCGTGCGAATGAATTAGAATGGATACATTCGTGCGAAAGAATTCTAATTCATTCCCACGATCTATTCTAATTTATTCGTACGATCCATTCTAATTCATTCGTACGATCTATTCTAATTCATTCGCACGAATGTAACCATTCTAATTCATTCATACGATTCATTCTAATTCATTCGTATGAGCTATTCAAATTCATTCGTACGATCTAGTCTAATTCATTTGTACGATCCATTCTAATTCTTTCGCACGAATATATCCATTCTAATTCTTTCATACGATGTATTCTAATTCATTCGTACGATCCATTCTAATTCATTCGTACGATCCATTCTAATTCATTCGTACGATCCATTGTAATTCATTCGCATGAATGTATCCATTCTAATTCATTCATACAATCCATTCTATTTCATTCGTACGATCCATTCTTACTCATTCGTATGATCCATTCTAATTCATTCGTATGATCCATTCTAATTCATACATACGATCCATTCTAATTCATTCGTACGATCCATTTTAATTCATTCGCACGATCCATTCTAATTCATTCATACGATCCATTCTAATTCATTCATACGATCCATTCTAATTCATTCCTACAATCCATTCGAATTCATTCGCCTGATCCATTCTAATTCATTCATATGATTCATTCTATTCGAATGGATCATGCGATCCATTCGAATTCATTCGCACGATCCATTCTAATTCATTCATACGATCCATTCTAATTCATTCATACAATGCATTCTAATTCTTTCAAACGATCCATTCTAATTCATTCGTACGATCCATTCTAATTCATTCGTACAATCCATTCTATTTCATTTGTACGATCCATTCTTACTCATTCGTATGATCCATTCTAATTCATTCGTACGATCCATTCTAATTCATTTGTACGATCCATTCTAATTTATTCGTACAATCCATTCTATTTCCTTCGTACGATCCATTCTTACTCATTCTTATGATCCATTCTAATTCATTCGCACGAATGTATCCATTCTAATTCATTCATACAATCCATTCTAATTCATTCCGTACGATCCATTCTAATTCATTCGTACGATCGTACGAATGAATTAGAATGGATCGTACGAATGAATTAGAATAGATTGTGCGAATGAATTAGAATGGATCGTACGAATGAATTAGAATGGATCGTACGAATGAATTAGAATGGATCATACGAATGAGTAAGAATGGATCGTACGAATGAATTAGAATGGATCGTACGAATGAATTAGAATGGATCGTACGAATAAATTAGAATGGATACATTCGTCCGAATGAATTAGAATGGATCATACGAATGAGTAAGAATGGATCGTACGAATGAAATAGAATAGATTGTACGAATGAATTAGAATGGATCCTACGAATGAATTAGAATGGATCGTGTGAAATACGAATGAATTAGAATGGATATATTCGTGCAAATGAATTAGAATGGATCGTATGAATGTATTAGAATGGATCGTATGAGTGAATTACAATGGATCGTGCGAATGAATTAGAATGGATTGTATGAATGAATTAGAATGGATCGTACGAATGAATTAGAATGGATCATACGAATGAATTAGAATGGATCGTACGAATGAACTAGAATGGATACATTCGTGCGAATGAATTAGAATTAATGGATCGTACGAATGAATTAGAATGGATCGTGCGAATGAATTAGAATGGATCGTATGAATGAATTAGAATAGATCGTATGAATGAATTAGAATGGATCGTATGAATGAATTAAAATAGATCGTACGAATGAATTAGAATGGATCGTACGAATAAATTAGAATGGATACATTCGTCCGAATGAATTAGAATGGATCATACGAATGAGTAAGAATGGATCGTGCGAAAGAAATAGAATAGATTGTACGAATGAATTAGAATGGATCCTACGAATGAATTAGAATGGATCGTGTGAAAGAATTAGAATGGATTGTATGAATGAATTAGAATGGATCGTATGAATGAATTAGAATGGATCGTGCGAATGAATTCGAATGGATCGTACGAATTCATTCTAATTTATTCATACAATCCATTCTACTTCTTTCACACGATCTATTCTAATTCATTCGTAGGATCCATTCTAATTCATTCGTACAATCTATTCCAATTCATTCGTACGATCCATTCTTACTCATTCGTATGATCCATTCTTACTCATTCGTACGATCCATTCTAATTAATTCGTACAATCTATTCTAATTCATTCGTACGATCCATTCTAATTCATTCATACGATCTATTCTAATTCATTCATACAATCCATTCTAATTCTTGCACACGATCCATTCTAATTCATTCGTACGATCCATTCTAATTCATTCGCACAATCAATTCTATTTCATTCGTACGATCCATTCTTACTCATTCGTATGATCCATTCTAATTCATTCGCACGAATGTATCCATAATGGATCATACGAATGAATAAGAATGGATCGTACGAATGAAATAGAATGGATTGTGCGAATGAATTAGAATGGACCGTACGAATGAATTAGAATGGATACATTCGTGCGAATGAATTAGAATGGATCGGACGAATGAATTAGAATGGATCGTACGAATGAATTAGAATGGATCTTATGAATGAATTAGAATGGATCGTACAAATAAATTAGAATGGATACATTCGTCCGAATGAATTAGAATGGATCATACGAATGAGTAAGAATGGATCGTACGAATGAAATAGAATAGATTGTACGAATGAATTAGAATGGATTCATACGAATGAATTAGAATGGATACATTCGTGCGAATGAATTAGAATGGATCGTACCAATGAGTAAGAATGGATCGTACGAATGAAATGGAATGGATTGTGCGAATGAATTATAATGGATCATACGAATGAATTAGATTGGATCGTACGAATTAATTAGAATGAATACATTCGTGCGAATAAATTAGAATGGATTGTATGAATGAATTAGAATGGATCGTACGAATAAATTAGAATGGATCATACGAATTAATTAGAATGGATCATACGAATGAATTAGAATGGATCGTACGAAAGAATTAGAATCAATCGTACGAATGAATTAGAATAGATTGCGTGAATGCATTAGAATGGATCGTGCGAATGAAATAGAATGGATACAAATGAATTAGAATTCATTCGTACGTCTAATTCATTCGTACGTCTAATTCATTCATACGTCTAATTCATTCGTACGGTCCATTCTAATTCTTTCGTACGTCTAATTCATTCGTACGTCTAATTCATTCGTACGTCTAATTCATTCGTACGGTCCATTCTAATTCATTCGCACAATCCATTCTATTTCATTCGTACGATCCATTCTTACTCATTCGTATGATCCATTATGGATACATTCGTGCGAATGAATTAGAATGGATCATACGAATGAGTAAGAATGGATCGTACGAATGAAATAGAATGGATTGTGCGAATGAATTAGAATGGATCGTATGAATGAATTAGAATGGATCGTGTGAAAGAATTCGAATGGATTGTATGAATGAATTAGAATAGATCGTATGAATGAATTAGAATGGATCGTACGAATGAATTAGAATGGATCGTACGAATGAATTAGAATGGATACATTCGTGCGAATGAATTAAAATGGATCATACGAATGAGTAAGAATGGATCGTCATTCTAATTCATTCGTATAATCCATTCTAATTCATTTTTATCCATTCTATTTTATTCGCACGATCCATTCTAATTCATTCGTACGATCCATTCTAATTCATTCGTACGATCCATTCTAATTCATTCATACAATCCATTGTAATTAATTCACACGAATGTATCCATTCTAATTCATTTGTACGATCCATTCTAATTCATTCGCACAATCTATTCTAATTCATTCATACGATCCATTCTAATTCATTCGCACGAATGTATCCATTCTAATTCATTCATACGATCCATTCTACTTCATTCGTACTATCCGTTCTAATTCACTCATACGATCCATTCTAATTCATTCATACGATCCATTCTAATTCATTCGTACTATCCATTCTAAATCCTTCGTATCCATTTTAATTCACTCATACGATCCATTCTAATTCATTCGTACGATCCATTCTAATTCATTCATACAATCCATTCTAATTCATTCGCACGAATGTATGCATTCTAATTCATTCGTACGATCAGTTCTAATTCATTCACAAAATCTATTCTAATTCATTCATACGATCCATTCTAATTCATTCACATGAATGTATCCATTATAATTCATTCATACGATCCATTCTAATTCAATCGTACGATCCATTCTAATTCACTCATACGATCCATTCTAATACATTCATACGATCCATTCTAATTCATTTGCACGAATATATCCATTCTAATTCATTCTTAAGATCCATTCTAATTCCTTCGTACGATCCATTTTAATTCATTCGTACGATCTATTCTAATTCATTCGTACGATCCATTCTAATTCATTCGTACGATCCATTCTAATTCCTTCGTACGATCCATTCTAATTCATTCCTACGATCCATTCTAATTCATTCATACAATCCATTCTAATTCTTTCACACGATCCATTCTAATTCATTCGTACGATCCATTCTAATTCATTTGTGCAATCCATTCTATTTCATTCGTACGATCCATTCTTACTCATTCGTACGATCCATTCTAATTCATTCACACGAATGTATCCATTCGTACGAATGAATTAGAATAGATTGTACTAATGAATTAGAATGGATCGTACGAATGAATTAGAATGGATCGTACGAAGGAATTTGAATGGATCGTACGAATGAATTAGAATGGATCGTACGAATGAATTAGAATAGATCGTACGAATGAATTAGAATGGATCATACGAATGAAATAGAATGGATCGTACGAATGAATTAGAATGGATACATTCGTGCGAATGAATTAGAATGGATTGTGCGAATGAATAAGAACAGATCATGCGAATGAAATAGAATGGATCGTACGAATGAATTAGAATGGATCATGCGAATGAATTAGAATGAATCGTACGAATGAATTAGAATGGATACATTTGTGCGAACGAATTAGAATGGATCGTACGAATGAATTAGAATGGATCGTATGAATGAATTAGAATGGATCGTACGAATGAATTAGAATGGATCGTGCGAATGAATTAGAATGGATCGTACGAATGAATTAGAATGGATCGTGTGAAAGAATTAGAATGGATCGTACGAATTAATTAGAATGGATCATGCGAATGAATTAGAATGGATCGTACGAATGAATTAGAATGGATACATTTGTGCGAATGAATTAGAATGGATCATATGAATGAATTAGAATGGATCATACGAATGAATTAGAATGGATCGTGCGAATGAATTAGAATGGATCGTACGAATGAATTAGAATGGATCGTACGAATGAACTAGAATGGATACATTCGTGCGAATGAATTAGAATGGATCGTACGAATGAATTAGAATAGATCGTACGAATGAATTAGAATGGATCTTACGAATAAATTAGAATGGATCGTACAAATGAATTAGAATGGATCGTACGAATGAATTAGAATGGACACATTCGTGCGAATGAATTAGAATGGATCGTACGAATGAATTAGAATGGATCGTACGAATGAATTAGAATGGATCGTACGAATGAATTAGAATGGATCGTATGAATAAATTAAAATGGATCGTACGAATGAATTAGAATGGATCGTACGAATGAATTAGAATGGATCGTACGAATAAATTAGAATGGATACATTCGTCCGAATGAATTAGAATGGATCATACGAATGAGTAAGAATGGATCGTATGAATGAAATAGAATAGATTGTACGAATGAATTAGAATGGATCCTACGAATGAATTAGAATGGATCGTGTGAAAGAATTAGAATGGATTGTATGAATGAATTAGAATGGATCGTATGAATGAATTAAAATGGATCGAACGAATAGATTAGAATGGATCGTACGAATGAATTAGAATGGATCGTACGAATGAACTAGAATGGATACATTCGTGCGAATGAATTAGAATGGATCGTACGAATGAATTAGAATGGATCGTATGAATGAATTAGAATGGATCTTACGAATGAATTAGAATGGATCGTACGAATGAATTAGAATGGATCGTACGAATGAATTAGAATGGATCGTACGAATGAATTTGAATGGATCGTACGAAGGAATAAGAATGGATCGTACGAATGAATTAGAATGGATCGTATGAATGAATTAGAAAGGATACATTCGTGCAAATGAATTAGAATGAATCGGACGAATGAATTAGAATGGATCGTACGAATGAGTAAGAATGGATCGCACAAATGAAATAGAATAGATCGTACGAATGAATTAGAATGGATCGTACGAAGGATTTAGAATGGATCGTACGAATGAATTAGAATGGATCGTGCTAATGAATTAGAATTGATCGAACGAATGAATTAGCATGGTTCGTGCTAATGAATTAGAATGGAACGTACGAATGAATTAGAATGGATCGTGTGAAAGAATTAGAATGGATTGTATGAATGAATTAGAATGAATTCGTACGATCCATTCTAATTCATTCGCACGATCCATTCTAATTCATTCATACAATCCATTCTAATTCTTTCACACGAACCATTCTAATTCATTCGTAGGATCCATTCTAATTCATTCGTACAATCTATTCTATTTCATTCGTACGATCCATTCTTACTCATTTGTATGATCCATTCTAATTCATTCGGACGAATGTATGCATTCTAATTTATTCGTGCGATCCATTCTAATTCATTCGTACGATCCATTCTAATTCATTCGTATGATCCATTCTTACTCATTCATATGATCCATTCTAATTCATTCGTACGATCCATTCTAATTCATTCGTACGATCCATTCTAATTCATTCGCACAATCTATTCTAATTCATTCGTACGATGCGTTCTAATTCATTCGTACGATCGTACGAATGAATTAGAATGGATCGTACGGAATGAATTAGAATGGATTGTATGAATGAATTAGAATGGATACATTCGTGCGAATGAATTAGAATGGATCATACGAATGAGTAAGAATGGATCGTACGAATGAAATAGAATGGATTGTACGAATGAATTAGAATGGATCGTACAAAAGAATTAGAATAGATCGTACGAATGAATTAGAATGGGTCATACGAATGAGTAAGAATGGATCGTACAAATGAAATAGAATGGATTGTACGAATGAATTAGAATGGATCGTACGAATGAATTAGAATGGATCGTGTGAAAGAATTAGAATGCATTGTATGAATGAATTAGAATCGATCGTATGAATGAATTAGAATGGATCGTGCGAATGAATTCGAATGGATCGCATGATCCGTTCGAATAGAATGGATCGTATGAATGAATTAGAATGGATCGGGCGAATGAATTAGAATGGATTGTAGGAATGAATTAGAATGGATCGTATGAATGAATTAGAATGGATCGTATGAATGAATTAGAATGGATCGGGCGAATGAATTAGAATGTATCGTACGAATGAATTAGAATGGATCGTACGAATGAATTAGAATGGATCACACGAATGAATTAGAATGGATCATACGAATGAGTAAGAATGGATCGTACGAATGAAATAGAATGGATTGTACGAATGAATTAGAATGGATACATTCATGCGAATGAATTAGAATGGATCGGACGATTGAATTAGAATGGATCGTACGATTCATTCTAATTCATTCGTACGATCCATTCTAATACATTCGTACGATTCATGCTAATTCATTCGCACGATCCATTCTAATTCATTCGTACGATCCATTCTTATTCATTCATACGATCCATTCTAATTCATTTGCACAATCCATTCTAATTCATTCGTACAATCCATTCTAATTCATTCGTATGATCAATTCTAACTCATTCGGTGGATCCATTCTAATTCATTCGTACGATCCATTCTAATTCATTCCCACGATCCATTCTAATTTATTCGTACGATCCATTCTAATTCATTCGTACGATCTATTCTAATTCATTCGCACGAATGTAACCATTCTAATTCATTCTTACGATTCATTCTAATTCATTCGTATGAGCTATTCTAATTCATTCGTACGGTCCATTCTAATTCATTCACACGAATGTATCCATTCTAATTTATTCATACGATCCATTCTAATTCATTCGTACGATCCATTCTAATTCACTCATACGATCCATTCTAATACATTCATACGATCCATTCTAATTCATTTGCACGAATATATCCATTCTAATTCATTTGTACGATCCATTCTTATTCCTTCGTACGATCCATTCTAATTCATTCGTACGATCTATTCTATTTCATTCGGACGATCCATTCTTACTCATTCGTATGATCCATTCTAATTCATTCGTCCGATCCATTCTAATTCATTCGCACGAATGTATCCATTCTAATTCATTCGTTGAATCAATTCTAATTCATTAGCACGATCAAATCTAATTCATTAGTACGATCCATTCTAATTCATTCGCACGATCCATTCTAATTCATTCATAGGATCCATTCTAATTCATTCATACGATCTATTCTAATTCTTTCGCACGAATGTATCCATTCTAATTCATTCGCACGAATGTATTCATTCTAATTCATTCGTACGATCCATTCTAATTCATTCGTACGATCCATTCTAATTCATTAAATGATCCATTCTAATTCATTCGTACGATCCATTCTAATTCATATGCATAAAGGTATCCATTCTAATCCATTCGTAGGATCCATTCTAATCCATTCGTACGATCCATTCTAATTCATTCGTACGATCCATTCTAATTCATTCGCTCGAATGAATCCATTCTAATCCATTCGTACGATCCATTCTAATCCATTCCTACGATCCATTCTAATTCATTCGCATGAATGTAACCATTCTAATTCATTCATTTGATCCATTCTAATTCATTCGTACGATCCATTCTAATTCATTCGTCCGATCCATTCTAATTCATTCGCACGAATGTATCCATTCTAATTCATTCGTACCATCCATTCTATTTCATTCATACGATCCATTCTAATTCATTCGTAAGATCCATTCTAATTCATTCGTACGATCCATTCTAATTCATTCGTACGATCCATTCTAATTCATTCGCACGAATGTATCCATTCTAATTCATTCGTACGATCCATTCTAATTCATTCGCACGATCCATTCTAATTCATTCGTACGATCAATTCTAATTCATTCGTGCAATCCATTCTATTTCATTCGTACGATCCATTTTTACTCATTCGTACGATCCATTCTAATTCATTCACACGAATGTATCCATTCGTACGAATGAATTAGAATAGATTGTACGAATGAATTAGAATGGATCGTACGAAGGAATTAGAATGGATCGTACGAATGAATTAGAATGGATCGTACGAATGAATTAGAATGGATCGTACGAAGGAATTAGAATGGATCGTACGAATGAATTAGAATGGATCGTACGATTGAATTAGAATGGATCATACCAATGAGTAAGAATGGATCGTATGAATGAATTAGATTGGATCGTACGATCTATTCTAATCCATTTGCATGGATCGTGCTAATGAATTAGAATGGAATATACGAATGAATTAGAATGGATCGTAGAATGGATCGTACGAATGAATTAGAATGAATTAGAATGGATCGTACGAATGAATTAGAATAGATCATAGGAATGAATTAGAATGGATCGTGCAAATGAATTAGAATGGATACATTCGTGCAAATGAATTAGAATGGATCGTGCGAATGAATTAGAATGGATCGTACGAATGAATTAGAATGGATATATTTGAATAAATAAATTAGAATGGATCATACGAATGAATTAGAATGGATCGTACGAATGAATTAGAATGGATAGTGCGAATGAATTAGAATCGATCGTATGAATGAATTAGAATGGATCGTACGAATGAATTAGAATGGATCATACGAATGAGTAAGAATGGATCGTACGAATGAATTAGAATGGATCGTACGAATGAATTAGAATGGATCGTACGAATAAATTAGAATGGATACATTCGTCTGAATGAATTAGAATGGATCATGCGAATGAGTAAGAATGGATCGTACGAATGAAATAGAATAGATTGTACGAATGAATTAGAATGGATCCTACGAATGAATTAGAATGGATCGTGTGAAAGAATTAGAATGGATTGTATGAATGAATTAGAATGGATCGTATGAATGAATTAGAATGGATCGTGCGAATGAATTCGAATGGATCGTACGAATTCATTCTAATTCATTCATACAATCCATTCTAATTCTTTCACAAGATCCATTCTAATTCATTCGTACGTTCCATTCTAATTCATTAGCACGATCCATGCTAATTCATTCGTTCGATCAATTCTAATTCAGTAGCACGATCCATTCTAATTCATTCGTACGATCCATTCTAATTCATTCGCATGATCCATTCTAATTCATTCATAGGATCCATTCTAATTCATTCATACGATCTATTCTAATTCTTTCGCACGAATGTATCCATTCTAATTCATTCGCACGAATGTATGCATTCTAATTCGTTCGTACGATCCATTCTAATTCATTCGTACGATCCATTCTAATTCATTCGTACGATCCATTCTAATTCATTCATACGATCTATTCTAATTCATTCATACAATCCATTCTAATTCTTTCACACGATCCATTCTAATTCATTCGTACGATCCATTCTAATTCATTCGCACAATCCATTATATTTCATTCGTACGATCCATTCTTACTCATTCGTATGATCCATTCTAATTCATTCGCACGAATGTATCCATAATGGATCATACGAATGAGTAAGAATGGATCGTACGAATGAAATAGAATGGATTGTGCGAATGAATTAGAATAGACCGTACGAATGAATTAGACGTACGAATGAATTAGAATGGATACATTCGTGCGAATAAATTAGAATGGATCATACGAATGAGTAAGAATGGATCGTCATTCTAATTCATTCGTATGATCCATTCTAATTCATTTGTATCCATTCTATTTCATTCGCACGATCCATTCTAATTCATTCGCGCAATCTATTCTAATTCATTCGTCCGATCCATTCTAATTCATTCATACGATCCATTCTAATTCATTCATACAATCCATTCTGATTCTTTCACACGATCCATTCTAATTCATTCGTAGGATCCATTCTAATTCATTCGTACAATCTATTCTATTTCATTCGTACGATCCATTCTAATTCATTCGTACGATCCATTCTAATTCATTCGGACGATCCATTCTAATTCATTCGCATGAATGTATCCATTCTAATTCATTCGTACGATCCATTCTAATTCATTCATACAATCCATTCTAATTCTTTCACACGATCCATTCTAATTCATTCGTACGATCCATTCTAATTCATTCGTGCAATCCATTCTATTTCATTCGTACGATCCATTCTTACTCATTCGTACGATCCATTCTAATTCATTCACACGAATGTATGCATTCGTACGAATGAATTAGAATAAATTGTACGAATGAATTAGAAGGGATCGTACGAATGAATTAGAATGGATCGTACGAAGGAATTAGAATGGATCGTACGAATGAATTAGAATGGATCGTACGAATGAATTAGAATAGATCGTACGAATGAATTAGAATGGATCGTACGAAGGAATTAGAATGGATCGTACGAATGAATTAGAATGGATATATTCGTACAAATGAATTAGAATGGATCGTATGAATGTATTAGAATGGATCGTATGAGTGAATTAGAATGGATCATACGAATTAATTAGAATGGATCGTACGAATGAATTAGAATGGATCGTACGAATGAATAAGAATGGATACATTCGTGCGAATGAATTAGAATGGATTGTGCGAATGAATAAGAACAGATCGTGCGAATGAATTAGAATGGATTGTACGAATGAATTAGAATGGATCGTGTGAATGAATTAGAATGGATCGTACGAATGAATTAGAATGGATACATTTGTGCGAATGAATTAGAATGGATCGTATGAATGAATTAGAATGGATCATACGAATGAATTAGATTGGATCGTGCGAATGAACTAGAATGGATACATTCGTGCGAATGAATTAGAATGGATCGTACGAATGAATTAGAATGGATCGTACGAATGAATTTGAATGGATCGTACGAATGAATTAGAATGGATCGTACGAATGAATTAGAATGGATACATTTGTGCGAATGAATTAGAATGGATCGTACGAATGAATTAGAATGGATTGTACGAATAAATTAGAATGAATCGTTCGAATGAACTAGAATGGATACATTCGTGCGAATGAATAAGAATGGATCGTACGAATGAATTAGAATGGATCGTACGAATGAATTAGAATGGATCTTACGAATGAATTAGAATGGATCGTACGAATGAATTAGAAAGGATCGTACGAATGAATTAGAATGGATACATTCGTGCGAATGAATTAGAATGGATCGGACGAATGAATTAGAATGGATCGTACGAATGAATTAGAATGGATCGTACGAATGAATTAGAATGGATCGTACGAATAAATTAGAATGGATATATTCGTCCGAATGAATTAGAATGGATCATACGAATGAGTAAGAATGGATCGTACGAATGAAATAGAATAGATTGTACGAATGAATTAGAATGGATTCGTACGAATGAATTAGAATGGATACATTCGTGCGAATGAATTAGAATGGATCGTACCAATGAGTAAGAATGGATCGTACGAATGAAATAGAATGGATTGTGCGAATGAATTAGAATGGATCGTACGAATGAATTAGAATGGATCGTGTGAAAGAATTAGAATGGATTGTATGAATGAATTAGAATAGATACGAAGGAATTAGAATTAGAATGGATCGTATGAGTGAATTAGAATAGATACGAAGGAATTAGAATGGATTGTACGAAGGAATTAGAATGGATCATACGAATGAAATAGAATGGATCGTACGAAGGAATTAGAATGAATCGTACGAAGGATTTAGAATGGATCGTACGAAGGAATTAGAATAGATCGTACGAATGAATTATAATGGATATATTCGTGCAAATGAATTAGAATGGATCGTATGAATGAATTAGAATGGATCGTATGAGTGAATTAGAACGGACAGTACGAATGAAGTAGAATGGATCGTATGAATGAATTAGAATGGATACATTCGTGCGAATGAATTAGAATGGATCGTATGAATGAATTAGAATAGATTGTGCGAATGAATTAGAAGGGATCGTACGAATGAATTAGAATGGATCATATTAATGAATTAGAGTGGATCGTACGAATGAATTAGAATGGGTACATTCGTGCACGATCCATTCTAATTCATTCGCACGAATGTATCCATTCTAATTCATTCGTACGATCCATTCTAATTCATTCATACAATCCTTTCTAATTCTTTCACACGATCCATTCTAATTCATTCGTACGATCCATTCTAATTCATTCGTGGAATCCATTCTATTTCATTCGTACGATCCATTCTTACTCATTCGTACGATCCATTCTAATTCATTCACACGAATGTATCCATTCGTACGAATGAATTAGAATAGATTGTACGAATGAATTAGAATGGATCGTACGAATGAATTAGAATGGATCGTACGAAGGAATTAGAATGGAACGTACGAATGAATTAGAATGGATCGTACGAATGAATAAGAATAGATCGTACGAATGAATTAGAATGGGTCGTACGATGGAATTAGAATGGATCGTACGAATGAATTAGAACGGATATATTCGTACAAATGAATTAGAATGGATCGAATGAATGTATTAGAATGGATCGTATGAGTGAATTAGAATGAATCATACGAATTAATTAGAATGTATCATACGAATGAATTAGAATGGATCGTACGAATGAATTAGAATGGATACATTCGTGTGAATGAATTAGAATGGATCGTATGAATGAATTAGAATAGATTTTGTGAATGAATTAGAACTGATCGTACGAATGAATTAGAATGGATACATTCGTTCGAATGAATTAGAATGGATTTTATGAATGAATTAGAATGGATCCTATGAATGAATTAGAATGGGTCGTACGAATGAATTAGAATGGATCGTACGAATGAATTAGAATGGATCTTACGAATGAAATAGAATAGATTGTACGAATGAATTAGAATGGATTCGTACGAATGAATTAGAATGGATACATTCGTGCGAATGAATTAGAATGGATCGTACCAATGAGTAAGAATGGATCGTACGAATGAAATAGAATGGATTGTGTGAATGAATTAGAATGGATCGCACGAATGTATCCATTCTAATTCATTCGTACGATCCATTCTAATTCATTCGTACGATCCAGTCTAATTAATTCGTATGATCCATTCTAATTAATTCGTATGATCCATTCTAATTCATTCGTACAATCCATTCTAATTCATTCAGACAATCCATTCTAATTCATTCGTACGATCCATTCTAATTCACTCATACGATCCATTCTAATACATTCATACGATCCATTCTAATTCATTTGGACGAATATATCCATTCTAATTCATTCGTACGATCCATTCTAATTCCTTCGTACGATCCATTCTAATTCATTCGTACGATCTATTCTAATTCAGTCGTACGATCTATTCTAATTCATTCGTACGATCCATTCTAATTCCTTCATACGATCCATTCTAATTCATTCGTACGATCCATTCTAATTCATTCGTACAATATATTCTAATTCATTCGTACGAATGGATACATTCGTGTGAATGAATTAGAATGGATCGTACGAATGAGTAAGAATGGATCGTACGAATGAAATAGAATGGATTGCATGAATGAATTAGAATGGATCGTACCAATGAATTAGAATGGATCGTACGAAGGAATTAGAATGGATCGTACGAATGAATTAGAATAGATCGTACGAATGAATTAGAATGGATCGTACGAAGGAATTAGAATGGATCGTACGAATGAATTAGAATGGATCGTGCTAATGAATTAGAATTGATCGAACGAATGAATTAGCATGAATCGTGCTAATGAATTAGAATGGAACGTACGAATGAATTAGAATGGATCGTGTGAAAGAATTAGAATGGATTGTATGAATGAATTAGAATGAATTCGTACGATCCATCGAATTCATTCGCACGATCCATTCTAATTCATTCATACTATCCATTCTAATTCATTCATACAATCCATTCTAATTCGTTCACACGATCCATTCTAATTCATTCGTAGGATCCATTCTAATTCATTCGTACAATCTATTCTATTTCATTCGTACGATCCATTCTTACTCATTCGTATGATCCATTCTAATTCATTCGGACGAATGTGTCCATTCTAATTTATTCGTACGATCCATTCTAATTCATTCGTACGATCCATTCTAATTCATTCGTACGATCTATTCTAATTCATTCGTACGATCCATTCTAAGTTCATTCGTACGATCCATTCTAATTCATTCGCTCGAATGTATCCATTCTAATCCATTCGTACGATCCATTCTAATCCATTCGTACGATCCATTCTAATTCATTCGCATGAATGTAACCATTCTAATTCATTCATTTGATCCATTCTAATTCATTCGTACAATCCATTCTAATTTATTCGTCCGATCCATTCTAATTCATTCGCACGAATGTATCCATTCTAATTCATTCGTACGATCCATTCTATTTCATTCGTACGATCCATTCTAATTCATTCGTAAGATCCATTCTAATTCATTCGTACGATCCATTCTAATTCATTCGTACGATCCATTCTAATTCATTCGCACGAATGTATCCATTCAAGTTCATTCGTACGATCCATTCTAATTCATTCGTACGATCCATTCTAATTCATTCGCACGATCCATTCTAATTCATTCGTACGATCAATTCTAATTCATTCGTGCAATCCATTCTATTTCATTCGTACGATCCATTCTTACTCATTCGTACGATCCATTCTAATTCATTCACACGAATGTATCCATTCGTACGAATGAATTAGAATAGATTGTACGAATGAATTAGAATGGATCGTACGAAGGAATTAGAATGGATCGTACGAATGAATTAGAATGGATCGTACGAATGAATTAGAATGGATCGTACGAAGGAATTAGAATGGATCGTACGAATGAATTAGAATGGATCGTACGATTGAATTAGAATGGATCATACCAACGAGTAAGAATGGATCGTATGAATGAATTAGATTGGATCGTACGATCCATTCTAATTCATTTGCATGGATCGTGCTAATGAATTAGAATGGAATATACGAATGAATTAGAATGGATCGTAGAATGGATCGTACGAATGAATTTGAATGAATTAGAATGGATCGTACGAATGAATTAGAATAGATCATAGGAATGAATTAGAATGGATCGTGCAAATGAATTAGAATGGATACATTCGTGCAAATGAATTAGAATGGATCGTGCGAATGAATTAGAATGGATCGTACGAATGAATTAGAATGGATATATTTGAACGAATAAATTAGAATGGATCATACGAATGAATTAGAATGGATCGTACGAATGAATTAGAATGGATAGTGCGAATGAATTAGAATCGATCGTATGAATGAATTAGAATGGATCGTACGAATGAATTAGAATGGATCATACGAATGAGTAAGAATGGATCGTACGAATGAATTAGAATGGATCGTACGAATGAATTAGAATGGATCGTACGAATAAATTAGAATGGATACATTCGTCTGAATGAATTAGAATGGATCATGCGAATGAGTAAGAATGGATCGTACGAATGAAATAGAATAGATTGTACGAATGAATTAGAATGGATCCTACGAATGAATTAGAATGGATAGTGTGAAAGAATTAGAATGGATTGTATGAATGAATTAGAATGGATCGTATGAATGAATTAGAATGGATCGTGCGAATGAATTCGAATGGATCGTACGAATTCATTCTAATTCATTCATACAATCCATTCTAATTCTTTCACAGGATCCATTCTAATTCATTCGTACGTTCCATTCTAATTCATTAGCACGATCCATGCTAATTCATTCGTTCGATCAATTCTAATTCATTAGCACGATCCATTCTAATTCATTCGTACGATCCATTCTAATTCATTCGCACGATCCATTCTAATTCATTCATAGGATCCATTCTAATTCATTCATACGATCTATTCTAATTCTTTCGCACGAATGTATCCATTCTAATTCATTCGCACGAATGTATCCATTCTAATTCGTTCGTACGATCCATTCTAATTCATTCGTACGATCCATTCTAATTCATTCGTACGATCCATTCTAATTCATTCATACGATCTATTCTAATTCATTCATACAATCCATTCTAATTCTTTCACACGATCCATTCTAATTCATTCGTACGATCCATTCTAATTCATTCGCACAATCCATTATATTTCATTCGTACGATCCATTCTTACTCATTCGTATGATCCATTCTAATGCATTCGCACGAATGTATCCATAATGGATCATACGAATGAGTAAGAATGGATCGTACGAATGAAATAGAATGGATTGTGAGAATGAATTAGAATAGACCGTACGAATGAATTAGACGTACGAATGAATTAGAATGGATACATTCGTGCGAATAAATTAGAATGGATCATACGAATGAGTAAGAATGGATCGTCATTCTAATTCATTCGTATGATCCATTCTAATTCATTTGTATCCATTCTATTTCATTCGCACGATCCATTCTAATTCATTCGCGCAATCTATTCTAATTCATTCGTCCGATCCATTCTAATTCATTCATACTATCCATTCTAATTCATTCATACAATCCATTCTGATTCTTTCACACGATCCAATCTAATTCATTCGTAGGATCCATTCTAATTCATTCGTACGATCTATTCTATTTCATTCGTACGATCCATTCTAATTCATTCGGACGATCCATTCTAATTCATTCGCATGAATGTATCCATTCTAATTCATTCGTACGATCCATTCTACTTCATTCATACAATCCATTCTAATTCTTTCACACGATCCATTCTAATTCATTCGTACGATCCATTCTAATTCATTCGTGCAATCCATTCTATTTCATTCGTACGATCCATTCTTACTCATTCGTACGATCCATTCTAATTCATTCACACGAATGTATGCATTCGTACGAATGAATTAGAATAAATTGTACGAATGAATTAGAATGGATCGTACGAATGAATTAGAATGGATCGTACGAAGGAATTAGAATGGATCGTACGAATGAATTAGAATGGATCGTACGAATGAATTAGAATAGATCGTACGAATGAATTAGAATGGATCGTACGAAGGAATTAGAATGGATCGTACGAATGAATTAGAATGGATATATTCGTGCAAATGAATTAGAATGGATCGTATGAATGTATTAGAATGGATCGTATGAGTGAATTAGAATGGATCATACGAATTAATTAGAATGGATCGTACGAATGAATTAGAATGGATCGTACGAATGAATAAGAATGGATACATTCGTGCGAATGAATTAGAATGGATTGTGCGAATGAATAAGAACAGATCGTGCGAATGAATTAGAATGGATCGTACGAATGAATTAGAATGGATCGTGTGAATGAATTAGAATGGATCGTACGAATGAATTAGAATGGATACATTTGTGCGAATGAATTAGAATGGATCGTACGAATGAATTAGAATGGATCGTATGAATGAATTAGAATGGATCGTACGAATGAATTAGAATGGATACATTTGTGCGAATGAATTAGAATGGATCGTACGAATGAATTAGAATGGATCGTATGAATGAATTAGAATGGATCGTACGAATGAATTAGATTGGATCGTGCGAATGAATTAGAATGGATCGTACGAATGAATTAGAATGGATCGTACGAATGAACTAGAATGGATACATTCGTGCGAATGAATTAGAATGGATCGTACGAATGAATTAGAATGGATCGTACGAATGAATTTGAATGGATCGTATGAATGAATTAGAATGGATCGTACGAATGAATTAGAATGGATCGTACGAATGAATTAGAATGGATACATTTGTGCGAATGAATTAGAATGGATCGTACGAATGAATTAGAATGGATTGTACGAATGAATTAGAATGGATCGTTCGAATGAACTAGAATGGATACATTCGTGCGAATGAATTAGAATGGATCGTACGAATGAATTAGAATGGATCGTACGAATGAATTAGAATGGATCTTACGAATGAATTAGAATGGATCGTACGAATGAATTAGAAAGGATCGTACGAATGAATTAGAATGGATACATTCGTGCGAATGAATTAGAATGGATCGGACGAATGAATTAGAATGGATCGTACGAATGAATTAGAATGGATCGTACGGATGAATTAGAATAGATCGTACGAATAAATTAGAATGGATATATTCGTCCGAATGAATTAGAATGGATCATAAGAATGAGTAAGAATGGATCGTACGAATGAAATAGAATAGATTGTACGAATGAATTAGAATGGATTCGTACGAATGAATTAGAATGGATACATTCGTGCGAATGAATTAGAATGGATCGTACCAATGAGTAAGAATGGATCGTACGAATGAAATAGAATGGATTGTGCGAATGAATTAGAATGGATCGTACGAATGAATTAGAATGGATCGTGTGAAAGAATTAGAATGGATTGTATGAATGAATTAGAATAGATCGTATGAATGAATAAGAATGGATCGTATGAGTGAATTAGAATAGATACGAAGGAATTAGAATGGATTGTACGAAGGAATTAGAATGGATCATACGAATGAAACAGAATGGATCGTACGAAGGAATTAGAATGAATCGTACGAAGGAATTAGAATGGATCGTACGAAGGAATTAGAATAGATCGTACGAATGAATTAGAATGGATATATTCATGCAAATGAATTAGAATGGATCGTATGAATGAATTAGAATGGATCGTATGAGTGAATTAGAACGGATAGTACGAATGAAGTAGAATGGATCGTATGAATGAATTAGAATGGATACATTCGTGCGAATGAATTAGAATGGATCGTATGAATGAATTAGAATAGATTGTGCGAATGAATTAGAAGGGATCGTACGAATGAATTAGAATGGATCATATTAATGAATTAGAGTGGATCGTACGAATGAATTAGAATGGATACATTCGTGCATGATCCATTCTAATTCATTCGCACGAATGTATCCATTCTAATTCATTCGTACGATCCATTCTAATTCATTCATACAATCCTTTCTAATTCTTTCACACGATCCATTCTAATTCATTCGTACGATCCATTCTAATTCATTCGTGCAATCCATTCTATTTCATTCGTACGATCCATTCTTACTCATTCGTACGATCCATTCTAATTCATTCACACGAATGTATTCATTCGTACGAATGAATTAGAATAGATTGTACAAATAAATTAGAATGGATCGTACGAATGAATTAGAATGGATCGTACGAAGGAATTAGAATGGAACGTACGAATGAATTAGAATGGATCGTACGAATGAATAAGAATAGATCGTACGAATGAATTAGAATGGGTCGTACGATGGAATTAGAATGGATCGTACGAATGAATTAGAACGGATATATTCGTGCAAATGAATTAGAATGGATCGTATGAATGTATTAGAATGGATCGTATGAGTGAATTAGAATGAATCATACGAATTAATTAGAATGTATCATACGAATGAATTAGAATGGATCGTACGAATGAATTAGAATGGATACATTCGTGTGAATGAATTAGAATGGATCGTATGAATGAATTAGAATAGATTTTGTGAATGAATTAGAACTGATCGTACGAATGAATTAGAATGGATACATTCGTGCGAATGAATTAGAATGGATTTTATGAATGAATTAGAATGGATCCTATGAATGAATTAGAATGGATCGTACGAATGAATTAGAATGGATCGTACGAATGAATTAGAATGGATCTTACGAATGAAATAGAATAGATTGTACGAATGAATTAGAATGGATTCGTACGAATGAATTAGAATGGATACATTCGTGCGAATGAATTAGAATGGATCGTACCAATGAGTAAGAATGGATCGTACGAATGAAATAGAATGGATTGTGTGAATGAATTAGAATGGATCGCACGAATGTATCCATTCTAATTCATTCGTACGATCCATTCTAATTCATTCGTACGATCCATTCTAATTAATTCGTATGATCCATTCTAATTAATTCGTATGATCCATTCTAATTCATTCGTACGATCCATTCTAATTCATTCAGACAATCCATTCTAATTCATTCGTACGATCCATTCTAATTCACTCATACGATCCATTCTAATACATTCATACGATCCATTCTAATTCATTTGGATGAATATATCCATTCTAATTCATTCGTACGATCCATTCTAATTCCTTCGTACGATCCATTCTAATTCATTCGTACGATCTATTCTAATTCATTCGTACGATCCATTCTAATTCATTCGTACGATCCATTCTAATTCCTTCATACGATCCATTCTAATTCATTCGTACGATCCATTCTAATTCATTCGTACAATCTATTCTAATTCATTCGTACGAATGGATACATTCGTGTGAATGAATTAGAATGGATCGTACGAATGAGTAAGAATGGATCGTACGAATGAAATAGAATGGATTGCATGAATGAATTAGAATGGATCGTACAAATGAATTAGAATGGATCGTACGAAGGAATTAGAATGGATCGTACGAATGAATTAGAATGGATCGTACGAATGAATTAGAATAGATCGTACGAATGAATTAGAATGGATCGTACGAAGGAATTAGAATAGATCGTACGAATGAATTAGAATGGATCGTGCTAATGAATTAGAATTGATCGAACGAATGAATTAGCATGAATCGTGCTAATGAATTAGAATGGAACGTACGAATGAATTAGAATGGATCGTGTGAAAGAATTAGAATGGATTGTATGAATGAATTATAATGAATTCGTACGATCCATTCGAATTCATTCGCACGATCCATTCTAATTCATTCATACGATCCATTCTAATTCATTCATACAATCCATTCTAATTCTTTCACACGATCCATTCTAATTCATTCGTAGGATCCATTCTAATTCATTCGTACAATCTATTCTATTTCATTCGTACGATCCATTCTTACTCATTCGTATGATCCATTCTAATTCATTCGGACGAATGTATCCATTCTAATTTATTCGTACGATCCATTCTAATTCATTCGTACGATCCATTCTAATTCATTCGTACGATCTATTCTAATTCATTCGTACGATCCATTCTAATTCATTCGCTCGAATGTATCCATTCTAATCCATTCGTACGATCCATTCTAATCCATTCGTACGATCCATTCTAATTCATTCGCATGAATGTAACCATTCTAATTCATTCATTTGATCCATTCTAATTCATTCGTATGATCCATTCTAATTCATTCGTCCGATCCATTCTAATTCATTCACACGAAGGTATCCATTCTAATTCATTCGTACGATCCATTCTAATTCATTCGTACGATCCATTCTAATTCATTCGCACGAATGTATCCATTCTAGTTCATTCGTACGATCCATTCTAATTCATTCGTACGATCCATTCTAATTCATTCGCACGATCCATTCTAATTCATTCGTACGATCAATTCTAATTCCTTCGCACGAATGTATCCATTCTAATTCATTCGTACGATCCAGAATTAGAATGGATCGTACGAATGAATTAGAATGGATACCTTTGTGCTTATGAATTAGAATGGATCGTACGAATGAATTAGAATGGATCATATTAATGAATTAGAATGGATCGTACGAATGAATTAGAATGGATCGTACGAATGAATTAGAATGGATCTTACGAATGGATTAGAATGGATACATTCGTGCGAATGAATTAGAATGGATTGGACGAATGAATTAGAATGGATCGTACGAATGAATTAGAATGGATCAAATGAGTGAATTAGAATGGTTACATTCATGCGAATGAATTAGAATGGATCGTACGAATGGATTAGAATGGATAGTTTGAATGGATACATTCGAGCGAATGAATTAGAATGGATCGTACGAATGAAATTAGAATGGATCGTACGAATGAATTAGAATAGATCGTACGAATGAATTAGAATGGATCGTACGAATGAATTAGAATGGATCGTGGGAAAGAATTAGAATGGATCGTACGAATGAATTAGAATGGATCGTGCGAATGAATTAGAATGGATCGTACGAATGAATTAGAATGGATCGTGCTAATGAATTAGAATTGATCGAACGAATGAATTAGCATGGATCGTGCATTCGTACGATCCATTCTATTTCATTCGTAAGATCCATTTTAATTCATTCGTACGATCCATTCTAATTCATTCACACGAATGTATCCATAATGGATCATACGAATGAGTAAGAATGGATCGTACGAATGAAATAGAATGGATTGTGCGAATGAATTAGAATGGACCGTACGAATGAATTAGAATGGATACATTCGTGCGAATGAATTAGAATGGATTGGACGAATGAATTAGAATGGATCGTACGAATGAATTAGAATGGATCGTACGAATAAATTAGAATGGATACATTCGTCCGAATGAATTAGAATGGATCATACGAATGAGTAAGAATGGATCGTACGAATGAAATAGAATAGATTGTACGAATGAATTAGAATGGATCGTGCGAATGAATTAGAATGGATCGTACGAATGAATTAGACTGGATCGTACGAATGAATTAGAATGGATCGTGCGAATGAATTAGAATGGATCATATTAATGAATTAGAATGGATCGTGCGAATGAATTAGAATGGATCATATTAATGAATTAGAATGGATCGTACGAATGAATTAGAATGGATACATTCGTGCGAATGAATTAGATAGGATTGTGCGAATGAATAAGAATGGATCATACGAATGAATTAGAATGGATCGTACGAATTAATTAGAATGGATACATTCGTGTGAATGAATTAGAATGGATTGTATGATTGAATTAGAATGGATCGTACGAATGAATTAGAATGGATCATATGAATTAATTAGAATGGATCATACGAATGAATTAGAATAGATCGTACGAATGAATTAGAATGGATCGTACGAATGAACTAGAATGGATCGTACGAATGAACTAGAATGGATACATTCGTGCGAATGAATTAGAATGGATCGTACGAATGAATTAGAATGGATCGTACGATTCATTCTAATTCATTCGTACGATCCATTCTAATACATTCGTACGATTCATGCTAATTCATTCGCACGATCCATTCTAATTTATTCGTACGATCCATTCTTATTCATTCATATGATCCATTCTAATTCATTCGCACAATCCATTCTAATTCATTCGTACAATCCATTCTAATTCATTCGTATGATCCATTCTAACTCATTCGGTGGATCCATTCTAATTCATTCGTACGATCCATTCAAATTCATTCCCACGATCCATTCTAATTTATTCGTACGATCCATTCTAATTTATTCGTACAATCTGTTCTAATTCATTCGCACGAATGTAACCATTCTAATTCATTCATACGATTCATTCTAATTCATTCGTATGAGCTATTCTAATTTATTCGTATGATCCATTCTAATTCATTCGTACGATCCATTGTAATTCATTCATACAATCCATTTAGATTCATTCGCACAAATGTATCCATTCAAATTCATTCGTACGATCCAGTCTAATTCATTCGTACGATCCATTCTAATTCATTCGCACGAATATATCCATTCTAATTCTTTCGTACGATGCATTCTAATTCATTCGTACGATCCATTCTAATTCATTCGTACGATCCATTCTAATTCATTCGTACGATCCATTCTAATTCATTCGCACGAATGTATCCATACTAATTCATTCATACAATCCATTCTATTTCATTCGTACGATCCATTCTTACTCATTCGTATGATCCATTCTAATTCATTCGTATGATCCATTCTAATTCATTCGTACGATCCATTCTAATTCATTCGTACGATCCATTCTAATTCATTCGCACGATCCATTCTAATTCATTCATACGATCCATTCTAATTCATTCATACGACCCATTCTAATTCATTCCTACAATCCATTCTAATTCATTCGCCCGATCCATTCTAATTCATTCAAACGATCCATTCTATTCGAATGGATCATGCGATCCATTCGAATTCATTCGCACGATCCATTCTAATTCATTCATACAATCCATTCTAATTCATTCATACGATCCATTCTATTTCATTTGTACGATCCATTCTTACTCATTCGTATGATCCATTCTAATTCATTCGGACGAATGTATCCATTCTAATTTATTCATACGATCCATTCTAATTCATTCGTACGATCCATTCTAATTCATTCGCTCGAATGTATCCATTCTAATCCATTCGTACGATCCATTCTAATCCATTCGTACGATCCATTCTAATTCATTCGCATGAATGTAACCATTCTAATTCATTCATTTGATCCATTCTAATTCATTCGTACGATCCATTCTAATTCATTAGCACGATCCATGCTAATTCATTCGTTCGATCAATTCTAATTCCTTAGCACGATCCATTCTAATTCGTTCGTACGATCCATTCTATTTCATTCGCACGATCCATTCTAATTCATTCATAGGATCTATTCTAATTCATTCATACGATCTATTCTAATTCTTTCGCACGAATGTATCCATTCTAATTCATTCGCACGAATGTATCCATTCTAATTCATTCGTACGATCCATTCTAATTCATTCGCACGATCCATTCTAATTCATTCATATGATCCATTCTAATTCATTCATACAATCCATTCTAATTCTTTCACACGATCCATTCTAATTCATTCGTACGATCCATTCTAATTCATTCGTACAATCCATTCTATTTCATTCGTACGATCCATTCTTACTCATTCGTATAATCCATTCTAATTCATTCGTACGATCCATTCTAATTCATTCGTACGATCCATTCTAATTCATTCGTACGATCCATTCTAATTCATTCGCACGAATGTATCCATTCTAGTTCATTCGTACGATCCATTCTAATTCATTCGTACGATCCATTCTAATTCATTCGCACGATCCATTCTAATTCATTCATACAATCCATTCTAATTCTTTCACACGATCCATTCTAATTCATTCGTACGATCCATTCTAATTCATTCGTGCAATCCATTCTAATTCATTCGTACGATCCATTCTTACTCATTCATACGATCCATTCTAATTCATTCACACGAATGTATCCATTCGTATGAATGAATTAGAATAGATTATACGAATGAATTAGAATGGATCGTACGAATGAATTAGAATGGATCGTACGAATCAATTAGAATGGATCGTGCGAATGAATTAGAATGGATCGTACGAATGAATTAGAATGGATCGTACGAATGAACGAGAATGGATACATTCGTGCGAATGAATTAGAATGGATCGTACGAATGAATTAGAATGGATCGTACGAATGAATTAGAATGGATCATACGAATGAATTAGAATGGATCATACGAATGAGTAAGAATGGATCGTACGAATGAAATAGAATGGATTGTACGAATGAATTAGAATGGATCGTATGAATGAATTAGAATGGATCGTGTGAAAGAATTAGAATGGATTGTATGAATCAATTAGAATGGATCATATGAATGAATTAGAATGGATCGTGCGAATGAATTCGAATGGATCGTACGAATGAATTAGAATGGATCGTACGAATGAATTAGAATGGATCGTACGAATGAATTAGAATGGATACATTCGTGCGAAAGAATTAGAATAGATTGTATGAATGAATTAGAATGGATCCTATGAATGAATTAGAATGGATCGTGCGAATGAATTAGAATGGATCGTACGAATGAATTAGAATGGATCGTGCTAATGAATTAGAATTGATCGAACGAATGAATTAGCATGGATCGTGCTAATGAATTATAATGGAACATACGAATGAATTAGAATGGATCGTGTGAAAGAATTAGAATGGATTGAATGAATGAATTAGAATGAATTCGTACGATCCATTCGAATTCATTCGCACGATCCATTCTAATACATTCATACGATCAATTCTAATTCATTCATACAATCCATTCTAATTCTTTAACACGAATGAATTAGAATGAATTAGAATGGATCGTACGAATGAGTAAGAATGGATCGTACGAATAAATTAGAATGGATACATTCGTCTGAATGAATTAGAATGGATCATGCGAATGAGTAAGAATGGATCGTACGAATGAAATAGAATCGATTGTACGAATGAATTAGAATGGATCCTACGAATGAATTAGAATGGATCGTGTGAAAGAATTAGAATGGATTGTATGAATGAATTAGAATGGATCGTATGAATGAATTAGAATGGATCGTGCGAATGAATTCGAATGGATCGTACGAATTCATTATAATTCATTCATACAATCCATTCTAATTCTTTCACACGATCCATTCTAATTCATTCGTACGTTCCATTCTAATTCATTAGCACGATTCATGCTAATTCATTCGTTCGATCAATTCTAATTCATTAGCACGATCCATTCTAATTCATTCGTACGATCCATTCTAATTCCTTCGTACGATCCATTCTAACTCATTCGTACGATCCATTCTAATTCATTCGTACGATCCATTCTAATTCATTCGCACAAATGTATCCATTCTAATTTATTCGTACGATCCATTCTAATTCATTCGCACAATCTATTCTAATTCATTCGTACGATCCATTCTAACTCATTCGTACGATCGTACGAATGAATTAGAATAGATCGTACGGAATGAATTAGAATGGATTGTATGAATGAATTAGAATGGATCGTACGAATGAACTAGAATGGATACATTCGTGCGAATGAATTAGAATGGATCGTACGAATGAATTAGAATGGATGTTACGAATGAATTCGAATGGATCGTACGAATGAATTAGAATGGATCGTACGAATGAATTAGAATGGATACATTAGTGCGAATGAATTAGAATGGATCGGACGAATGAATTAGAATGGATCGGACGAATGAGTTATAATGGATCAAATGAATGAATTAGAATGGATCGTACGAATGAATTAGAATGCATCATACGAAAGAATTAGAATGGATATATTCGTGCGAATGAATTAGAATGGATCGTACGAATGAATTAGACTGGATCGTACGAATGAATTTGAATGGATACATTTATGCGAATGAATCTAAATGGATTGTATGAATGAATTACAATGGATCGTACGAATGAATTAGAATGGATCGTACGAATGAATTAGAATAGCTCATACGAATGAATTAGAATGAATCATATGAATGAATTAGAATGATTACATTCGTGCGAATGAATTAGAATAGATCGTACGAATGAATTAGAATGGATCGTACGAATAAATTAGAATGGATCGTGGGAATGAATTAGAATGGATCGTACGAATGAATTAGAATGGATCCACCGAATAAGTTAGAATGGATCATACGAATCAATTAGAATGGATTGTACGAATGAATTAGAATGGATTGTGCGAATGAATTAGAATGGATCGTATGAATGAATAAGAATGGATCATACGAATGAATTAGAATGGATCGTGCGAATGAATTAGCATGAATCGTACGAATGTATTAGAATGGATCGTACGAATGAATTAGAATGAATCGTACGATCAATTCTAATTCATTCACACGAATGTATCCATTCTAGTTCATTCGTACGATCCATTCTAATTCATTCGTACGATCCATTCTAATTCCTTCGTACGAGCCATTCTAATTCCTTCGTACGATCCATTCTAATTCATTCGTACGATCCATTCTAATTCATTCGTACGATCCATTCTAACTTCTTCGTACGATCCATTCTAATTCATTCGTACAATCTATTCTAATTCATTCGTACGAATGGATACATTCGTGTGAATGAATTAGAATGGATCGTATGAATGAGTAAGAATGGATCGTACGAATGAAATAGAATGGATTGCACGAATGAATTAGAATTGATCGTACGAATGAATTAGAATGGATCGTGCGAATGAATTAGAATGGATCGTACGAATGAATTAGAATGGATCGTACGAATGAACTAGAATGGATACATTCGTGCGAATGAATTAGAATGGATCGTATGAATGAATTAGAATTGATCGTACGAATGAATTAGAATGGATCTTACGAATGAATTAGAATGGATCGTACGAATGAATTAGAATGGATCATACGAAAGAATTAGAATGGATACATTCGTGCGAATGAATTAGAATGGATCGGACGAATGAATTAGAATGGATCGTACGAATGAATTAGAATGGATCAAATGAATGAATTAGAATGGATCGTACGAATGAATTAGAATGGATCGTACGAATGAATTAGAATGGATTAGAATGGATTAGAATGGATACATTCGAGCGAATGAATTAGAATGGATCGTACGAATGAATTAGAATGGATCGTACGAATGGATTAGAATGGATCCTACGAATGGATTAGAATGGATACCTTTGTGCATATGAATTAGAATGGATTGTACGAATGAATTAGAATGGATCATATTAATGAATTAGAATGGATCGTACGAATGAATTAGAATGTACGAATGAATTAGAATGGATACATTCGTGCGAATGAATTAGAATGGATATATTCGTGCGAAAGAATTAGAATAGATCGTATGAATGAATTAGAATGAATCCTATGAATGAATTAGAATGGTTCGTGCGAATGAATTAGAATGGATCGTACGAATGAATTAGAATGGATCGTGCTAATGAATTAGAATTGATCGAACGAATGAATTAGAATAGATACATTCGTGCGAATGAATTAGAATGGATCGGACGAATGAATTAGAATGGATCGTACGAATGAGTAAGAATGGATCATACGAATGAAATAGAATAGATCGTACGAATGAATTAGAATAGATCGTACGAAGGAATTAGAATGGATCGTACGAATGAATTAGAATGGATATATTCGTGCAAATGAATTAGAATGGATCGTATGAATGTATTAGAATGGATCGTATGAGTGAATTAGAATGGATCGTACGAATGAATTAGAATGGATCGTATGAATGAATTAGAATGGATGCATTCGTGTGAATGAATTAGAATGGATCGTACGAATGAATTAGAATAGCTCATACGAATGAATTAGAATGAATCGTATGAATGAATTAGAATGGTTACATTCGTGCGAATGAATTAGAATAGATCGTACGAATGAATTAGAATGGATTGTACGAATAAATTAGAATGGATCGTGGGAATGAATTAGAATGGATCTTACGAATGAATTAGAATGGATCCACCGAATGAGTTAGAATGGATCATACGAATGAATTAGAATGGATTGTACGAATGAATTCGAATGAATTGTGCGAATGAATTAGAATGGATCGTATGAATGAATAAGAATGGAGCGTACGAATGAATTAGAATGGATCGTGCGAATGAATTAGCATGAATCGTACGAATGTATTAGAATGGATCGTACGAATGAATTAGAATAAATCGTACGATCCATTCTAATTCATATGTCCGATCCATTCTAATTCATTCGCATGAATGTATCCATTCTAATTCATTCGTACAATCCATTCTATTTCATTCATACGATCTATTCTTACTCATTCGTATGATCCATTCTAATTCATTCGTATGATCCATTCTAATTCATTCGTACGATCCATTCTAATTCATTCGTACGATCCATTCTAATTCATTCGCACGATCCATTCTAATTCATTCATACGATCCATTCTAATTCATTCATATGATCCATTCTAATTCATTCCTACAATCCATTCTAATTCATTCGCCCGATCCATTCTAATTCATTCATACGATCCATTCTATTCGAATGGCTCATGCGATCCATTCGAATTTATTCGCACGATCCATTCTAATACATTCATACGATCCATTCTAATTCATTCATACAATGCATTCTAATTCTTTCACACGATCCATTCTAATTCATTCGTACGGTCCATTCTAATTCTTTCGTACAATCCATTCTATTTCATTTATACGATCCATTCTTACTCATTCGTATGATCCATTCTAATTCATTTGTACGATCCATTCTTATTCATTCGTATGATCCATTCTAATTCATTCGCACGAATGTATTTATTCTAATTCATTCATACAATCCATTCTAATTCATTCCGTACGATCCATTCTAATTCATTCGTACGATCGTACGAATGAATTAGAATGGATCGTACGAATGAATTAGAATAGATTGTGCGAATGAATTAGAATGGATCGTACGAATGAAATAGAATGGATCGTACGAATGAATTAGAATGGATCATACGAATGAGTAAGAATGGATCGTACGAATGAATTAGAATGGATCGTACAAATGATTTAGAATGGATCGTACGTATAAATAAGAATGGAGACATTCGTTCGAATGAATTAGAATGGATCATACGAATAAGTAAGAATTGATCGTACGAATGAAATAGAATAGATTGTACGAATGAATTAGAATGGATCCTACGAATGAATTAGAATGGATCGTGTGAAAGAATTAGAATGGATTGAATGAATGAATTAGAATGGATCGTATGAATTAATTAGAATGGATCGTGCTAATGAATTCGAATGGATCGTACGAATTCATTCTAATTCATTCATACAATCCATTCTAATTCATTCACACGATCCATTCTAATTCATTCGTACGTTCCATTCTAATTCATTAGCACGATCCATGCTAATTCATTCGTTCGATCAATTTTAATTCATTAGCACGATCCATTCTAATTCATTCGTACGATCCATTCTAATTCATTCGTACGATCCATTCTAATTCATTCGCACGATCCATTCTAATTCATTCATAGGATCCATTCTAATTCATTCATACGATCTATTCTAATTCTTTCGCACGAATGTATCCATTCTAATTCATTCGCACGAATGTATCCATTCTAATTCATTCGTACGATCCATTCTAATTCATTCATACGATCCATTCTAATTCATTCATACGATCCATTCTAATTCATTCATACGATCTATTCTAATTCATTCATACAATCCATTCTAATTCTTTCACACGATCCATTCTAATTCATTCGTACGATCCATTCCAATTCATTCGCACAATCCATTCTATTTCATTCGTACGATCCATTCTTACTCATTGGTACGATCCATTCTAATTCATTCGCACGAATGTATCCATTCTAATTCATTCGTACGAATCCATTCTAATTCATTCGTACAATCTATTCTATTTCATTCGTACGATCCATTCTTACTCATTCGTATGATGCCTTCTAATTCATTCGGACGAATGTATCCATTCTAATTTATTCGTACGATCCATTCTAATTTATTCGTACGATCCATTCTAATTCATTCGTACGATCCATTCTAATTCATTCGTCCGATCCATTCTAATTCATTCGCTCGAATGTATCCATTCTAATTCATTCGTACGATCCATTCTAATTCATTCGTACGATCCATTCTAATTTATTCATAAGATCCATTCTAATTCATTCGTACGATCCATTCTAATTCACTCATACGATCCATTCTAATACATTCATACGATCCATTCTAATTCATTTGCACGAATATATCCATTCTAATTCATTCGTACGATCCATTCTAATTCCTTCGTACGATCCATTCTAATTCATTCGTACGATCTATTCTAATTCCTTCGTACGATCCATTCTAATTCATTCGCACGATCCATTCTAATTCATTCATAGGATCCATTCTAATTCATTCATACGATCTATTCTAATTCTTTCGCACGAATGTATCCATTCTAATTCATTCGCACGAATGTATCCATTCTAATTCATTCGTACGATCCATTCTAATTCATTCGTACGATCCTTTCTAATTCATTCGTACGATCCATTCTAATTCATTCATACGATCTATTCTAATTCATTCGTACGATCCATTCTAATTCATTAATATGATCCATTCTAATTCATTCGTACGATCCATTCTAATTCATATGCACAAAGGTATCCATTCTAATTCATTCGTACGATCCATTCTAATTCAGGATCGTACGAATGAATTAGAATGGATACATTCGTGCGAATGAATTAGAATTGATCGTACGAACGAATTAGAATGGATCGTGCGAATGAATTAGAATGGATCGTACGAATGAATTAGAATGGATCGTATGAATGAACTAGAATGGATACATTCGTGCGAATGAATTAGAATGGATCGTAAGAATGAATTAGAATGGATCGTACGAATGAATTAGAATGGATACATTCGTTCGAATGAATTAGAATGGATCATACGAATGAATTAGAATGGATCGTACGGAATGAATTAGAATGGATATATTTGAACGAATAAATTAGAATGGATCATACGAATGAATTAGAATGGATAGTACGAATGAATTAGAATAGATAGTGCGAATGAATTATAATCGCTCATACGAATGAATTAGAATGGATCGTACGAATGAATTAGAATGGATCATACGAATGAGTAAGAATGGATCGTACGAATGAATTAGAATGGATCGTACGAATGAATTAGAATGGATCGTACGAATAAATTAGAATGGATACGTTCGTCCGAATGAATTAGAATGGATCATACGAATGAGTAAGAATGGATCGTACGAATTAAATAGAATAGATTGTACGAATGAATTAGAATGGATCCTATGAATGAATTAGAATGGATCGTGTGAAAGAATTAGAATGGATTGTATGAATGAATTAGAATGGATCGTATGAATGAATTATGATGGATCGTACGAAAGGATTAGAATGGATCGTACGAATGAATTAGAATGGATCGTACGAATGAACTAGAATGGATACATTCGTGGGAATGAATTAGAATGGATCGTACGAATGAATTAGAATGGATCATACGAATGAATTAGAATGGATCTTACGAATGAATTAGAATGGATCGTACGAATGAATTAGAATGGATCGTACGAATGAATTAGAATAGATCGTACGAATGAATTAGAATGGATCATACGAAGGAATTAGAATGGATCGTACGAATGAATTAGAATGGATCGTACGAATGAATTAGAATGGATACATTCGTGCGAATGAATTAGAATGGATCGGACGAATGAATTAGAATGGATCGTACGAATGAGTAAGAATGGATCGTACGAATGAAATAGAATAGATCGTACGAATGAATTAGAATGGATCATCTGAAGGAATTAGAATGGATCGTACGAATGAATTAGAATGGATCGTACGAATGAATTAGAATGGATACATTCGTGCGAATGAATTAGAATGGATCGGACGAATGAATTAGAATGGATCGTACGAATGAATTAGAATGGATCGTACGAATGAATTAGAATGGATCGTACGAATAAATTAGAATGGATACATTCATCCGAATGAATTAGAATGGATCATACGAATGAGTAGGAATGGATCGTACGAATGAAATAGAATAGATTGTACGAATGAATGAGAATGGATCGTACGAATGAATTAGAATAGATCGTGTGAAAGAATTAGAATGGATTGTATGAATGAATGAGAATGAATTCGTACGATCCATTCGAATTCATTCGCACGATCCATTCTAATTCATTCATACGATCCATTCTAATTCATTCATACAATCCATTCTAATTCTTTAACACGATCCATTCTAATTATTTCGTAGGATCCATTCTAATTCATTCGTACAATCTATTCCATTTCATTCGTACGATCCATTCTTACTCATTCGTTTGATCCATTCTAATTCATTCGGACTAATGTATCCATTCTAATTTATTCGTACGATCCATTCTAATTCATTCGTACGATCCATTCTAATTCATTCATCCGATCCATTCTAATTCATTCGCACGAATGTATCCATTCTAATTCATTCGTACGATCCATTCTAATTCATTCGTACGATCCATTCTAATTCATTCGTAAGATCCATTCTAATTCATTCGTACGATCCATTCTAATTCATTCGCACGATCCATTCTAATTCATTCGTACGATCCATTCTAATTCATTCATACGATCCATTCTAATTCATTCGTACGATCCATTCTAATTCATTCGCACAAATGTATCCATTCTAATTCATTCGTACGATCCATTCTAATTCATTCGCACGATCCATTCTAATTCATTCGTACGATCCATTCTAATTCATTCGCACGATCTGTTCTTATTCATTCACACAATCCATTCTAATTCATTCGCACGAATGTATCCATTCTATTTCATTCGTACGATCCATTCTAATTCATTCGTACGATCCATTCTAATTCATTCGTATGATCTATTCTAATTAATTTGTATGATCCATTCTAATTCATTCGTACGATCCATTCTAATTCGTTCATACAATCCATTCTAATTCATTCGCACAAATGTATCCATTCTAATTCATTCGTACGATCCCTTCCAATTCATTCGTATGATCTATTCTTATTCATTTGCACGATCCAGTCTAATTGATTCGCATGATCCATTCTAATTCATTCGCACCAATGTATCCATTCTAATTCATTCATACGATCCATTCTAATTCATTCGTACGAATGGATTGTATGAATGAATTAGAATGGATTGTATGAATAAATTAGAATGGATTGTATGAATGAATTAGAATGGATGGTACGAATTAATTAGAATGGATCGTACGAATGAATTAGAATAGATTGCATGAATGAATTAGAATGGTTTATACGAATGAATTAGAATGGATCCTACGAATGAATTAGAATAGATCGTGTGAAAGAATTAGAATGGATTGTATGAATGAATTAGAATGGATCGTAAGAATGAATTAGAATGGATCGTACGAAGGAATTAAAATGGATCGTGCGAATGAATTAGAATGGATCGTACGAATGAATTAGAATAGATCGTACGAATGAATTAGAATGGATCGTACGAAGAAATTAGAATGGATCGTACGAATAAATTAGAATGGATATATTCGTGCGATCCATTCTAATTCATTCGCACGATCCATTCTAATCCATTCTTACCCATTCGTATGATCGATTCTAATTCAATCGTACGATCCATTCTAATTCATTTGTACGATCCATTCTAATTCCTTCGTACGATCAATTCTAATTCATTCGTACGATCCATTCTAATTCATTCGTACGATCCATTCTAATTCCTTCGTACGATCCATTCTAATTCATTCGCACGATCCATTCTAATTCATTCGCGCAATCTATTCTAATTCATTCGTACGATCCATTCTAATTCATTCGTACGATCCATTCTAATTCATTCATATAATCCATTCTAATTTATTCGCACGAATGTATCCATTCTAATTCATTCGTACGATCCATTCTAATTCATTCGCACAATCTATTCTAATTCATTCATACGATCCATTCTAATTCATTCGCATGAATGTATCCATTCTAATTCATTCATACGATCCATTCTACTTCATTCGTACTATCCGTTCTAATTCACTCATACGATCCATTCTAATTCATTCATACGATCCATTCTAATTCATTTGCACGAATATATCCATTCTAATTCATTCGTACGATCCATTCTAATTCCTTCGTACGATCCATTCTAATTCCTTCGTACGATCCATTCTAATTCCTTCGTACGATCCATTCTATTTCATTCGTATGATCCATTCTAATTCCTTCGTACGATCCATTCTAATTCCTTTGTATCCATTCTAATTCACTCATATGATCCATTCTAATTCATTCGTACGATCCATTCTAATTCATTCATACAATCCATTCTAATTCATTCGCACGAATGTATCCATTCTAATTCATTCGTACGATCAGTTCTAATTCATTCACAAAATCTATTCTAATTCATTCATACGATCCATTCTAATTCATTCACACGAATGTATCCATTCTAATTCATTCATACGATCCATTCTAATTCATTCGTACGATCCATTCTAATTCACTCATACGATCCATTCTAATACATTCATACGATCCATTCTAATTCATTGGCACGAATATATCCATTCTAATTCATTCGTACGATCCATTCTAATTCCTTCGTACGATCCATTCTAATTCATTCGTACGATCTATTATAATTCATTCGTACGATCCATTCTAATTCATTCGTACGATCCATTCTAATTCCTTCGTACGATACATTTGTGCGAATGAATTAGAATGGATCGTACGAATGAATTAGAATGGTTCGTATGAATGAATTAGAATGGATCGTACGAATGAATTAGAATGGATCGTGCGAATGAATTAGAATGGATCGTACGAATGAATTAGAATGGATCATGTGAAAGAATTAGAATGGATCGTACGAATGAATTAGAATGGATAGTGCGAATGAATTAGAATGGATCGTACGAATGAATTAGAATGGATACATTTGTGCGAATGAATTAGAATGGATCGTACGAATGAATTAGAATGGATCGTATGAATGAATTAGAATGGATCGTACGAATGAATTAGAATGGATCGTGCGAATGAATTAGAATGGATCGTACGAATGAATTAGAATGGATCGTACAAATGAACTAGAATGGATACATTCGTGCGAATGAATTAGAATGGATCGTACGAATAAATTAGAATGGATCGTACGAATGAATTAGAATGGATCTTACGAATGAATTAGAATGGATCGTACGAATGAATTAGAATGGATCGTACGAATAAATTACAATGGATCGTGGGAATGAATTAGAATGGATCGTACGAATGAATTAGAATGGATCCACCGAATGAGTTAGAATGGATCATACGAATGAATTAGAATGGATTGTACGAATTAATTAGAATGGATTGTGCGAATGAATTAGAATGGATCGTATGAATGAATAAGAATGGAGCGTACGAATGAATTAGAATGGATCGTGCGAATGAATTAGCATGAATCGTACGAATGTATTAGAATGGATCGTACGAATGAATTAGAATAAATCGTACGATCCATTCTAATTCATATGTCCGATCCATTCTAATTCATTCGTATGAATGTATCCATTCTAATTCATTCGTATAATCCATTCTATTTCATTCATACGATCCATTCTTACTTATTCGTATGATCCATTCTAATTCATTCGTACGATCCATTCTAATTCATTCGTACGATCCATTCTAATTCATTCGCACGATCCATTCTAATTCATTCATACGATCCATTCTAATTCATTCATACGATCCATTCTAATTCATTCCTACAATCCATTCTAATTCATTCGCCCGATCCATTCTAATTCATTCATATGATCCATTCTATTCGAATGGATCATGCGATCCATTCGAATTCATTCGCACGATCCATTCTAATTCATTCATACGATCCATTCTAATTCATTCATACAATGCATTCTAATTCTTTAACACGATCCATTCTAATTCATTCGTACGATCCATTCTAATTCATTCGTACAATCCATTCTATTTCATTTATACGATCCATTCTTACTCATTCGTATGATCCATTCTAATTCATTCGTACGATCCATTCTTATTCATTCGTATGATCCATTCTAATTCATTCGCACGAATGTATTTATTCTAATTCATTCATACAATCCATTCTAATTCATTCTGTACGATCCATTCTAATTCATTCGTACGATCGTACGAATGAATTAGAATGGATCGTCCGAATGAATTAGAATAGATTGTGCGAATGAATTAGAATGGATCGTACGAATGAATTAGAATGGATCGTACGAATGAATTAGAATGGATCATACGAATGAGTAAGAATGGATCGTACGAATGAATTAGAATGGATCGTACAAATGAGTTAGAATGGATCGTACGAATAAATAAGAATGGATACATTCGTCCGAATGAATTAGAATGGATCATACGAATAAGTAAGAATGGATCGTACGAATGAAATAGAATAGATTGTACGAATGAATTAGAATGGATCCTACGAATGAATTAGAATGGATCGTGTGAAAGAATTAGAATGGATTGTATGAATGAATTAGAATGGATCGTATGAATGAATTAGAATGGATCGTGCGGATGAATTCGAATGGATCGTACGAATTCATTCTAATTCATTCATACAATCCATTCTAATTCATTCACACGATCCATTCTAATTCATTCGTACGTTCCATTCTAATTCATTAGCACGATCCATGCTAATTCATTCGTTCGATCAATTTTAATTCATTAGCACGATCCATTCTAATTCATTCATACGATCCATTCTAATTCATTCGTACGATCCATTCTAATTCATTCGCACGATCCATTCTAATTCATTCATAGGATCCATTCTAATTCATTCATACGATCTATTCTAATTCTTTCGCACGAATGTATCCATTCTAATTCATTCGCACGAATGTATCCATTCTAATTCATTCGTACGATCCACTCTAATTCATTCGTACGATCCATTCTAATTCATTCATATGATCCATTCTAATTCATTCATACGATCTATTCTAATTCATTCATACAATCCATTCTAATTCTTTCACACGATCCATTCTAATTCATTCGTACGATCCATTCTAATTCATTCGCACAATCCATTCTATTTCATTCGTACGATCCATTCTTACTCATTGGTACGATCCATTCTAATTCATTCGCACGAATGTATCCATTCTAATTCATTTGTACGAATCCATTCTAATTCATTCGTACAATCTATTCTATTTCATTCGTACGATCCATTCTTACTCATTTGTATGATGCATTCTAATTCATTCGGACGAATGTATCCATTCTAATTTATTCGTACGATCCATTCTAATTCATTCGTACGATCCATTCTAATTCATTCGTACGATCCATTCTAATTCATTCGGACGATCCATTCTAATTCATTCGCACGAATGTATCCATTCTAATTCATTTGTACGATCCATTCTAAATCATTCGTACGATCCATTCTAATTCATTCGTAAGATCCATTCTAATTCATTCGTACGATCCATTCTAATTCACTCATACGATCCATTCTAATACATTCATACGATCCATTCTAATTCATTTGCACGAATATATCCATTCTAATTCATTCGTACGATCCAATCTAATTCCTTCGTACGATCCATTCTAATTCATTAGTACGATCTATTCTAATTCCTTCGTACGATCCATTCTAATTCATTCGCACGATCCATTCTAATTCATTCATAGGATCCATTCTAATTCATTCATACGATCTATTCTAATTCTTTCGCACGAATGTATCCATTCTAATTCATTCGCACGAATGTATCCATTCTAATTCATTCGTACGATCCATTCTAATTCATTCGTACGATCCTTTCTAATTCATTCGTACGATCCATTCTAATTCATTCATACGATCTATTCTAATTCATTCGTACGATCCATTCTAATTCATTAATATGATCCATTCTAATTCATTCGTACGATCCATTCTAATTCATATGCACAAAGGTATCCATTCTAATTCATTCGTACGATCCATTCTAATTCAGGATCGTACGAATGAATTAGAATGGATACATTCGTGCGAATGAATTAGAATTGATCGTACGAATGAATTAGAATGGATCGTGCGAATGAATTAGAATGGATCGTACGAATGAATTAGAATGGATCGTACGAATGAACTAGAATGGATACATTCGTGCGAATGAATTAGAATGGATCGTACGAATGAATTAGAATGGATCGTACGAATGAATTAGAATGGATACATTCGTTCGAATGAATTAGAATGGATCGTACGAATGAATTAGAATGGATCGTACGGAATGAATTAGAATGAATATATTTGAACGAATAAATTAGAATGGATCATACGAATGAATTAGAATGGATAGTACGAATGAATTAGAATGGATAGTGCGAATGAATTATAATCGCTCATACGAATGAATTAGAATGGATCGTACGAATGAATTAGAATGGATCATACGAATGAGTAAGAATGGATCGTACGAATGAATTAGAATGGATCGTACGAATGAATTAGAATGGATCGTACGAATAAATTAGAATGGATACGTTCGTCCGAATGAATTAGAATGGATCATACGAATGAGTAAGAATGGATCGTACGAATGAAATAGAATAGATTGTACGAATGAATTAGAATGGATTCTATGAATGAATTTGAATGGATCGTGTGAAAGAATTAGAATGGATTGTATGAATGAATTAGAATGGATCGTATGAATGAATTAGAATGGATCGTACGAAAGGATTAGAATGGATCGTACGAATGAATTAGAATGGATCGTACGAATGAACTAGAATGGATACATTCATGCGAATGAATTAGAATGGATCGTACGAATGAATTAGAATGGATCATACGAATGAATTAGAATGGATCTTACGAATGAATTAGAATGGATCGTACGAATGAATTAGAATAGATCGTACGAATGAATTAGAATGGATCATACGAAGGAATTAGAATGGATCGTACGAATGAATTAGAATGGATCGTACGAATGAATTAGAATGGATACATTCGTGCGAATGAATTAGAATGGATCGGACGAATGAATTAGAATGGATCGTACGAATGAGTAAGAATGGATCGTACGAATAAAATATAATAGATCGTACGAATGAATTAGAGTGGATCGTCTGAAGGAATTAGAATGGATCGTACGAATGAATTAGAATGGATCGTACGAATGAATTAGAATGGATACATTCGTGCGAATGAATTAGAATGGATCGGACGAATGAATTAGAATGGATCGTACGAATGAATTAGAATGGATCGTACGAATAAATTAGAATGGATACATTCGTCCGAATGAATTAGAATGGATCATACGAATGAGTAAGAATGGATCGTACGAATGAAATAGAATAGATTGTACGAATGAATTAGAATGGATCCTACGAAAGAATTAGAATAGATCGTGTGAAAGAATTAGAATGGATTGTATGAATGAATTAGAATGAATTCGTATGATCCATTCGAATTCATTCGCACGATCCATTCTAATTCATTCATACGATCCATTCTAATTCATTCATACAATCCATTCTAATTCTTTAACACGATCCATTCTAATTATTTTGTAGGATCCATTCTAATTCATTCGTACAATCTATTCTATTTCATTCGTACGATCCATTCTTACTTATTCGTTTGATCCATTCTAATTCATTCGGACGAATGTATCCATTCTAATTTATTCGTACGATCCATTCTAATTCATTCGTACGATCCATTCTAATTCATTCGTACGATCCATTCTAATTCATTCATCCGATCCATCCTAATTCATTCGCACGAATGTATCCATTCTAATTCATTCGTACGATCCATTCTAATTCATTCGTACGATCCATTCTAATTCATTCGTACGATCCATTCTAATTCATTCGTACGATCCATTCTAATTCATTCGTACGATCCATTCTAATTCATTCGCACGAATATATCCATTCTAGTTCATTCGTATGATCCATTCTAATTCATTCGTACGATCCATTCTAATTCATTCGCACGATCCATTCTAATTCATTCGTACGATCCATTCTAATTCATTCATACGATCCATTCTAATTCATTCGTACGATCCATTCTAATTCATTCGCACAAATGTATCCATTCTAATTCATTCGTACGATCCATTCTAATTCATTCGCACGATCCATTCTAATTCATTCGTACGATCCATTCTAATTCATTCGCACGATCTGTTCTTATTCATTCCCACAATCCTTTCCAATTCATTCGCACGAATGTATCCATTCTAATTCATTTGTACGATCCATTCTAATTCATTCGTACGATCCATTCTAATTCATTCGTATGATCTATTCTAATTAATTCGTATGATCCATTCTAATTCATTCGTACGATCAATTCTAATTCATTCATACAATCCATTCTCATTCATTCGCACAAATGTATCCATTCTAATTCATTCGTACGATCCCTTCCAATTCATTCGTATGATCTGTTCTTATTCATTCGCACGATCCAGTCTAATTGATTCGCATGATCCATTCTAATTCATTCGCACGAATGTATCCATTCTAATTCATTCATACGATCCATTCTAATTCATTCGTACGAATGGATTGTATGAATGAATTAGAATGGATTGGATGAATAAATTAGAATGGATTGTATGAATGAATTAGAAAGGATGGTACGAATGAATTAGAATGGATCGTACGAATGAATTAGAATAGATTGCACGAATGAATTAGAATGGTTTGTACGAATGAATTAGAATGGATCCTACGAATGAATTGGAATAGATCGTGTGAAAGAATTAGAATGGATTGTATGAATGAATTAGAATGGATCGTACGAATGAATTAGAATGGATCGTACGAAGGAATTAGAATGGATCGTGCGAATGAATTAGAATGGATCGTATGAATGAATTAGAATAGATCGTACGAAGGAATTAGAATGGATCATACGAAGGAATTAGAATGGATCGTATGAATGAATTAGAATGGACATATTCGTGCGATCCATTCTAATTCATTCGCACGATCCATTCTAATCCATTCTTACTCATTCGTATGATCCATTCTAATTCAATCGTACGATCCATTCTAATTCATTCGTACGATCCATTCTAATTCCTTCGTACGATCCATTCTAATTCATTCGTATGATGCATTCTAATTCATTCGTACGATCCATTCTAATTCCTTCGTACGATCCATTCTAATTCATTCGTACGATCCATTCTAATTCATTCGCGTAATCTATTCTAATTCATTCGTACGATCCATTCTAATTCATTCGTACGATCCATTCTAATTCATTCATATAATCCATTCTAATTTATTCGCACGAATGTATCCATTCTAATTCATTCGTACGATCCATTCTAATTCATTCGCACAATCTATTCTAATTCATTCATACGATCCATTCTAATTCATTCGCACGAATGTATCCATTCTAATTCATTCATACGATCCATTCTACTTCATTCGTACTATCCGTTCTAATTCACTCATACGATCCATTCTAATTCATTCATACGATCCATTCTAATTCATTTGCACGAATATATCCATTCTAATTCATTCGTACGATCCATTCTAATTCCTTCGTACGATCCATTCTAATTCCTTCGTACGATCCATTCTATTTCATTCGTATGATCCATTCTAATTCCTTCGTACGATCCATTCTAATTCCTTTGTATCCATTCTAATTCACTCATACGATCCATTCTAATTCATTCGTACAATCCATTCTAATTCATTCATACAATCCATTCTAATTCATTCGCACGAATGTATCCATTCTAATTCATTCGTACGATCAGTTCTAATTCATTCACAAAATCTATTCTAATTCATTCATACGATCCATTCTAATTCATTCACACGAATGTATCCATTCTAATTCATTCATACGATCCATTCTAATTCATTCGTACGATCCATTCTAATTCACTCATACGATCCATTCTAATACATTCATACGATCCATTCTAATTCATTTGCACGAATATATCCATTCTAATTCATTCGTACGATCCATTCTAATTCCTTCGTTCGATCCATTCTAATTCATTCGTACGATCTATTATAATTCATTCGTACGATCCATTCTAAGTCATTCGTACGATCCATTCTAATTCCTTCGTACGATACATTTGTGCGAATGAATTAGAATGGATCGTACGAATGAATTAGAATGGATCGTATGAATGAATTTGAATGTATCGTACGAATGAATTAGAATGGATCGTGCGAATGAATTAGAATGGATCGTACGAATGAATTAGAATGGATCATGTGAAAGAATTAGAATGGATCGTACGAATAAATTAGAATGGATCGTGCGAAGGAATTAGAATGGATCGTACGAATGAATTAGAATGGATACATTTGTGCGAATGAATTAGAATGGATCGTACGAATGAATTAGAATGGATCGTATGAATGAATTAGAATGGATCGTACGAATGAATTAGAATGGATCGTGCGAATGAATTAGAATGGATCGTACGAATGAATTAGAATGTATCGTACAAATGAACTAGAATGGATACATTCGTGCGAATGAATTAGAATGGATCGTACGAATAAATTAGAATGGATCGTACGAATGAATTAGAATGGATCTTACGAATGAATTAGAATGGATCGTACGAATGAATTAGAATGGATCGTATGAATGAATTAGAATGGATACATTCGTGCGAATGAATTAGAATGGATCGGACGAATGAATTAGAATGGATCATACGAATGAATTAGAATGGATCGTACGAATGAATTAGAATGGATCGTACGAATAAATTAGAATGGATACATTCGTCCGAATGAATTAGAAGGATCATACGAATGAGTAAGAATGGGTCGTACGAATGAAATAGAATAGATTGTACGAATGAATTAGAATGGATCCTACGAATGAATTAGAATGGATCGTGTGAAGGTATTAGAATGGATTGTATGAATGAATTAGAATGGATCGTATGAATGAATTAGAATGGATCGTGCGAATGAATTCGAATGGATCGTACGAATTCATTCTAATTCATTTATACAATCTACTCTAATTATTTCACACGATCCATTCTAATTCATTCGTACATTCCATTCTAATTCATTAGCACGATCCATGCTAATTCATTCGTTCGATCAATTCTAATTCATTAGCACGATCCATTCTAATTCATTCGTACGATCTATTCTAATTCTTTCGCACGATCCATTCTAATTCATTCATAGGATCCATTCTAATTCATTCATATGATCTATTCTAATTCTTTCGCACGAATGAATCCATTTAATTCATTCGCACGAATGTATCCACTCTAATTCATTCGTACGATCCATTCTAATTCATTCGAACGATCCATTCTAATTCATTTGTACGATCCATTCTAATTCATTCATACGATCTATTCTAATTCATTCATACAATTCATTCTAATTCTTTCACACGATCCATTCTAATTTGTTCGTACGATCCACTCTAATTCATTCGCACAATCCATTCTATTTCATTCGTACGATCCATTCTTACTCATTCGTATGATCCATTCTAATTCATTCGCACGAATGTATCCATAATGGATCATACGAATGAGTAAGAATGGATCGTACGAATGAAATAGAATGGATTGTGCGAATGAATTAGAATGGACCGTACGAATGAATTAGACGTACGAATGAATTAGAATGGATACATTCGTGCGAATAAATTAGAATGGATCATACGAATGAGTAAGAATGGATCGTCATTCTAATTCATTCGTATGATCCAATCTAATTCATTTGTATCCATTCTATTTCATTCGCACGATCCATTCTAATTCATTCGCGCAATCTATTCTAATTCATTCGTACGATCCATTCTAATTTATTCGTACGATCCATTCTAATTCATTCATACAATCCATTCTAATTTATTCGCACGAATGTATCCATTCTAATTCATTCGTACGATCCATTCTAATTCATTCGCACAATCAATTCTAATTCATTCATACGATCCATTCAAATTCATTTGCACGAATGTATCCATTCTAATTCATTCATACGATCCATTCTACTTCATTCGTACTATCCGTTCTAATTCACTCATACGATCCATTCTAATTCATTCATACGATCCATTCAAATTCATTTGCACGAATATATCCATTCTAATTCATTCGTACGATCCATTCTAATTCCTTCGTACGATCCATTCTAATTCCTTCGTACGATCCATTCTATTTCATTCGTATGATCCATTCTAATTCCTTCGTACGATCCATTCTAATTCCTTCGTATCCATTCTAATTCACTCATACGGTCCATTCTAATTCATTTGTACGATCCATTCTAATTCATTCATACAATCCATTCTAATCCATTCGCACAAATGTATCCATTCTAATCCATTCGTACAATCCATTCTAATCCATTCGTACGATCCATTCTAATTCATTCGCATGAATGTAACCATTCTAATTCATTCATTTGATCCATTCTAATTCATTCTTACGATCCATTCTAATTCATTCGTCCGATCCATTCTAATTCATTCACACGAATGTATCCATTCTAATTCATTCGTAACATCCATTCTAATTCATTCGTATGATCCATTCTAATTCATTCGTAAGATCTATTCTAATTCATTCATACGATCCATTCTAATCCATTCGTACGATCCATTCTAATTCATTCGTAAGATCCATTCTAATTCATTCGTACGATCCATTCTAATTCATTCGTACGATCCATTCTAATTCATTCGCACGAATGTGTCCATTCTAGTTCATTCGTACGATCCATTCTAGTTCATTCTTACGATCCATTCTAATTCATTCGTACGATCCATTCTAATTCATTCGTATGATCCATTCTAATTAATTCGTATGATCCATTCTAATTCATTCGTACGATCCATTCTAATTCATTCATACAATCCATTCTTATTCATTCGCACGATCCAGTCTAATGGATTCGCACGATCCATTCTAATTCATTCGCACGAATGTATCCATTCTAATTCATTCGTACGATCCATTCTAATTCATTAATATGATCCATTCTAATTCATTCGTACGATCCATTCTAATTCATATGCACAAAGGTATCCATTCTAATTCATTCGTACGATCCATTCTAATTCAGTATCATACGAATGAATTAGAATGGATACATTCGTGCGAATGAATTAGAATTGATCGTATGAATGAATTAGAATGGATCGTGCGAATGAATTAGAATGGATCGTACGAATGAATTAGAATGGATACATTCGTGCGAATGAATTAGAATGGATACATTCGTGCGAAAGAATTAGAATAGATCGTATGAATGAATTTGAATGGATCCTATGAATGAATTAGAATGGATCGTGCGAATGAATTCGAATGGATCGTACGAATGAATTAGAATGGATCGTGCTAATGAATTAGAATTGATCAAACGAATGAATTAGCATGGATCGTGCTAATGAATTAGAACGGAACGTACGAATGAATTAGAATGGATCGTGTGACAGAATTAGAATAGATTGTATGAATGAATTAGAATGAATTCGTACGATCCATTCGAATTCATTCGCACGATCCACTCTAATTCATTCATACGATCCATTCTAATTCATTCATACAATCCATTCTAATTCTTTCACACGATCCATTCTAATTCATTCGTAGGATCCATTCTAATTCATTCGTACAATCTATTCTATTTCATTCGTACGATCCATTCTTACTCATTCGTATGATCCATTCTAATTCATTCGGACGAATGTATCCATTCTAATTTATTCGTACGATCCATTCTAATTCATTCGTACGATCCATTCTAATTCATTCGTACGATCCATTCTTACTCATTCGTATGATCCATTCTAATTCATTCGTACGATCCATTCTAATTCATTCGTACGATCCATTCTAATTCATTCGCACAATCTATTCTAATTCATTCGTACGATACATTCTAATTCGTGCAAATGAATTAGAATGGATACATTCGTGTGAATGAATTAGAATGGATCATACGAATGAGTAAGAATGGATCGTACGAATGAAATAGAATGGATTGTACGAATGAATTAGAATGGATCGTACAAATGAATTAGAATGGATCGTACGAATGAATTAGAATGGATCGTGTGAAAGAATTAGAATGGATTGTATGAATGAATTAGAATGAATTCGTACGATCCATTCGAAATCATTCGCACGATCCATTCTAATTCATTCATACGATCCATTCTAATTCATTCGTACGATCCATTCTAATTCATTCGCACAAATGTATCCATTCTAATTCATTCGTACGATCCATTCTAATTCATTCGCATGATCCATTCTAATTCATTTGTACGATCCATTCTAATTCATTAGCACAATCCATGCTAATTCATTCGTTCGATCAATTCTAATTCATTAGCACGATCCATTCTAATTCACTCGTACGATCCATTCTAATTCATTTGCACAAATGTATCCATTCTAATTCATTCGTACGATCCATTCTAATTTATTCGCACGATCCATTCTAATTCATTCGTACGATCCATTCTAATTCTTTGACACGATCTATTCTAATTCATTCGCACGATCCATTCTAATTCATTCGCACGATCCATTTTAATTCATTCCTAGGATCCATTCTAATTCATTCATACGATCTATTCTAATTCTTTCACACGAATGTATCCATTCTAATTCATTCGCACGAATGTATCCATTCTAATTCATTCGTACGATCCATTCTAATTCATTCGTACGATCCATTCTAATTCATTCACACGATCCATTCTAATTCATTCGTACGATCCATTCTAATTCATTCGCACAATCCATTCTATTTCATTCGTACGATCCATTTTTACTCATTGGTACGATCCATTCAAATTCATTCGCACGAATGTATCCATTCTAATTCATTCGTACGAATCCATTCTAATTCATTCGTACAATCTATTCTATTTCATTCGTACGATCCATTCTTACTCATTCGTATGATCCATTCTAATTCATTCGGACGAATGTATCC
>CANTAL010000092.1:999625-1008525 GCA_947650365.1 Chamaelirium japonicum | reverse complement strand
AAATTGATGAGTAGGTAGCTCCCGTTCTCTTTGGTGAGAATTTTATCACACACAACTTGCCAGCATGCACTCTTTATATTTAACCCTAACCTTCAGCCCATGTTTTCACATTTGTTTTTTGTTTTGGTATTCAAAGGGGAGATCAAAAGATCTCCGATGGTGCCACAGCTTGGCATGAGCAGAACAAACAAACACTCCAGCAACAGCCGCCACCTTCTGGCGAAAATCCAAGCCATCCACTGCCGAAGAAAACGCCACACTAGCACACAACAAGACGCCACACCGGCGTGCGAAAAAAAAACAAAAAAAAAGAAAGTAACAAACCAACCCCTCCGACCATCACTGTCGCCGGCCAGCGAAGGCCGATCTGAAAAACCACCGCTTCCAACACAAAAAATCAGGATCAGATCTACATTTGTAAACCTCTAACCGTGATGACGCCTGATCTTTGACTGCACACTTGGGTTGCTAAAATATGGTGAAAGTTGCACCCTTTGATGACCTTACATGCACAACGTATCATCGGAGTCAAATTGTAGTCACCACCACCATTTCCCCAGTATAGCTACATTAAAGTCTGAAAGATCGATGACCCTGCGACATCCCTGGTCTGTAGATTACCAAACCATGTTCCATCTCATGAGAGGGTAAGAGCTAGAGGTCAGATCGATCAGCTCCTTTCCAAAAGAACAATCGTTAGATCTTGTCTATCTTCTTGATCGCCCTAATTGGAAGGAAATAGAATGCCATATATGACAATTCTATCTGAACCCACCAACTTAACATGACACCCATAAAGTTTAAACCTTTTCATTTCCACCATCCCACAAACACCCTAGGGGTTTAGGCTCACCTCCCTCCCTCCTCCTTAACCTAAGCATGGCCTCACAAGCCTTCAACTGTGCCCAACTTGTGCAAATCACCGATGATATAGCTCACCCCGCCATCATCTCTTCCTCTGCCCTCTCCTTTGCCCCCCAACTATACCTTGCCCCCCACTGGAAGCCTAACCCAACCCGGAGGTGAGATGGCTACAGGTAACAGAAAATAATGTCAATTAGCGTTGTGTAGCTACAATTTCGTGCAATGCCGACCCGATAGTCACCAATATATCTCAAGGTGCAGTTGAATTTTGGCGAGGAAGATAGAGGGGAACGAGGAAGAATAGGGCGTGTTGATAGTGTGCCATCGACATTACTCCTACATCGATAATGAGAGCGGGATTATGTCCCTTAAATACCCGATGTGAACTTTTCCTTCCAAGAGGATAGCCTCTTAGAGTAATAAGGGGTTGTCAACAATGTATAAGAGCTAGCTAGGCCCCCTTTGGATACTCCACCCGATGGTGTCTTGCCACGCGTGCCACGCATGAGGTAGGTGTTGACAATGTGCCACCGACATTAGTCCCATATTGGTGGGAGCGGGATTATGCCCGTTATATACCCGTTGTGCACTATTATCTTCAATACGTTAGCCTTTTGGAATAAAAAGGGGTTGTCAACAGGGGGAATATGTGATGCTAGTGACCGACATCCAAACCGACAGGAGTGACAGTGACCACCACCTGCCAATGATCAAGGTAGGAAAGACGAGGAGAGATGGGTGCCAAGCTGCAAACACTGAGGGACAAGGATAATTTGAGGATATTTTTTTTTTGGATGAGTGCCAGACTTAAAGAGGTGGGTTCAAATAGAGTTTTCCATACTATGTTGGACTTTTTACATATCCACATAATTATTTACGTATCATGACTGCACATCTGCTATATATATATATATACACACACACACTTGCATCAGGCACGTGCAATAATCTACCCTTTTATATGTACACAAATTAAAGAGGGATAATGTGCAATAGGTTCCTCTAACAGATCAAATTTAGTAAAAAAGATGGTCAATATCGTTAATTAGTGTTAAGTCCTCCCGAAAAAAATATATCATTTTTACCCCTCAGTAAACACGTGAGCAAGACCCTACGTGCAGTTGTATAGGTGGCACCGGTCCTGTAGCAAAAAGAGTAACAATCTTCGGAAATTGTTACTCATTTGCTACAGTAAAATCACTGTATCAAATTTTTTTATAAAATCTTAGTAATTTTTTTGCCATAGTGAAAGCACTGTAGCAAAAGAGTAACAATTTGCGTATATTGAATAACAATTTGGGCAAATTGTTACTCTTGCTACAGTGAAATCACTATAGCAAAAGAGTAACAATCTTTGCAGATTGAGTAGCAATCTGAATTGTTACTCTTGCTACAGTGAAATCACTATAGCAAAAGAGTAACAATCTTTGTAGATTGAGTAACAATCTGTGTAGATTGTTACTTTTTTGCTACAGTAAAATTACTTTTGGGTCCCTTTCATCCTTTTGCATGAGTTTCCATTTTACCCTTCACCTTTAAATATTAATCCACACCCAGTATTTTGAATCCTATGTCATGAAAACAAACACAAGGGATAGGACCGTAATGTGATTTGTGTAGGGATAGAACGGAAAGGGCAAAAATATCATATTATGGTCCTAGCCCTTTTATTTGTTTGCATGACATAGGATTCAAAATACTTGGCATGGATGAATATATATGGTGAAGGGTAAAATGATGAAATCTTGCTAATATTTTTGCTACAGTGAAAGCACTGTAGCAAAAGAGTAACAATTTGCGTAGATTGAGTAACAATTTTTGTTGAGTAACAATTTGTGTAAATTGTTACTCTTGCTACAGTGAAATCATTATAGCAAAAGAGTAACAATCTTTGCAGATTGAGTAACAATCTACGCAGATTGTTACTCTTTTGCTACAATGAAATTACTTTTGGGTCCTTCCATCTTTTTGCATGAGTTCTCATTTTACCCTTCACCTTATATATTAATCCACAACTAGTATTTTGAATCCTATATCATGAAACAAACACAATGGTTAGAACCGTAATGTGATTTGTGTAGGGATAGAACGAGATTGGCAAAAATGGCATATTACGGTCCTAGCCCTTTTATTTGTTTGCATGACATAGGATTCAAAATACTTGAAATGGGTTAATATATATGATGAAGGGTAAAATGGAAACAAAAAGTAGGATAGAAGGAAGAATGAGTTAGTGGGTTAGTGGGATTTATTCCCATAATAGCCCTTGGTTTTTTAAATGGATAAATATGGCTTAATTGATTAGTGGCAAAAGGGTAATATTCTTGGATGGTATTTATGATTTGTGTAAGGATAGAACGAGAAGGGCAAAAATGACATATTACGGTTCTAACCCTTTTGTTTGTTTTCATGACATATGATTCAAAATAATGGGAATGGATTAATATATATGGTGAAGGATAAAATGGGAACAAAAAGTAGGATAGAAGAAAAAATAAGTTAGTGGGTTAGTGCGATTTATTCCCATAATAGCCCTTGGTTTTTTAAATAGATAAATAATACTCAATTGATTAGTGGCAAAAGGGTAATATTCTTGGATGGTATTTGTGATTTGTGTAGGAATAGAACTAGAAGGGCAAAAATGACATATTACGGTCCTAGCCCTTTTGTTTATTATCAGGACATAGGATTCAAAATACTTGGCATGGATTAATATATATGGTAAAGGGTAAAATGAGAACAAAAAGTAGGAGGGAAAGAAGAATGAGTTAGTTGGTTAGTGAGATTTATTCCCATAATAGCCCTTAGTTTTTAAAATGGATAAATAAGAGTCAATTGATTAGTGGCAAAATGGAAATATTATTGGAGAGTATTTGTGATTTGTGTAGGGATAGAACGAGAAGGGCAAAAATGACATATTACGGTCTTGTTTGTTTTCATGACATAGGATTCAAAATACATGGCATGGATTAATATATATGGCGAAGGATAAAATGGAAACAAAAAGTAGGATGGTAGGAAGAATGAGTTAGTGGGTTAGTGGGATTTATTCCCATAATAGCCCTTGGTTTTTTAAATGGATAAATAAGAGTCAATTGATTAGTGGTAAAAGGTAATATTCTTAAATGGTATTTGTGATTTGTGTAAGGATAGAACGGAAAGAATAAAAATGGCATATTACGGTTCTAGCCCTTTTGTTTGTTTTCATGACATAGGATTCAAAATACTTGATATAAATTAATATATATGGTGAAGGGCAAAATGGGAACCTATGTAAAAGGATGGAAGGAAGTAAGAACCCAAAACTACGGTTTCTTATAGAGGGGTATATATATATGGGAATAAGGAACATGGTCCTCCCTACCACCCAACACGCTAGTTCTCCCTTCAATTTGGGTGCCACATAGCACTTTTTAACCATATTTCTTTTATGGATGATCAATCAAGCTCTACTTAGATCAAGATTTTAAAAAAAATTCTAAAAAAAAAAACCTAAAACAACCCAATCAACGGTCGACAAATTTAACGGTAAGTTGTAGCGTGCAAATAGCCCTTGTTATGGTTAATTTAAAAATGTCACTTGGCATATTTTTTTTTCCAAATTTTTTTTCATGATCATTGTTAGGAGGGATGTACCAACCTTGACCAATCCCTAACCCCGATTAAAAAGTGCCATATGGCACCCAAATTGAAGGGAGGACTAGAGTATTGGGTGGTCGGGAGGACCATGTTTCCTATTCCCTATATATATATATATATATATATATATATATATATATATATATATATATATATATATATATAGAGAGAGAGAGAGAGAGAGAGAGAGAGAGGAAACGGGAAATGAGCTGCCAGCCTATTTCGACAAAATGAGCAGCCACCTATTTGATGGCCCTAGGACTCTTAGAATGTGCTGATTTTTTGTGAGCATAAGTACCTTATCTTAGATAGAACACCCACAAACAATCAGTACATTCTAAAACTCCTAGGGGCATCAAATGTTAGATGTTTTATTGAGCGTTCGTTGTCACCGTTAATCTGAAATATTACATTTGATGCCCTTAAAAGTTTTAGAATTTGCTGATTTTTTGTGGGTGTTCTATCTAAGGTAAGGTGCATATGCTCACAAAAAATCAGCACATTCTAAGACTTATAGGGGCATCAAATGGGTGGCTGCTCATTTCGTCGAAATAGGCTGCCAGCCTATACCCCGTATCCTCTCTCTCTCTCTCTCTCTCTCTCTCTCTCTCTATATATATATATATATATATATATATATATATATATATATATATATATATATATATATATATATATATATATATATATATATATATATATATATATATATATATATATATATATATATATATATATATATATATATATATATATATATATAAAGAGAGAGAGAGAGAGAGAGTAGTGATACATTGCAGCCAGGTAACGTGCGGCCACCCCCTTCGGGGGTATTTTCGAAATTATTTTTTTGGGGATTGATCACCCACCCTTGGATTGGACTCACAAAAAATTTCAGCCCGATCCAAGACTTGTAGGCCGTTTAAATGTGTTGATCTTTTATCGGTCGTTCATTTTTTTTGTCATTTTGATCAACACATTTGGATGGCCTACAAGTCTTGGATCGGGCTGAAATTTTTTGTGTGTCCCCAAGGGTAGGTGATCAATCCCCCAAAAAAAAAATTCCGAAAATACCCCCGAAGGGGGTGCCGCAAACGACTGCGGTGCGACACCGCACGCCGCATCCTAACACGCTCTATTTATATATATATATATATATATATATATATATATATATATATATATATATATATATATATATATATATATATATATATATATATATAATATATATATATATATATATATATATATATATATATATATATATATATATATATATATAGAGAGAGAGAGAGAGAGAGAGAGAGAGAAAGAGAGAGAGGGATGATTGGTTGCGCTGTGCGCTGCGAGATCGAAAATGCGCTGTGCACTGTGTCCGTCTGATTGGAACTGATCAAACGGCAGAGAAAACCCGCTCAAGAAACTCGCTCCCATACCGGTTAAAAAGAATCCAACGGATGGGATTTTTGATCGAGCGGTCACAAAACTTTTCGCTGTTACTGTAGCAGCTACAGTAATAGAGAAAGTTGTTTTGGTCCGTTCGATCCCCATCGATCCAACGGATAGGAGTTCATTGGTTGGGGACGATTCCCATTTGTTGGATCGATAGGGATCGAACGGACCAAAACAACTTTCGCTGTTACTGTAGCCGCTACAGTAACAGCGAAAAGTTTTGAGACCCGCTCGATCAAAAATCCATCCGATCCCATTCATTGGATTCCTTTTAACCAGTGCGGGGAGCGGAAGCGGGTTTATTGAGCGGGTTTTCTGTGCCGTTTGATCAGTTCCAATCGGACGGATACAGTGCACGGCGCATTTTCGATCCCGCAGCGCACAACGCAACCAATCATTCATCTATATATATATATATATATATATATATATATATATATATATATATATATATATATATATATATATATATATATATATATATATATATATATATATATATATATATATATATATATATAATATTTCAGGGTTTTGTGGGGGGGACAAACATTTAATTCAATCGAGAGACAAACCTAAAAGACAAACACAGCCGTTCATTGCTGTTAGGGTGAGTGCCATTCACTTGGGAACATTAGATTAACAGCTATGATTGATCCGATCAGCCATCTAAAAATGGAAGACAACTGTGTTGGTTAAAAATGGAAGCTGGTAATACCGTCGGATCCGTCAGAGGTTAAAATGGATGATGATTAATACACCATTATCTCTCTCTCTCTCTCTCTCTCTCTCTCTCTCTCTCTCTCTCTCTCTCTCTCTCTCTCTCCTTCTAAGCCCCCGCCCCTGCCCCCTCCGCCAAACCCCCTTCACTGCTCCTTCTCTCTCTCACCCTCCCCGTCAGTGAAGCCCCCCACCCACGAGATCAGGTGCGAAGGTCTAAAGTTCGTCGGCGCAAGATCTGTATCTGGTCGAGATCTGGGCGGAATAGATCTGGGAGGAGAAATCTGAGATCAGATCTCAAAGCAGAGCAGATCTGGGAGGAGGAGTCGGGAGGAGCTGCGGGTCGGAGGAGCAGATCTGACCGGAGGAGCAGATCAGAGACTGCTGGCGGAGATCTGGTCGGAGGAGCAGATCAGAGATCGGAGGACCAGATCTGGCCGGAGGAGCAGATTTGGCCGGAGAAGATCTCGACCGGAGGAGCTGATCAGAGACTGCTGCGGGTCGGAGGACCAGATCTGGCCGGAGAAGCAGTCAAGGTCAGGGCATGTGTTGCCGGATCGTGGCCGTGTGATGAAGGTGAGGCTGCTTTAGGAGTTCTCCTCCGCCTCCGTCTCCGTCCGACCGCTTCAGGTGGCCTCCTCCGCCTCCGCTTGGCTGAGATCGCGCCCCTCCGCCTCCGTCCGACCGCTTCAGGAGGCCTGCTATGCCTCCGTCTCCGCCGGGCTGAGATCGTGTCCTTCCTCCTACGCCTCCGACTCCGACTCCACCGGCTGTGACCAACACCCACACCCCCTCAGTCTCTCTCTCTCTTCCCTTCATTTCAGAAATATTCTTTCAAAAATATCTCTCTATCTATCTCCCTTTGATCACTGTTTTTTTTTTTCGTTTTCACCGAGCAGAGGAGGGAGGGGAGCGGACTCAGTGGAGGATGGGAAGAGGGTGCGGGGGAGACATCGAGATCAAGGTTGAAGGGGGAATCGATCGGCCCTTCCTCCTACGCCTCCGCCGTATACGACCAACACCTACACCCCCTCAGACTATCTCTCTCTATCTTTCTCTCTTCTTTCTCTGATCTCTGTCTTTTTTTTTTTTTTCGTTTTTTGCAGAGCAGAGGAGGGAGGGTATCGGACTCAGTGGAGGATGGGACTCAGTGGAGGAGGGGAAGAGGGTGCGGGGGAGATATCGAGATCAAGGTCGAAGGGGGAATCGATCGGCCCTTCCTCCTACGCCTCCGCCGTATACGACCAACACCTACACCCCCTCAGGCTATCTCTCTCTATCTTTCTCTCTTCTTTCTCTGATCTCTGGTTTTTTTTTTTCGTTTTTTGTAGAGCAGAGGAGGGAGGGGATCGGACTCAGTGGAGGAGGGGAAGAGGGTGTGGGGGGACGGCAAGATTCAGGTCAAATTACACGTAGTCCGTTGCAAATTATATGTGGTATCAAGATTTACATTTTGTTTTATATGTGGTATCAAGATTTACATTTTGTTTGATTAATAAATAGGAGTCGAAGACTCGGCCATATCATCAAATTGTGTGAGGATATCTTCTTGACTCTTCTCATACTTTTCAGTGCTGATTAGACTTAACCCCCATGTAGTTTTGCTCAAATTATACTTAACCCCATGAAATTTTGACACATTCGCGAATGTGGGCGCCCCTGCGAAAAGTGTGGTTGCAGGAGCCGGAGATTTCTCCCTCCCACTCCTTTCTCTCTCTCTCTTTCTAGATTTTTTTTCTCTTGATTCCAGGTACATGATGTCGTCGGGAAATCAGAGTCATCCTCGGACTGCAAGAGGATATGTAAATAGCCTGGATGCAACGAACAACTCTGATAAGATTTGTAAAAAGGATCCCGGTTTTCTCTCTCTCTCTCTCTCAAAGTGATCACAAGGGTAAAATGGATCGCGATTTCCTATATGCAATTTCAAAAAAATGGGCGCAATGCCATCTCAAAGTTATCTTTCCATTCATGGGGATAACCCTTTGGAATTTTAAACATATTTTTGAATGGTTGTGATTGATGGGTTCATTTTGATGCGGCTAATTGTTTATTTTTTAATGGTTGTGATTGATGGGTTCATTTTTGAATCGCTCAACTGATAAGATAAATTTTATTAAATATAGTGGCAAATGTCTGAATGCTTCTTTACATTGAATACATCTTAGGATGTGATTTCGATAGATTATTAGATGAATTTAATCTCGGCAAGATCAGTTAAG